>JACRUU010000030.1:18035496-18060496 GCA_030449085.1 Kryptopterus vitreolus | reverse complement strand
TGTGTGTGTGTGTGTTATCTCCGGGGCAGAAGGGAGTATGTAGTGCAGTTACACAATTCACGGGGTGTATCTCAGCCCAGATAACTCCTCGTATCTGTATCTTCTAACCTCCTTCTCTCTGTGTTTTTTCCTGAAAACATGTTTCTTTTGGCATTTGCATGATTTGCATACAGATTATTAATATCAGTTCTTCCTGTCGTCCGCGATACACTGTTTGACTCAATGTACTCAGAAGTTACTAAATGTACTCTTATTGTTTTCTCAGATTTTCATATCGGGGGGAAGGGGGGGGGGTTGCAGATCAGTGGTGAAGGCGCTGGGCTTCTTATCGGAAGGTCCGGGGTTCGAACCCCAGTATCTCCAATTTGAGCAAAACCGCTGTCCTCCAGGGGGCGCCGTATCAGGTCTTCCAAATAACAAGAAACAATTTCACTGTGCTGCAATGTTTATGTGACGGATAAATCTTACATTTATTTCATTCATGCGTCTATAAGGTTATGAGCCGTCCTTAGGGAGTGGCAGCGTGGTGTGGTTGGGATTTGAGCTCATGGACCTTCGGATTCAAAGTCTAATGCCTTAATATTTACGCCCTGAGCCAGAGCGACTTACAACTGAGCAATCGAGGGTTAAGGGCCTTGCTCAAGGGCCCACTAGTGGCAGCTTGGTAGTCATGGGATTTGAACCTGCGATCTTCCGGTCCAGAGGCCACTACCTTAACCTACCACCTCCCTCCCTTAACCACAAAGGACCTTGCTCAGGAGCCTACCATTGCCAGTAACGCATGCCTAAGGCTGATTTATACTTATATTAACACATACACTATAACGTAACCTGCATATCTACGCATCAAGTCTGTGATTGGCCGGCTTGGCAGAAACGCACGTATTTCCGGTGTAGTATCGTACGTATTCCGGCGTATTCCTCAGTACCGCCATTTTAAAGTCAAGTATAAATGCTCACGACGCCGTCGGCTACGTTCGTAGGCTACAGCAGACGTATAAATCGGCTTCTTCACGCTCAGAAGCGCAGAACTTGGTGTGTCTGGGATTTGAACTTACAAGCAAATCTGATGCTTTAACCACTAAGGACCTTGGGGGCCCAGGAGTGGCAGCTTGGTTTTTACATTTACATTTACATTTATGAAATTTGGCAGACGCCCTTATCCAGAGCGACTTACAACTGAGCAATTGAGGGTTAAGGGCCTTGCTCAAGGGCCCCACTAGTGGTAGCTTGGTGGTTGTGGGATTTGAACCTGCGATCTTTTGGTCCAGAGGCCAACGCTTTACCACTAAGCCACCACATTAAGATACAATACAATACGTCTCTTTTACCTTAGTAACAGTCCAATATCTGTACCATTACAATGTCTTAACCACTAAGTCTACCATTACAATGTCTTAACCACTAAAGGCTATGTTTTGAGGCCCCAGGAGTGGGTTGGGATTTAACCTCACGTCCTTCAGGCTAGACCGATTACAGTTCTATGGCATGTATGGTGTGATGTTAAGCAAGCGCTTCCGAGTTCGGCTTAGCTTTACTTTCTGTGAGATTCCGCCCCCACCGCGTCCTACCCGGCAGATTAAGCGTGTAAATGTTACGGGAGTTGTGGGAGCACGCCGGAGTTCTGCTCTGCAGGTCGTGGCTTTTTAAAACAAGGCTTCACAGGCGCCCAGAGGTTCGGACAGATGGTCAAAAAGTGTTAAAGAGACGGCACGTAAAAAAAAAAAAAAAAAAAAAGACGCGCGACGACCGGCGAGGAGAGCCGAAGCCTGCGCACTCGCGAGCACTCGCGCATGAGCACCCTCTCGGACTTGTCAGCGCCCCTCATGCCCGCTTTGAAGAGCAGGGATCCAGGGTGACAAATGTGCATGTGAGAGGCGCCTATATCCGATCCTTATCAGCTTTTATCTCATTCACCACCATACACACACACACACACACACACACACACAAAAGAAAACTTGTATAAACACACACTCGTGCACTCGTATCAGGGCGACCAAGAGGGCCTGGAAGTGTGTGTTTGTGTGTGTGTGTGTGTGTGTGTGTGTGTGTGTGTGTGTGTGTGTGTTTTCTGAGAATACAGTAATTCATCCATGTAGACAGAAGCAGAAAACTGAAAAACATCAACTTGAATGCAAACAGGTTTTTTTATCGCTTTTTAATTAGCATTTAGCTGCTAATCAGTGCTATTTTCGTGCTAGCTAGCGCTGAGAATTGCAGAATAAATCAGGTTTTATTTCACCATAGCTGACGTTATTAATAAATTTGCCTGTTTTCACTGTTCAGAGATCAGTGTGTTTAAAAAGTCAATCTTAGCTAATATAAAACCATTTGGCCAGTTTGTTATGCTAGCTAACAGCTGACGCTAGTGAGCTCTTGGTAATCTTCAACATTTTCTAAAGTAATGTAAAGTACATAGTTTTTTATTAGATGATTGGAGAGAGAGAGGGAGGAGAGAGAGAGGGAGAGAGAGAGGAGAGAGAGAGAGATAGATAAGAGAGATATAGATATATATATATATATATAGATATATATGGATTATTATAGGGAGGGATATATGGGGCTATTTATTTATTGATCATTTGGTTGTTTACATTAGGGATTTGTTTATTTATTGTTTATTTATATATTCAAATTCGGTAACTAGTGTAAACTAGTTACTAGAATATATATAGATATATCTAGATATATATATGATATATATCAGATAGATAATAGATTAGATAGATATATATATATAACATATATATCTGATATAATACATATATACATACATACATATATATATATATATATATATATATATATATATAGATATATACTATATATATAGATAGATATATATATATATAGATATATATATATATATCTATAGTATATATATATATATATATATTATATATATATAGATATATATATATTATTCAAATTTGGTGTATTGACGAATGAATTAAAACCCGTACCCGTTTAAAAGTCCTTCCCAAATCATTTCAGCACTGACCTTTCCTTCAAGCATTGACCACTTGTAATGTTAGGATGGAATATAAAATATTAAGTATATTAAATATTAATATATAAAATATTATAGTATTTCAAATAAATGTAAAAAATGCATTATTTTTAATGTAATACAAATAAGATAATAAAAATAATTTAAAAAATGTAATACACGTTTTTTTTTTTTACGTGACCCCTCGTTGGAAGCCGTTCTCCCCACTGTTCAGGCGCCGTCGTGATTTCACATCTCACCGCCTCTGGTTTAAATACTAAATATTTCTTTTGACTAGCCATTCCTTCCTACCTCATGGACCCTCGGTATGTAGCAGTGGAATTCCGCAAAAAGAGATAAAAAAAAAAATCCCCCGAATAGGGGTTAAGGGAGTGCTGGAGTGTGTGTTTGTGTTGGTTCTGCCGGTGAATGATTGGCAGCTTCCTGTCGCCTTAACATAACTGCAAACAGAGTGATTAATGTGTGTAAGTGATCTAAGAAGCCGTGATTAAGTGTCTCTCCGCACGCAGCCTGGGTGATGTGCGGCTCTTTGTGCAGCCGAAATGAGTCGGTGATGCAGAACCCCAAAACAAGAAAACACACCCCCACATCCCAAAGCCTCGACTCGAGCGTTCACAGTGTCTTAGTTGTATTTTGTAAGCTGCCGTTGGGATCAGAGACTTTTTTTCCACACCGGGAGGAAGAATGCTGGCGTTATCCCGTAATGCAAGACGCATGCAGGTAGATGGCACATTTCCCCCGAACCTGCGGGATGTGAACCTTACACCTCAGGGCCTCGCAAAAGGGAGAGACAAGCAGGCTGCGAACTCTCTCCGTACCCACATATTACCCACATACATCAGCAAAGAGCCAAGTGATCTGATTGGCTGGCTGATTGTAAATTCAGGAATGAAAACGAATCCTTTATGGATTATTTTTGGATTATTTTAAATATTTTGTATCGAGTATTTTTTTGACTATACTCGCTTTTTCACCCGCAAGTGCTCAAATACCATTCGTCTAGATGTCAATATGCCATGAACTCTAAGAGCCAATCATGTTCCAGTATGCAAATAAAAGGTTTCCTATTGGATATGAGGACGGTAACATTTCTGGTCACTCCGAGATTTCTTTAAAATTGGATCTGTGGTTGCCATTGTTGGCAAATTAACATATTTGTGTGTTTGTTTGTTTGTTTGTTGCAGGGAATTAATAATAAAATAAAAAAGTGTTTAAAGCTAGGTTTTGTTGAATGGAAATACTGTAAAATCCAGAATACTGTTAAATAAATAATAATAATAATAATATAAAATAATAATAATAATAATAATAATAATAATAATAATAATAATCACTATTGGTTATTATCATGATTATTATTATTATTATTATATTATTATTATTTTATTATTATATTTATATCTTCTACTATACTACTACTACTACTACTACTAATAATAATAATAATAATAATAATAATAATAATAATAGTAATTTTTTTTAAATTGTAAATTCTAAACTAATTGCTGGATATATATATATATATCAAGGATTATACAGTATGGTAGTAATAATTTGAATTTGCTCTGTTTTGCATCTCGTTAAATTACCAATATATTCCAATATCATAACCATTTGAAATAGCTGACTCAGATCATTACGCCTTTCGGCTACAAAGCCCACAACTCCCCCCACACCCCCACCCCCCACCCCCCCACCCAAAAAAAAAATACTAATACAGTACATCACACATGTTAGCGTTATTAATATCCCTGCAGTTTGACTGCGAAATGAAAGAAGCAGAGACGCTCATACACGATCTTGGCTAATAAACTACATTTCACATAGTAGGAAAATAACGTTAGCGTTTCTTTGATGTCCCCCCATTACACGACACGAATCTGGCTGCTGGCTAATATTAAAACCCAAACATAACATCCCATCCCATACAAATAAGCTCTCTCCCTCTCTCTCTCTCTCTCTCTTTCTCTCTCTCTCTCTCTCTCTCTGTCTCTCCATAGCCAGAACCTCCACCATCTCAGGCTCGTGGCATCGGCCTTGGCGAAGTCCGTCGCATCAAACGTTCCACTGGAAACAAAAACACCCACGAGCCTCTGAAACGGTCAGGCTTCAGATCTTCCTGCTAATTTATCAAGCACAAACACAATATCCACAGCTGACACATTGATGTTGAGCTTGGACCATCCGGACCTGAACATTTGCCCAAGAAAATAATGTCCTTTAATATATATTTTTTCAGAGCAGTAGTTGGAATTATATATATATATATATATATATATATATATATATATATATATATATATATATATATATAACCAAAAATCTCATCAAAAAGTCATCAAAAAAAGTTGTTATGCAAATGCAAAACATGGCAGGTGATGAAAAGACGTTCGCTGGTAAATTATCGAAGCCCGCGTCGAGCAGGAGGCGATTCAGTCGCTCCGGCTACGGAACACTCACCTACTAGCTAGCATGGGTTTCGCTGGATTTCTAATGCTGGGGTTCGGGCCCCAGCGAGCACGCTCGGTTCCCATGACGACCTCCTCCCTGTTCCCTTCGAAGCCCCCGAGCAGCACTAATGAAGCGTGGAGCTCCGCAACGGCCAATAACCCGCCGACAAGGGGCGACGGCCAATAACCCACCGCCATGGGCAACTAGCTCTGCCTAGAGAAGAAGAGCGCGCCGGTGGAAGCCGAGTGAGTGCATTGAGGGACTTTAATTGAAATAAAACGCAACATGTGTCTTAAAGGTCAGGACCTGGGGGTATAGGTGCTGCGGGAGGGGATTAGCGAAACTGTTTAAACAGAAATGCATGGCACACACCGACGCACATCTCTATCTCACACAACACTACATTTCCGTTCGTTTATATTTACACACACACACACACACACACGCACACACATTGCACATTACAGCATTTCCATCCCATTTCCATAATCGCGCACGATTTCACGAGCGCTTTGTGGTCACTTACGACTTTGCGAAACACAAAACAAGCACTGTTCGTCCAACGAACGCGATTATGCCCAGCTCAAACCGCCACTCTGTCAGTCTGTCCGTCTGTCCATGTGTGTGTGTGTGTGTGTGTGTGGGTGTGTGTGTGTGTTCGTATGCGCTGAGTTTATTTTCTCTTGGTGCTAATGTAAATTCCTCATGAACACCTTCCATCACACACTCAACGATCCACAACGCGAGCCTCCTCGGGAGACTGCTTATTCGCCCCACACACACACACACACACACACACACAGAGCATACTTCATGTACACTCGTACATCTATCCAACTCTATAAAGGCTTTAATGTATCACCACTCCGGTGAGGAAACCTTCCAGCCAAAGCGTTCAAGGACTGTTTTAGCAATTTAGATATTTTTAACCAACAAACGTAAAGATTTTGGTAATTTTTTTTGTGTGTCCCGTTTCGTCGACACTAAGAGTGATCCGTGCCCAACGTTAAAGCAAATGAAGCAATGGCACATTTTGCTTTATGAAAATAGAAAAAAAAAAAAAACCTAGCCGCCAAAAATAGACTTGATGTCATATTGAAGTCTACTCTGTACACTAATATAAACCAAGTCGCCTTTTAATGTTTTCCAGGCAAACTTTTAAGAACATTTCTTGTCCTCTGAGAACTAATTTTATTTAAAAAAATATATAATATTTTTTTCATTATTCCATGTGAGGCCATGTTTACGAATCAGTCTATAAACAAACATTTTTATTTTTTTTCCCCCTATTATATCGTATGCTAACGTTACTTTAGTCCGTAATAATTAAAAGAAAAAAAAAATATATATATATTATATATAGATATATACTATATATATATATATACATATACACATACACATTTTATATATATTAATGATTTTAATGTTTATTTCATAGTTGAAATGATTCTTTTAATGTTTATTTCTTATTTATTTTTTATGTACATTTTTTTGTGGTTGTTTTAATTGTTAAATATGGTATATGGTACCTGGCTCCTTTAAGAATTGTTCTGTTCTGTTCTACGTTTAGGTTACATAATATACCGTAATATAAATATATATTATATATATATATATATATATATATATATATTATAAAGCACTATTGAAAAAAATGTTGTTATGGAACAAATATATATATATATATATATATATATATATATATATATATATATATATATATATATATATATATATATATAGTTATATATCTTATATATATTATATATGTTCCATAACATTTGTTCATATTAAGAAATGAGTATGAGTGGAGGTATTACACAAAAAACAACAAGAATAAAAAAGGGGGTTATTGGACATTTTTCAACTAAATCTACTGCTACTAATAATAATACTAATAATTACAATAATGCATTCAAATCACTAATGCAAAAAAAAATCACTAATAACACAAAATAGTACTTTTATTAACATGAAAAGGCATTGTTATTATTTTTACTCTATTATAAATTAATAGCAACTTACGTCAAATAGTCAAAAGAAGCAAAAAGCATGCATTAAACGTAAAGTACATAAACTATTATTAATTGTCAATTATTTAATCCGGTAAATGTGTTTATTTGAAATGCTCTGTATCTATGAGGGCAGAATAAAAAATAAATAAATAAAACTTATAATAAACTGTTACACGCGACTGGGATTTTATGCTGTGATTAGGTTTCTTTAATCAGTGCACATTAAATAAATAAGCAGCGGCGTTCAGTGCTTTGTGTGATGTGGGTTGCCTTTCACCGAACACCCATATAAGTCCATTTCACCAACCATATATTTATATATATATATATGTATATGTGTGTGTGTGTGTGTGTGTGTGTGTGTACCTTTCAGTGGCTATTGGCTCCCATGTTACCTGTAGCAGTATCACTCTCTTGCTTAAAGAGACCTCTGAGGTGGATGTACATAGTGTGTGTGTGTGTGTGTGTGTGTGTGTGTGTGTGTGTGTGTGTGTGTGTGTACCTTTTAGTGGCCATTGACTCCCATGTTACCTGTAGCGGTACCACTCTCTTGCTTAAAGAGACCTCTGAGGTGGATGTACATAGTGTGTGTGTGTGTGTGTGTGTGTGTACCTTTCAGTGGCCATTGACTCCCATGTTACCTGTAGCGGTACCACTCTCTTGCTTAAAGAGACCTCTGAAGTGGATGTACATAGTGTGTGTGTGTGTGTGTGTGTGTGTGTGTGTGTGTGTGTGTGTGTGTGTGTGTGTGTGTGTGTGTGTGTTAGATTGCGATGGCGTCAGAGTCAATCAGTTGGGATGATAAAGCTGAGAGGGTGGAATTGGTACATTCCAGCAGTGGGAGTCAGGGTCCCACAGCACTATCACACTAAAACAACACGGCACCAATGAGAATCACACGGCCTTTATTACTCACTACAAATCACACACACACACACACACACACACACACACACACACACACACACACACACACACACACACACACACACACTGTGTCTCATCTGTGTCTTTCGTTCGTCTCATTTTCTGTCACAAACGTTAAAAAAGTGCCCTCAGATCCTGTCACTCCAACCTCAAATATGCTGCGTCTGGTGGCGAGCCGAGGCCGATCTCCGCTTCACGGCACCCGCTGGAAGCCCATCAAAGTGCGTCGCCGTGATGCGAGCGCGTCCCGTGCCAGGACGAGGGGCCGTCCGTGCTTCAGATCAGCTCCACGGCTCGGTCATAAAGCAGCAGATGTTGGGCGCTTCATAAAGGCTAATGAAAGACTCCAATGCGCCGTCGCGTCGTACGGCGAGGAATTATAACAGATCTGAGCGATGCGGCGCTGCTGCACGTTTACAATCAAGCAGTTTTTAGACACGCTCGACCAAACTTTGAGATTTTACAGTCCAGGCCCAAACACTCACACACTCACACACACACACACCACACACACACACACACACACACATACACACATACACAGAACACTGCAATATATATATATATATATACACACACACACACATCATTTGGAAAGTTCATTGGCTGAACATCACACCCGAAGCACAAGGTGGTGATGACAACCCAGGGTTAGCTGCAGGGTCAGAGGTCATGTGTCAGGTTAAAACTCGCTGGCTGTTCTGGGAAAAACACAGACGGACCGTAGGGAGGGAAGATCTTTGTCCGAGATGAGTCATGAGTCAAGACCTCAACCATGGGTTGAGGTTTTGAAATGATCCACAGATTTCCTTTATATTCAGTTTAGTTAGTGCTGAACGGATAGTTTCGAATAAATAATTATGTATTGTATACTATATATACTATATATATATATATATATATATATATATATATATACAGGGGCACAAGGGGGCACGGTGGTTTAGTGGTTAGCACGTTCGCCTCACACACCTCCAGGATCCAGGGTTCGATTCCCTGTCTCGGCCATGTGTGTGTGGAGTTTGTGCATGTTCTCCCCGTGCCTCAGGGTTTTTCCTTTCAGGGGGTTTTTTTCTCCGGGTTCTACGGTTTCCTCCCCCGGTCCAAAAACATGCACGGTAGGTTGATTGGCACCTTGGAAAATTGTCCCTAGTGTATGAATGTGTGTGTGTGTGTGTGTGTCCTGCGATGGGTTGGCATTCCATCCAGGGTGTATAGATGACTGAGATAGGCACAGACTCCCCGTGACCCGAGGGAAGATCGGATAAAGCGCTAGAAGATGAATGAATGATATATATATATATATATATTCATTCATCTTCTACCGCTATATCCGATCTTCCCTCGGTTGCTGAAGAATATAAATATATATATACATATATACATATATATATATATATATATATATATATATATATATATGCAATATGTGTAGGTCTCTCTGGAAAAGAGCACCTGCCATACGGCTTAAATGCTGTCCAATTCTCGCGGTAAAACAAGAATAAAAGAGCTGTTAGTTGCTGAATGTAGACGAGCGTGATCACATCATCACAGTCTCTCTTGTTTGTCCCTCAGAACTCAAAAACTCAGGACTATTAATAAACGAAGCAAGCAATTAACTTATTATGTTTTTTTTTAGCATTTTAAACCCATTATTTCAAACGAAACCACATAGAAAAGGTGTGGCTAAGTGTGGAAGGGAGATCGAAAAAAGTATCGTATTGCGATTGTAAACAACTAGCGTGTAACAAATCCAAGACGATTGTTTATGTCTTTAGCAAATCTGTTGTGTCTGGTACTTGGCGAGCCGATGCGGTGCGGCGTGTAATTATGCAGCTGATTAGAGGTTGAGCTACAACTGGACGGCTGTCTCTAATCCTGCAAGCTGAAGACTTCCTGCTGTTTAGCTGAAAGCGTTAAGGAATGCTTTTCTAAAAGGTCATTAACGCCGTATAAAAACACACACACACACCACACACACACACACACACACACACACACACACACACACACACACACACAGCACACCTCTGCTTTTATCACTTCCTTTTAGGATTGTAATCTCCTTATTCATTGCTATCATCTCTCGATGTTTTACTTTCCTCTCGCTCGTTCCCTCGCTCGCATCGTCCGCCACACGGTTGGCTTTATCTGTCATCGGGCTCACCTTCTATAGCATGTTCACAGAAAGGAAAACAGAGTCTCCCTCCGTCCGCTCAGCTATCTCTGCCCCCGCTCCCCCCCCACCTCTAAACCCGGCTCGGGAGCGTGTAACTAGTCAAAATAACGCTATCGCAAAGGCAAACAGCTCTATAGAGAGATGCCAAGACAGCGCAGCGATGACAGTGTCTGCTTGCACAATACGTCAAGATGCTATCAAAGTCTTTGCACAGGCACCTCGCACACACACGTGCGTGTGGGTGGGTGTGTGTGTGTGTGCGTGTGTGCATTTGTCAGGTTTGTTTTCCAACAGCAAAAATCAGTGAATACTGGGTGATATGTTATAATTGAAACTACAATTATGGCCTGGAAACGCCCCCAAAACACTTAAACATCGCTTAAAAAAAATCAAATGTAAAGCTTTTAAAACACTCGAGAGATAGAGAGACGAAGCTACACGCGGTAAACCGTAGCGATGAGTTCATATTTAGGTCGCAGAATGATTCGATTGTATTGTTCTTAATCATTTAGCATTAAAACGGTGGAAGAATTCTATGTTGGCCTTAAAAAAAAAACACAGAAAGATATTTTTGTGTTAAATATTTAAAAGAAATTATTCGTTATTAGTTATTAGTCAAGAAAATTCCAAGAAGAAAGGAAGAAAAAAATAAATAAATAAATAAATAAATGGTAGCGTAGCGGCTATAACGTATTGGGACGGGAAGATGGGAGGTTCAAATCCCACTACCACCAAGGTATCACTAGTGGAGCACTTGAGCAAGGCCTTTAACAATTAGTTGTAAGTAGCTCTGGGAAAATATAAAAAAAAAAAAAATATATATATATATATATATATATATATATATATATATATATACATACACCGCTATATCCGATCTTCCCTCGGGTCACGGGGAGTCTGTGTCTATCTCAGGCGTCTATGGGCATTAAGGCAGGCTACACACCATGGATGGAATGCCAACCCATTGCGGGACACACACACACACACACACACACACACACACACATTCACACACTAGGGACAATTTTCCAAGGTGCCAATCAACCTACCGTGCATGTTTTTGGACCGGGGAGGAAATCGGAGAACCCGGAGAAAAAAAAACCCTGAGGGACGGAGGCGAGAACGGAGGAGAACATGCACAAAACTCCACACACACATGGCCGAGACGGGAATCGAACCTGGACCCTGGGGGTGTGAGGCAAACGTGCTAAACACTAAGCCACCGTGCCCACACATATATATATATATATATATATATAGCTAAAATATAAAACACCAAAATGAAGTAACGTCCAAACATGTGCTGTGTGTGTGTGTGTGTGTATAGGAGCAGATTAGGGTGGAGTGTGTAAAGTGTGTACACACTTCCCAAGAATGTTGCTATCTAAGACTCAGTGAAGCGTGAAGGTGGCAATCTGGAATCAAGCATGGCAAAAGCATAGGGTTCAAAAATCTCTTCCCAGATCCGTGTCTCACACAGCAAGGCATAAATCTCAGCAACAAGCCAAAACAAGAACGCTGGATCCCATCAGATACACGGGGAAGTGCTGGTTATCAAAAATAAATAAATAAATAAAAACCCTGAACCCTGAATCAGTAGGTAACGTGCTGGAAATATTCATTCATTCATCTTCTAGCGCTTTATCCGATCTTCCCTCGGGTCACGGGTAGTCTGTGTCTATCTCAGGCGTCTATGGGCATTAAGGCAGGATACACCCTGGATGGAATGCCAACCCATCACACACACACACACACACACATTCACACACACATTCATACACTAGGGACAATTTTTCCAAGGTGCCAATCAACCTACCTGTGCATGTTTTTGGACCGGGGGAGGAAACCAAACCGGAGAACCCGGAGAAAAAACCCCCTGAGGCACGGGGAGAACATGCACAAACTCCACACACATATGACCGAGACGGGAATCGAACCCGGACCCTGGCGGTGTGAGGCGAACGTGCTAACCATTAAACCACCATAGTGCCCCCTGCTGGAAATATGTTACTTCATTTTAGCCACCTGTATGTTATTGAAGCACATGTTTATCAGTTATCCAAGAGATCTGATGGGCATCTGTAGGGAAAAAATGTACTTGCTAAACATAAACAACTAGACTGGACATTTCACACGTGCGTGCAAAAGCATCACTATTAGAATCTCTCCTTCGCTTCCGTGACTTTTTCGGCGCGTAACTCGTCCTGCAGTTTTTGTCCGATCCTCACGAGTCATACCTCATATCGTGCGGCCCGATGGTGTGAGGTGTGCTGTTACTTTTATAAGGAATCGCCCGAGGAATTTTTTCCCATAGAAAATGAATGGGGCTGATCTTTTGTGCCTCACAGTTCGGCCGACATGCACATATGGCAAATCCACTCGTAGGAGATCCGGAGTGGATCACCATCATATACCTCCCGAACCCCATACACACGTTCGGGAAATCCGCGACATTCCGGCCCCATAGAGAATGAATGGGGAAATTTGACACTCAGTCGTTCGGCCCGTGTTCGTCCGACATGCACATTTGACATATCCACTCGTAGGTGAGATGGAGTAGGTCGCGATCATATGACTCTTGAACCTCAGACCCATTAGGAATTCCGGGAATTCTGTGTCATTCCGGCCCATACAGATGAATGGGAAAAATTTGGACTCTCCACTGTTCGGCCATATTGACGTATGCACTCGTCTGGGGCGGCACAGACATTGCGCTGATATGACACTCGTTCCAAAAAAACAGAGGGAATTATGGGTAATCGGGGCAAATTAGTTTTTTTTTTTAACCCGGGACGAAATTTTAACATAGAAAAAGAATTTCAATGATAAATATTAAACGGAGCAGGTTCAAGAGCACCACTCACATTTTCCTCAGGGAATGTCCCATGTCTAGTTGTCGATGCACTCTTTAAAGCCGCATCGTCATATTTTAAGACAATCATACACCTTTTAAGCTCTTACAGGGGCCACAGAAAATGACGTGGGGGGCCACATTCGGCCCACAGGCCTTGAGTTTGACACGTGTGCTCTATGATATTTACATTCATGTTTATAGCATTTCGCTGATGGCCTTCTATGTTATACAAACAGTTGAGTTATAAAGGCATTGCGCAAACCCCCCTCCCCACCTGGCAGAATGCTGGTTTTGGGATTTAAACTCACGAGTCTCAAGTCCAACACATTGACCGCTGAGCTCCCAGAACAACGTCATTTGTGTTGTGGGAGATGCTTTAAAGCAGCATAGCCTTATCTGTACACAATCAGACACCTTGCTGGACACATAAAATGACGAAGAGGGACACATTCGATTCACCTAAAGGTAAATAAGGTGCCGTTGTACGAATACAGCAATGTTTGGAGAGTTTGGACACAAAATAAAGCTGGGAAACGATCACATGGCGTGAATATTCATCAAATCCAGGCGGTGCTAGCCAAATTTTGGGCTCTGGACCCGAAGTAAGGCCGTTAAACCGCTATTGCTCGGTTGTAAGTTTCTCTATATAAGAGCGTTTTCCAAAGACTTAAAATGTAAATCCAAGGGAATTTGTAGCATTTCTAATGGTTATAATCAGATTGTAATATTGTACCAGTTAGAATGACATGTATACCAGTATCGTGTTGCCTTTTATTGCTAGTATGTTATTTTGGCTGCCAATAATAAAACCCAAAATACACACATGGCAACTTAGAGATGACATATTATTATAAGAACCTTTAGGATAATTATGAAGGCTTCATTAAGTACATTTGTGCATAGATTTATTTGTTGTGATGATCGTTTTTGTTTTGATGCTGTTTGGTGATACTGAGTCACTAGATAAAGAAGATAATGCGAAACACAATTATGCACTTTTTTTTTTTTTACCTTCTGGCTGTTTGAAAGCTGTCACATGACACCTGTCACATGACTGTTGTTTTCTCTCACTCTGTGCTTGCATGAGTGGCATGAGTCATTGATTCATTCATTCATTCATTCATCTTCTACCGCTATATCTTTTATCTATATCCGATCTTCCCTCGGGTCACGGGGAGTCTGTGCCTATCTCAGGCGTCTATGGGCATTAAGGCAGGATACACCCTGGATGGAATGTCAACCCATCGCACACTCACAATCACACACACATTCATTCCGGGTTCGATTCCCGTCTCGGCCATGTGTGTGTGGAGTTTGTGCATGTTCTCCCCGTGCCTCAGGGGGTTTTTCTCCGGGTTCTCCGGTTTTCTCCCCCGGTCCAAAAACATGCACGGTAGGTTGACTGGCACCTTAGAAAATTGTCCCTAGTGTATGAATGTGTGTGTGAAGGTGTGAGTGTGTGGGTGTGTGTGTGTGTGTGTGTGTGTTTGTGCTCTGCGATGGGTTGGCATTCCATCCAGGGTGTATCCTGCCTTAATGCCCATAGACGCCTGAGATAGGCACAGACTCCACGTGACCCGAGGGAAGATCGGATAATAGCGGTAGAAGTTTAGAAGATGAATGAATGAATTAGCAATTCAATTGCCAGATTTCCTTTATTGCTTGATTTTAATACACTTTAATTATTGTATATTTTTTATATTTTATATTGTTATTATAGATATCTCCCTCTCACTAGTTCCTCACATTTAGTCACTCGGGGGAAACCGTTTGAAAACCGTGAAGGAATATCGCAGCGGTCTGTAGGAGCGGTTCAGGCCCATGTGGCTTGCATTCGGGTGTTCTGTTCTTTTCGGAGATGTTGAAGGGAATAAGTGGAGGTTGGAGAGGAAGCCTGTGATCGGGGGGTCAAACCTCAGGGACAGCGTCCACTCCCCCCCACCCCCCCACCCCCATTTTTTTCTGTTCCCTAGCACGTTTTTTTTTTTTTTTTTTTTTCTTATTCTCTCTTTCTCCTCCTCTCGCTAAGGAGGACCAGATGGCGCCGGCCAACGACAGCCAGCTAATTGAAAAACATATAAAACAACTTCGCCATTGTCTCAGGAAGCAACGGCACATTTTCAGCCACGTTGAGGCGGAGAGAAATGGGTTCGAAGCGCTGGTCGGAGGGGGTACAGGTCGACAAATAGGACAGGAGACTTCTGGGTCCTCTCGACCGAACGAAAGGGCGCATGTAGAAGGAGCAGTAGCACGAGCGCTCAACGCCTATTGCTGAATAAACACCCCGTTGCTACGTTAAGTACTGCTGACCTCATACATCAAACGAAAGCCAGGATATCTAAAGAAAGATAGCAAATCGAGCCTGGAAAAGAAAAAGCCCCGAAGAAACCGGGATGTGCCCCCACACGTAGCTACACGCCGACTTATAAGGTGTCTAGGGGACAGTGTCACGCCCGGGCGAATCTCAAATATTATCAATTACAGGCCAAACAAACAGCCAGACTTCCTGACCACCACTGGGTTGAGAATTTTAGCATGTCAGGAAAAGCGTTCAGGCAAATTGGCCATGCTGTCCAGTTCTTACACTCTGCCTACTCACTTTACTTACCTTACTTGCCCTGGGACCGAAAAAAAAGGAGGGGGGGGGCATAATTTTACTTTGTCTCAAGCAAATCAGTGCACGTATCAAAAGGTTGTTGTGTTTCTTTGGTCGTATTTAGTGTTAGAGTTTCCGGATTTTTGTGTTTGTACGACAAATCTGGTTCAATCTGTGATCATAACGATCTCGACAATTCCACCCCACACCATCAGAGGGCGTCATTGATACTAGACGCGGCTAGTTTTGGGTTATCGCGTAATTTCGGGTTATCGTTATTCATTCTGGTTTTGGGTTGTTTGTTTTCTGGTATATTTGTCTCTACTTGGATAGTTCACAAATATGAAAGATTGATGAACCTCTGAATGTCCTGTGTTTTATTGATTTATGGTAAAATATTAAAATATTAATGATGATGTAAGGGGGCACGGTGGCTTAGTGGTTAGCACGTTCGCCTCACACCACCAGGGTCCGGGTTCGATTCCCGTCTCGGCCATGTGTGTGTGTGGAGTTTTGTGCATGTTCTCCCCGTGCCTCAGGGGGTTTTTTTTTTTCTCCGGGTTCTCCGGTTTCCTCCCCGGTCCAAAAAAAACATGCACGGTAGGTTGATTGGCACCTTGGAAAATTGTCCCTAGTGTATGAATATGTGTGTGTGTGTGTGTGTGTGTGTGTGAGCTGCGATGGGTTGGCATTCCATCCAGGGTGTATCCTGCCTTAATGCCCATAGACTCCTGAGATAGACACAGACTCCCCGTGACCCGAGGGAAGATCGGATAAAGCGGTAGAAGATGAATGAATGAATGATGATGTATGTTTCAGAATCCTGCCGTGTACCAAACACTGAACAATGTCGATTGAAATTGTGTTTTTCCTGAGGTAAAAGTTGAAGCAGTAATGTTTTGGAAAACGTAAAAGGTAGGCGATGCTCAGCATCGTCGTCAAGTCAAGAAGACTTTTGTAGGCTTGCTCTCGTACTCTAAGATATAACCCCTTTTTTTTTACGAAGATACAAGAGAACATTTATGACTCAGAATCGTATTGTTTTTTTTGTTTGCTTACTTTATATTCCCGTTCGATTCCCGTCTCGGCCGTGTGTGTGTGTGGAGTTTGCATGTTCTCCCCGTGCCTTAGGGGGTTTTTCTCCGGGTTCTCCGGTTTCCTCCTGGTCCAAAAACATGCACGGTAGGTTGATTGGCACCTTGGAAAATTGTCCCTAGTGTGTGTGAAGGTGTGTGTGTGTGTGTGTGTGTGTGTGTGTGTGTCCTGCGATGGGTTGGCATTCCATCCAGGGTGTATCCTGCCTTAATGCCCATAGACGCCTGAGATAGACACAGACTCCCCGTGACCCGAGGGAAGATCGGATAAAGCAGTAGAAGATGAATGAATGAATGAATGAATGATAAAAGTGTAAAAAGGAGTTCTTTCACTGGAGTAATATTTGACTGAGTGAATATGGATTTGGGATGGCTTGTGTTTTTCCCTTCCAAGCGAATAATATAATAATATAAGTTCACGATACATCTGCGAGGCTGCTGGATGATGATGATGATGATGAAGTGCTAGAAATCCTAAAAAGAGAGGGAGAGAGAGAGAGACACAGAGGAGGAGTGCAGCAGGACCAAGCGAAAAGACCTGTAAGATCCCACCACTTCATCAAGGGCACTTTTTCATTCTTGACTCGTTCATTGCCCATACAAACTCAGCAGGTCACTATCAAAGTGTGGACACACTCCAGCCTCTGTAACACCCCCCCACACACACACATTCCCTCCCTCCCTCTCTTCTTTCCCAAGGATGAGGGGAAAGATGTCTCTATCTTGGGCAGGAGGAAGCGGCGGAAGCGGTTATTAATGACATCAGATGAGAAAATTCTGTCTGACGCCCCACATTCGGAGGCGACGTGCCAAGGCTGGTTACGCCGGCTGTAGTGTTTTTGGGGGGGAAAAATGCATGTAATAAAAAAAACAAATGCATGGCGAAAGAGAGAGAGATAGAGAGGAGAGAGAGGAGGAGAGAGAGAGAGAGAGAGAGACAGCTAGGCCCGTGATGGAGTGATAACAGAAGGAGTGGACGGACGAATCAGCTTTCTTCCATCCGTCATGTTTACGACATTGGGTTCGCTGATAGCACCGGGCTTCTCCCACCTTCTTCCAGACATCGTTACGCAGGAATTATGGGACGGCGAGCCTTTGTAGTGCGCGATCGGCGTCCGCGGCCAGGGCGCAGGTTATTTATCGGCCAGCGGAGGAGAGGAGAGGGGGAGCGAGGCACGGGGAAAGACGAGTGGAGTGAGCGTGTGAGTGCACCGCCGCCTTATTAGTGTGATTTACAGCAGAGCCGCATTAGTTCAACTTCATGGGAGCCCCAACCCACACACACACACACACACACACACACACACACACACGGATACCCAGTTTACCATGACTGCAACATAATGGAATTCATTATATTTCTGTTTGGAAAGACACACACACACACACACACTCACACACACACACACACACACACCGACAAGCACTTCAAGATGAAACCAAATCTTAAAACATTTCTCATGAACATTAACACACACAATGTTTTAATCTGTGCTGAAAGAACCTGGCACGTAAAAAACGAGTGTATACAGTTTCTTGTTTGTGTGTTTGTGTGTGTGTGTGTGTGTGTGTGTGTGTGTGTGTGTGTGTGTGTGTGTGTGTGTGTGTGTGAGCGAGCGGGCTGTTTTCATGCTCGTGTCCCTCGAACAGGCATTTGCCGCTAATAAAGTGCTCCAAGAGAATAGCTGGTGTCGAACATCTGCAAAATCCATCAAGAAGCACAAAGTGAAGGGTGGTCTCGCATATGTGTGTGTGTGTGTGTGTGTGTGTGTGTGTGTGTGCGCACACACATTAACACACACACACACACACACACACACACACACTTTTCTTGTAGCTACACTGTAAGGCCCATCTTATTGTGCGGCCATAAATGTCTTCTGTTTACTGGCTTTCATATAGTTTCTCAATAGTTTGCTGTGTGTGTGTATGTATGTGTGTGTTTGTGTGTGTGTGTGTGTGTGTGTGTGTGTGTTACATTCATGTGGCTGATGAGTCGATAGATGTCCTGAACCCTTGTGACATTATCTGCGTTAACGTGACGGAACACTCGCCTTTTATCTGCACGGACGCGTCACCTATCTGTGTATTGCTGTTCTCTGTCACACACACACACACACACACACACACACACACACACACACACACACAAAGTATTGCCTGAGAACATGCACTCATATTGTTGCTAAAACATCCTAGACTGATGTCCAGGAAAATATTGTTGAGTTTGTTTATTTATTTGTTTACTCATTGATTTCATTTATTCATTAATCCATCTTCTACAGCTTTTGTCCGATGTATGAAATACCAACACATTGCAGGGCACACACACACACACACACACACACACACACACACACACACACATTCATACACTAGGGACAATTTTTCCAAGGTGCCAATCAACCTAACGTGCATGTTTTTGGACCCGGGAGGAAACCTGGAGAACCCGGAGAAAAACCTCCTGAGGCACGGGGAGAACATCCGTGGGAGGCGGGAATCGAACCCCGACCCTGGAGGTGTGAGGCGAACATGCGAACCGCTAAGCCACCGTGACCCTTCTCATTGATTTATTTACTTGCTTCTTTATTTATTCGTTTGTTTTTTTGGCTTGTTTATTCAATAAGCAATATTTTTAACACTTTAGATTAGGTCCAACACATGTCAAGATGAAAAGAGGGCCTTGCTCAAGGGCCCAACAGAGGAAGCTTGGCAATAAACACTGAGAAGTAACACTATAATATAATATTACAGACAAAAATATTAGATCATAATAATTAGAATCTAAATCTATCACCACTTTATATGGACAGCAACCGAAACCGGAACATAATTCTTAAAGGAGCCACGCACCGTATTTGACAGTTAAAACAACCACTAATAATTAACATTGAAATGAACAAGAAATTAAGGAACTAGTTCATTAATATTAGACTGATTTTCAGAGTAAAATAAATAGTAAATAATCAATGATTTTATTAGAGAGAGAGATTTTATTTTAATATTATTAAAGGGAAGATTTTGAGTGTAATGTATATAATTATAACATCTGTTACAGTTGGGTAGAGTATTAGAAACATGAAAAGTATTCATTTATGGTACATTTATCTGTGATCAATCACGATTTAACTCATGGCAATCATGGTTGACAGCAATAATTATAATATAATTATTCATTTATTCATCTTCTACCGCTTTATCCGATCTTCCCTCGGGTCACGGGGAGTCTGTGCCTATCTTAGGTGTCTATGGGCATTAAGGCAGGATACACCCTGGATGGAATGCCAACCCATCGCAGGACACACACACACACACACACACATTCATACACTAGGGACAATTTTCCAAGGTGCCAATCAACCTACCGTGCATGTTTTTGGACCGGGGAGGAGGAAACCTGAGGGAGAACCCGGAGAAAAAACCCCCTGAGGCACGGGGAGAACATGCACAAACTCCACACACACATGGCCAAGACGGGAATCGAACCTGGATCCTGTCGGTGTGAGGCGAACGTGCTAACCACTAAACCACCGTGCCCCCTATAATATAATTACAAATAATAATAATTAATAGTATGTTTATGAAATGTCTAGAAAATAAAGTAATTGCAATTTAGTGAAGAGGAATCATTGCACTTGCAGAGACAGCGAGTCAACAATAAAATTCTTGTAAAAGTTAATTAATAATAATAATAATATATAATATATATAATAATAATAATAATAATACAACTTAATAGCATTATATATTATTATTATTATTATTAATTATTATTATTATTATTATATTATTATTATATATTATTATATTATTATATATATAATATTAGGAAATATAAATTATATACATATAAATAAATATAAATAAAATATAAAATAATAATAATAATAATAATAATAATAATAAAAGTTGTAATACAGTAAAATAAACACATTTTATTGACTTTATGTCGATGGATCCCGCGTATGCGTCTTCGCTCCTGCTGCTTTGTTTGAACAACAGGATTATTAAATTTATATAATTATTATTACATCATTAGTAGTAAATAAATATAAATGAATAATAAATTAGTAAATAAATAGTAAAGCGTTATTGGCGTCTCAGGCAGTGAGATGCTGGACTTCTAAGCAGAATCAGAAGTTTGTGAGTTCCCAGCGCGCCCAGCTGCCACTGTGGGACCCTTGAGACATTCAGTTGAATCAGGTGTGTGTGTGTGTGTGTGTGTGTGTGTGTGTGTGTGTGTGTGTGTGTATCTCGTGCTCCTCCGTGCTCTGGGGTGTCTCTCTGACAGCTCTTATGGACAGATGGAGCGAGGGAGTGATTATTCGGGGCGCCTGAGAGACTCTGAGATGAGATTATTACCATGCAGTGGATATTTCCACCCTTTACTGCATAGCCAGCTCAGTCTCTGCTCTCACACCCACACACACACACACACACACACACACACACACACACACACTTACATACACTTACACACCCAGATCTGCTTCCTCTGAGAATTTTCGAAGAGGGTTAAATCATACGAACAAGTCTAATAAAGATAAGCGGCAACATGGGCTCCTTAACAGAGAGACCAGGCCAAATCTACACACACACACACACACACACACACACACACACACACACACGTCTCTTGGTTTCTGCTGGATAGGTAAACAGCTCCAGTTTTCCCCTTTAAAGGTTTTAATTGCATCCGCGGGGAAAAGACTTCTTTTGACACATTAGAGTTTCTATTCTAAATGACGGAGGCAGTGCACGAAGGAGGGAGGAAGCGAAGGAGGGAGCGAAGGAGGGAGGGATGGAGGGAGGGGGGGGGGGGGGGGTTGTGTGATGGCTGACAGGCCATGGCGGGACTCCAGTGTGACCGCATTTCTACAGCAAAATAATCAGAAATACAAAAATGGCGCAGCGGCCACAGGAAAACAAACACGGAGGAGCTTATTATGGAGTTCTTTACTGTCTCACACACACTCACTCAGTGGGTGCACACACACACACACTCACACACACACACACACACAGAATAATCTGATCTATAATCGAATATAAACACACAGAAATTGATACATTTACATTGAAGTGATTTTTTTTTCACATGCCCTTATCCACAGAGACTTTTGTCTCATTTATACTTTTAAGGGTACAAGGGCCCAGCAATGGTGGCTCGTTGGGGGTGGGATTTGAACTCATGACCTTCTGGTTACATGTCTTCACTCTTCCATTCATATTAAAATGTTCTTTTTTTTTAATAATATGCTAAATAGTCTTATTTAGTGTAATATGATGCAATACATTCATTCATTCATTCATCTTCTACCACTTTATCCGATCTTCCCTCGGGTCACGGGGAGTCTGTGCCTATCTCAGGCGTCTATGGGCATTAAGGCAGGATACACCCTGGATTGAATGCCAACACATCACAGGACACACACACACACACACATTCATACATAATTTTTCCAAGGTGCCAATCAACCTGCATGTTTTTGGACCAGGGAGGAAAAACCGGACCCGGAGAACCCGGAGAAAAAAAACCCCCTGAGGCAACGGGGAGAACATGCACAAACTCCACACACACATCGCCGAGTTGGAACAAAACACTGCGTGGCTGCGGCCCTGCGGACGTGGACTTAGCCCAGTGGTTAAGATGTTGGCCTCTGGACCGGAAGATCACGTGTTCAAACCCCACCACCACCACTACCAAGCTGCCTCTAGTGGGCCCTTGAGCAAGGCCCTTAACCATCAATTGCTCAGATGTAAGTCAGATGAATCCAGTAAATGTAAATGTAAATATTTGACCCCCCCCCCAGTTTAAACTGAGGAAATGTATCGTTATAAAGAAGAAAAAGCTAAAAAAAAAAACACGACGTGGCCACAAAGTCCGGAAAAATGTACGTTTTATTCAAAGAACACAGTTGATGAGGTTCAATGACAACAAGTCAGTAAAATGATTGGTGTAAACCGGATTATTTGGATTTATTCCCAGAAATATACAAGTAGAAGACTTGATGTTACCTTCATATTCAACCTTTCTCATAAAACGCTATATATTCTCACTTTAAACACTTTATGTGTTTTCGTTGTTGTTGTTTTATTGCGCTGGATTTATGATCAATGCAAATCAATGTATTCTATTATATTAATAATAAGGGGCACGGTGGCTTAGTGGTTAGCACGTTCGCCTCACGCCGCAAGGGTCCGGGTTTGATTCCCGTCTCGGCCATGTGTGTGTGTGTGTGTGTGGAGTTTGTGCATGTTCTCCCCGTGCCTCAGGGGGTTTTTCTCCGGGTTCTCCGGTTTCCTCTCCCGGTCCAAAAACATGCACGGTAGGTTGATTGGCACCTTGGAAAATTGTCCCTAGTGTATGAATGTGTGTGTGTGTGTGTGTGTCCTGTGATGGGTTGGCATTCCATCCAGGGTGTATCCTGCCTTAATGCCCATAGACACCTGAGATAGGCACAGACTCCCCGTGTCCCGAGGGAAGATCGGATAAAGCGCTAGAAGATGAATGAATGAATATTAATAATATAGTGTCCCAGCTATTTAGCAATTGTTTTTTTTTTAATACTTGGACTTTTTTTTCCCCCCAGGACTCTTTAAACACTTAATAGTTTGAAAAGTTTCTTGGCTCTTCTTTAAACCTTCGATAAATTAAAAAGCGAAAAAAATAAATAAATCAAAACCATATATTGCAGCATCAGAGAGAGACGAGAAAGAACCTTTAATGTTGTAGATTTAAGACGATGTTTCGTTCCAGTCCCTAAAGCGTGTAATGCACCTTTAAATCTTATTTAGGGTGCATTTAAGGACGACAGATGGACTTTTGAGAGTTCGTGTTTTGTTTTTTTTCCGTATCTCTGGGAACAAATGGATATATGTGTATGTATATACTGTATATCAAATATTTAATCGTACATTAATCGTTCGTTTTCAATGTAGAATATTTTTCATGTTTCTGA
The DNA here is from genome assembly GCA_030449085.1 of Kryptopterus vitreolus. Classification (NCBI taxonomy): domain Eukaryota; kingdom Metazoa; phylum Chordata; class Actinopteri; order Siluriformes; family Siluridae; genus Kryptopterus; species Kryptopterus vitreolus. Next base: position 18,036,399 of record JACRUU010000030.1, on the reverse strand, counting down.
TGCTGTAACTAACTGTAACATATGATAATAATATCTATTTCTCTCCAAATCTCTCCCTTTAATAACATTACTGATTATTTCATATTTGGGGCACGGTGGTTTAGTGGTTCGCACGTTCGCCTCACACCGCAAGGGTCCGGGTTCGATTCCCGTCTGGGCCATGTGTGTGTGGAGTTTTTGCATGTTCTCGCCGTGCCTCAGGGGGTTTTTCTCCGGGTTCTCCGGTTTCCTCCCCCGGTCCAAAAAAAAAACATGCACGGTAGGTTGATTGGCACCTTGGAAAAATTGTCCCTAGTGTGTGAATGTGTGTGTGTGTGTGTGTGTGTGTGTGTGTGTGTGTGTGTGTGTTGTGTGTGTGTGTGTGTGTCCTGTAATGGGTTGGCATTCCAGGGTGTATCCTGCCTTAATGCCCATAGACGCCTGAGTTAGACACAGACTCCCCGTGACCCGAGGGAAAATCGGATAAAGCGCTAGAAGATGAATGAATGAATTATTTAATATTTCTTTTACTCTGGAAATTATTCTTTTAATATTCATTTCTATGTCATTTTTTTACTGGTTGTTTTCAGTGTTAAATACGGTACGCTGCTCCTTTAAGAATTATGTTCCGGTTTTGGTTGCTTTTCATCTAAAACTGGTGATACGCTTAGGTTCCATACAGGTAATATGCGCAGCTAGTAGGCGTAATTCGGGGAATATTTATTTCATATATATTTAATTTTCGCGAGTGGATGCGCTGAAGTTTCTTTATTCCTTTCTTCTTTTTTTTGTTGTTCGGGTTTCGTTTATTCGGCAAATATGACGCAGAGTGAAGGAGGAGATCGCTCACATAGTAATGCACACACCGCATTAATCACATGTTAATAACATTAGTGCCGTTAAAGTTAATTTTGCATTAACTTT
>JACRUU010000030.1:18025496-18032996 GCA_030449085.1 Kryptopterus vitreolus | reverse complement strand
GCAAACACATTTACATGTATTGATATCCATTTCTGAACAACTCACAACACTATCTGGGTATAAAAATAAATTCCTTTCAGGTCTATTTGCATTGGGGCTTTTTTTAATTAGGTCCATTTTGACAAAGTCATTTTACGAATGATCGTTTATGAGCAACAATGTAATGACGGCTAGAAAACAGAACTTCCATACAATAAGAGATTGGACGTAAATCCTCTTCTAAAATCCTGAGTATGGGATTATTGGGATTTATTAATAATCTGTCTACACTATAAAGGTGTAGAAGGGTTTCAATTCCGTTTTCACGACTTCTACAGCAGTTCGAACAACTTATAGTCTCCAGATCACGGAACTATAACACTGTTTGGATTATTCATAATCCATAACTGTTTGTTTGTCCTTTTTGTTGTTTTATAGAGATATAGAGATAATAATAATAATAATAATAATAATAATAATAATAATAATAATAATAATAATAATAAAAATATTGACTCATAAACCCGGGGGGGGGATTGATTTTGAGTGTACTTCTTTAGGGAGACTGAATCAAGAAACATGTTGAATGTCAAATGAATAACCCCTGGTATATATATATATATATATATATATATATATATATATATATATATATATATATATATAATATCCTTTATTTGTCACATATACATTACAGCACAGTGAAATTCTTTTCTTCGCATATCCCAGCTTGATGTTGGTAGCTGGGGTCAGAGCGCAGGGTCAGCCATGATACGCCGCCCCTGGAGCACAGAGGGTTAAGGGCCCAAGGACCCAAAGGCGGCTTGGCCATACCAGGGCTCGAACCCGGATCTTCCGATCAGCAGCCCAGCACTTTAGACCACTGACCTTACAAGTTTAACACTGACCTACACCCATCCCTATATACCTATATATATATATATATAGATATATATATATATATATATATATATATATATATATATATATATATATATATATATATATATATATATATAAAGTTTGTTCAAATCCCAGACACAATAAACTGCCTGGGCAAAAATGTGGCATGAATGATCTTCTGGATAAAAGTGTCTGGTTAAGGCATTAAACGTTGCATCTGCAGGTCATGAGTTTAAATCCCATTCACACGTACGCACGCAATCCAGGAGCCTTAACCAAAATCATATTATTATAAATTGGTCCGGATAAGGGCGCCTGGAAAAAAAATGAATGTAAATGAAAAGTGGGTCACAGTCGAATCCGATCCATAATCCGACTTTTCAGCTTTTTTTTTTTTCTTCCTCCGAGCGCTAATTCGCTTCTGTCAGAAAGGACGGTGAGTAGAGTCGCCTATTACTGATGTCTCGTGTTTTGACACATTATTCAGTGCGGTTTGGGACACAGCCCGAGTCTTTCCTCCCAAAGGAAGGGAAGAAAAGTGAAAATAAACGGAGGATGTGGTCGGGACCGAACCCGGGGTTCGGATCCGATCACCAGCGCTTTTATATCAGGAGCGGATCACACACACACACACACACACACACACACACACACACACACACACACAAACATCTCTCTCTCTCTCTCTCTCTCTCTCTCGGAGATAACTATTAAATCCGATGATGCGGAAAATGCATAAATATACACACAAATCTGGTGGAGACAAAAAAAAAACAGAATATAAATAAATAAATAAATAAATAAATAAAAACCTCAAACACTTCAGGTCCAATTTTATCCTGATCCTTTTTGAACCGTGTTACTTTGATGAAGCAGCATTTTGAAGGAAAAGGCTTTTTTTTTTTTCTTCTTTTTTTTTTATAGCATGTGGTTTTTTTTTTTTTTGGTTTCAGGCTATTTTTAAGTCGCCTCAAGTGAAAAATATCCCAGACATTTTAACAGGCTGCCCTTCAAACACAAGCCCAAACCTCTTTTTTCTTCTCATTTAACTCAACTTAAGGCTTTTAAAAGTTATTATTAGACTGGATGAACCAGGAAATGGTTGGTTATTTATTTAATCAGGAACTGCGGACCCCAAAAAAAAAGCAGAAATGTTGTATAGAGGAGATGAAGTGGATCATGGAATAAAATATAACCCCCCAAAATGGACAGAATATATACTTTCGCATGTATTGGGATGTATAGTTATGGTATTTATATGTGCTTATGGCCCTTATGGACGGGGGCGGTGGCTTAGTGGTTAGAACGTTCGCCTCACAACACACCGCTAGGATCCGGGTTCGAGTCCCGTCTGTGTGTGTGTGTGGAGTTTGCATGTTCTCCCCGTGCCTCAGGGGGTTTTTCTCCGGGTTCTCCGGTTTCCTTCCGGTCCAAAAACATGCACGGTAGGTTGATTGGCACCTTGGAAAATTGTCCCTAGTGTATGAATGTGTGTGTGTGTGTCCTGTGATGGGTTGGCATTCTATCCAGGGTGTATCCTGCCTTAATGCCCATAGACGCCTGAGATAGACACAGACTCCCCGTGACCCGAGGGAAGATCGGATAAAGCGCTAGAAGATGAATGAATGAATGGATCTTATAACATTTATATGCAACATCCCATAACACAACCAGTGCCTATTTGCTCTTATAACTACCTCCAATGTTCTGGGAAGATATCCCACAATGCCCTGGGGCATGTTTTTTGGGTCTCCAAGTGAGGAGGAAAAACAGCACGCATCATTAATTGCGTTTATTGCTATGCTTACAAAGCTTAAAAAATAAGCATTATCGTTTTTTTATTGGGGATTTTTTTATATACAGATGAATGTACACAATGTGTGTGTGTGTGTGTGTGTGTGTGTGTGTGTGTGTGTGTGTGTGTGTGTGGTGTGTGGTGTGTGTGTGTGTGCCAAGGTGTGGGCATTTGTGTGCATGCGTAATGGCATATATGTATATTTTAATTCTTGGCGCCCTCCTGTGGTTCTGAGTGGCACTGCGTGTCAAAATAGGCTTGAACTTCTGGCTAAAATTGTGTGTGTGTGTGTGTGTGTGTGTGTGTGTGTGTGTGTGTGTGTGTGTGTGTGTGTGTGTGTGTGTGTGTGTGTGTGTTGCTTGTTGTACTTGGTACTCTATTGCTGGGCCCTGCGTAACAGCTGATATCTCCATCATTCTGATGTAGCCCCCCCTCCTCCTCCCCTCTCTCTCTCTCTCTCTCTCTCTCTCTCTCTCTCTCTCTCTCTCTCTCTCTCTCTCTCTCTCCCTCTCTAGCATGAGCTAAACACTGAAATAAAAGTTTATAGTTATAAGTGTAAGAATAGACATCACTAGGGATGTGTAAAACAGGCGAAGGTGAGGAATAGATCTGCTAAAACTTCTATATTCTTTTCTATCTTCAAAACAAAACAAAAACAATGCTGATCATTATTCCAAAAAAAAAACACAAAAAAAAAAAAAAAAAAAAAAAAAAAAAAAAAAAGGAACAGGTACACAAATTCACGCCATACAAAATGTGAAAAGGACAAAAGGGTAAGTATCTATGACAGAATGGTTTATTGGAGACGGAGGAGAAGAGAACGAAATCACTTCGCTAAATTTGGCGATTATACGTTATACGTATATTTTTGCGACATATATCTCAATATGTTTGCGTTTGCGTTTAAATAATAACAAACACACTTTCCACACCGGCATTGTTCGGTGTCACCATTTTGCTAATGTGTAAAATGAATAAATAAATAAATAAATAAATAAATAAAGACCCTCCCCCACCTCATGACTATTATTAATGCACATTAAATAATAAATAAATAAATAAATACTCGACTAGTAAAAATAAAAAAAAACTATATATATTAATATATATATATAAAAAAAATATATATATATGTGTGTGTGTGTGTGTGTGTGTGTTAAAGTAATATAGTACGTATAGTAGTAATAATTATAGTAATATTGAACTAGACATTCTAAATAACTATACATTCTACACACTAAAGAACTAATACTAAAGTATACTTGAAATTGAAAATAATGTCCAAATTATGCATTCATTCATTCATTTATTCATTCATTCATCTTCTGCCGCTTTATCATATCTTCCCTCGGGTCACGGGGAGTCTGTGTCTATCTCAGGCATCTATGGGCATTAAGGCAGGATACACCCTGGATGGAATGCCAAACCATCGCAGGACACGGACACACACACACACACACACACACACACATTCCCACACACATTCACACACACATTCACACACACACACACACATTCACACACACATTCATACACTAGGGACAATTTTCCAAGGTGCCAATCAACCTACCGTGCATGTTTTTGGACCGGGAGGAAACCGGAGAAAAAACACCCAGGACACGGGGAGAACATGCACAAACTCCACACACACATGGCCGAGACGGGAATCGAACCCGGACCCTGGCGATGTAAGGCAAACGTGCCCCTACGCAAATTATACATCATCATCCAAATTATTGTGATATCACTAATGCTCGATATATCGCCCCGTCCCTATGTATGTATATATGTTGCATATATGCATGTAGCAGCAATAAAAGTACTTCTATTGATTAAAACCCTATCCATGTAGACGCGAGGACGATGGACACGGCGACAGGTTCCATCATAACAATTATTCGCTCGGAATAAACACTTAGGTGCGCGCACATAAACGCTCACGCTCCCATCGCGCGACACTTAACGAGCCGTGACGCCGAGTCACATCGGCCACCAACAGTCAAGACAAGTGAAAAACCATCAGCACTTTATCACCTTCACTAAGTGCACTAGCCCGTGTCCCCTCCCTGTCCCGCGGGGACTGTTAGTGTCCCCTCAGCAGGTCCCCCTCATCCTTCTACACATACATCCATCAATCTTTCTGTTTAATGAAGTTTCGTTGCTGATAGTCCGATGCTGCGTGCGTGTGTGTGTGTGTGTGTGTGTGTGTGTGTGTGTGTGTGTGTGTGTGTGTGTGTGTGTATGGGGGTGCTTTGGTGGTAGTTGAACAGCAGGATCATCAGTCAGGGTGATTAGACAGGCTGTGTAAGTGTGACCATGAGCTCTGTCAACAGCTGGTCAGAAGAGAGAAGCGTGTGTGTATGTGTGTGTGTGTGTGTGTGTGTGTGTGTGTGTGTGTGTGTGTGTGTGTGTGTGTGTGTGTGTGTGTGTGTGTGTAAATTCCATTCGAAGGATCCGGTATCAGGATCAGAGGGCACATGTCAGGCCCTTACACACACGTCTTCTCAACAGGAGCCTCTCAGGTACAGCTAATGATCACACACACACACACACACACACACACACACACACACACACGCGCTCGCACACAGACCTTTTACAGCAAGTATAAATAAATACACACATACATAATTTATACATACATACATATTTCACTATCTAATCATTTTCCCTTTATTACACTGATATAAGTGTTTATAGCTGCTACACTGCAAAATATGAACTCTAAGAATAGAAATAAAAGCTTGTTTATTGAAAATGTCTTGTTTTTTTTCTCATGAAAGATAAAAATAAGTCTTTAAAATCACATTGCACATTTAACTATAAATCTTAAAGTTAGTAAACTTGTACTTTTTTGAGTAAAAACACTCGAGCGTCAGGATTAAAGTAGAAGAATAAAGTCAATGTTTAAATACAATGTTGTGCTGATTTTAAGACTAAAACTGTTTTGAGGAATTATATTTGATGAAAACCAGGAATCCATTATATATTTTTAAAAATCCATTATATATTAATGCTATTTTCAAGAATTCTTCCCAAGTCAATTTTACTCACAAGCAAGATTCACTTTTATCTAGTTCAAATAAGCTAAAATCAAGCAATAATAGATATTATTGCTTGATTTTCGCTCATTTTAATAATATATTATTGCTTATTCTTGCTCATTTTAATAGATATTATTGCTTGATTTTTGCTCATTTTAATAAATATTATTGCTTGATTTTTGCTAATTTTAATAGATATTATTGCTTGATTTTTGCTCATTTTAATAAATATTATTGCTTGATTTTTGCTAATTTTAATAGATATTATTGCTTTATTTTAGTTCATTTTAATATATATTATTGCTTGATTTTAGCTCATTTTAATAGATATTATTGCTTGATTTTAGCTCATTTTAATAGATATTATTGCTTGATTTTAGCTTATTTTAATAGATATTATTGCTTAATTCTTGCTCATTTTAATAGATATTATTGCTTAATTTTTGCTTATTTTAACTAGTTAAAAGTGAATTTTGCTTGTTTTTAGGTGGGGGGTTGCGGTGTATAGTGTAAGTAGGTCATTAAGAATTTTTTATATGCGAATTAAAATAACATGTAGAAATTGTATATAATTAAATAATTGGGGGACTAAAAACAGAATGCACAGATTTGCAAATCTCATAATCCCCCCCCCCTTTTTTTTTAATTTGTAATAACTAGAAAAAAACAATTGTACAATTTTAAGGACAAAAAAGGAAAGGTTATTAAAATTAAACGGTTAATTAGTTTCATTGACAACAGCTCATTAAGACATTCATTCATTCATTCATCTTCAGCGCTTTAATCTTCCCTCAGGCACAGATTTGCAAGGTGTCTATCATAAGGCAGGATACCCCATAGGATCCTTTTGTTTTTAATTTATTACCCCCATAATTGGAATTTAGCCCCTTTTTTTTTAATTTGTAATATTGCTTTACTAGAAAAATTTGTAACTTTTAAATTGTACAATTTTAAGGCTCCCCTAATCCCCCCCCGAATAAATTTTATTAAAATTAAAAAAAAGGTTTTTAAAAGGTTAATTAAAATTAAACAATTGTTAATTCACGCGAGTAATAAGTTTCATCAGTGACAAATTGAAATTAGAAAGGACAAAAAAAAGGAAATTCTTGAAAGGAGATTATTAAAATTAATACGGTTCATTAGCTCAGAGCCCTATCATTCATTCAGCCACAGATTCATTAGGAAAAAACGACATCTTCTTCTCATCCGACATTCATTCATCTTCATATCGCGCTTTATCCGATCTTCCCTCGGGTCACGGGGAGCCTGTGCCTATCTCAGGTGTCTATGGGCATTAAGGCAGGATACACCCTGGATGGAATGCCAACCCATCACAGGACACACACACACACACACACACACCAAAAACTGACCCCTGGCCCCCAGGACGAGGCCCTTAACCTTCAACTGCTCAGTTGTATAGATGAGATAAATGCACTAGACACGGCCTCCTTGTGAACAACACCCGAATAACGTCTGCCAAGAACGACGTCTTTTACCTGTCCGTCCGTCTCACCGCGCTCGTCTGGTTTCCGTGTTCACACACATGTTGTGCATCTGCCTACACTTCCTGGCGCAAGAATTCGCTTTCTTTATTAGTTTGTCATTGAAGGATTGCCTCGGGCATCTCGGGTGAAATGGCACTTGTCTATTACCACCTCTGGAATACACACACACACACACACACACATAAACACACACAAACACGCACACAAACACGCACACACAAACACGCACAGAACCCAGAGGCACATTCCAGCTCCACATGGCATTTGTTTT
>JACRUU010000030.1:18012996-18022996 GCA_030449085.1 Kryptopterus vitreolus | reverse complement strand
GGAGTTTGTGCATGTTCTCCCCGTGCCTCAGGGGGTTTTTCTCCGGTTTCTCCGGTTTCCTCCCCGGGTCCAAAAACATGCACGGTAGGTTGATTGGCACCTTGGAAAATTGTCTCTAGTGTATGAATGTGTGTGTGTGTGTGTGTGTGTGTGTGTGCACTGTGATGGGTTGGCATTCCATCCAGGGTGTATCCTGCCTTAATGCCCATAGACGCCTGAGATAGACACAGACACAGGGAAGATCGGATATAGCGATAGAAGATGAATGAATGAATGAGAGCTTTGAGGGGATGTAGCTCAGGAGTTTGGGCTACTGATGGGAAGGTCGGGGGTTTGAGCCCTGGAATCGCCAAGCTGCCACCCTTGGGTTCTTAAGCAAGGTTCTTATCACTCAAAGGACCAGCAGTTTGGCGATACCGAGGCTCGAACCCGAACCCCCCCCCCCTCCTCGATCCATGTAAATACATATAAAATGTACTATGTTTTTTAACAGCATTGATGCGTCTTTAATTAAAAGGAAGTAGAACTGCGACTTGAACTGAGTCAAAGGTAAAGTATAGTGTGGAGGCGTTCACACCGTCAGGTCAGAGCTCTGTGTGTAAGCGTCCATTCATCTGCAGTGCGCTTTGAAGCTGACTCACTTTACCCGGGCCGAAAAAAGGCCTGATGTGCAGGGAACGTGATCAGAGAGCGGACGCGTTAAGCCTTATTATTACAGGACCCCTTTGAGGGTTTCAGAATTTCTCACTATTCGAGTCGCACTCTCTTCCTGTCTCCAAATCAGTTGCCCTTCTACCCACACACACACAGCTCCTCGTCTTCCGCAGGCGGTGCTGGGGATGGGGGGGGGGGGGGGGGGGGGGTTGTTGCGGCGGCGCGTTCGGCCATACCGGGAGTGTGAATTTGTAATGCGTTTGTTCAGGAAAGCTTTGGTGCTGTTAGGAAAGAGAAAAAAAAAGGTCTATAAATCCACAGACCGGATTGAGCTGCCCTCAACCTGTGGCCCAAACAGCGAGTGAAACCAGAGTTCCAGCAAACACACCTCGCTTTTTATCCCCGCCAACGCTCGGAAGTCCAGCAGGAATGTCCTGGACTCCTGCAGTGATAAAATAATCTCCACATCCTGCAGAGAGCACACAATGAGCACGTCCAAGTGGGTGTGTGTGTGTGGGGTGGGTGTGTGTGTGTGTGTGTCGAACTGACAGAGAGTTAACACTGCCCTTCAGTTCTCACCCACAAATAGCACCAAAAGCTGACATGTCGTCCAGGGTGTGACTTTACCTCGCCATGATCAAAACGCAACACCTATTCATCCTCTACAACAAGGATCTCAGACCACACGGTCTGTTCAGGGTGTTTATTCACTTTCAGTACCTGCTAAAATAATAATAAGCTTTTACAAGTGTTGTTATATTAAGTAGATAAAAAAATATACAATATATAAATATATATATATATATATATTCATTCATCTTTCTTTCATCTTCTACCAAATCTACCGCTTTATCCGATCTTCCCTCGGGTCACGGGGGGTCTGTGCCTATTTCAGGCGTCTATGGGCATTAAGGCAAGGAAACACCCTGGATGGAATGCCAACCCATCGCAGGGGCAAACACACACACACACACACACATTCATACACTAGGGACAATTTTCCAAGGTGCCAATCAAACTACCGTGCATGTTTTTGGACCGGGGGAGGAAACCGGAGAACCCGGAGAAAAACCCCCTGAGGCACGGGAAGAACATGCACAAACTCCTCCACACACACATGGCCGAGAAGGGAATTGAACCCAGGACCCTGGAGGTGTGAGGCGGGAACATGCTAAACACTAAGCCAGAAACCGTGACCCTAGTCAACATATATCATACCATATATATATATATATATATATATATATATATCTATATATATATATATATATATCATATATATGAAGGAGAATACAATATACATATATATACACACCATACATATATATATATATATATATATATTTATGTATGTATGTTTATGAAGGAACTCGGCTGGTCGATGTTTGTTCCATCTTGCTCTTTTGAGATCAGTAAACACAGATCTTCTGTGGATGTAGGGTGTCACATCAATAGTTGACAAAGACGTTCTCACATCCTTCTGTCTCTTCATGTAAATCCCCAACACACACTCCATGATGCTTAGCATTGTCATGAGCAAATCAGGACCTGTTTGTCAGTGCCATTCAAAGAGGCTTCATGTCTGAGGTGGAGTGTGTATCCACTTATAGATCAGATATATCCATATATATACATATCTATATATATATCTGTGAACATACACAGATTCCATGAGCTTGAGTCCACAGGACTTGAATATGCAGTACATATATATTATATAGGTTTCTGTCCCATATCTTACTATATGTATATTATATATGTTTTAATATCCCTTTCTATGATAATATATATGAATCTCTGGTTCATGCTACTTTTGTTACATGGATATATATATATATATATATGGGTTATATAACACTTTACATATATATATATATGTCTATAATACATACATATATACATGTATATATATATACAGATATATATTATATATCATATATATATATATATATATACATATATATGAATATATAACAATATATGTTTATATATATAACAGTATATATATATATTATATATATATATATATATATATATATATATGTGTGTGTGTGTGTGTGTGTGTGTGTGTGTCATACACAATGGCTATGATCTCCTCACTATATTAGCGTATGTTGCCGCATGGAAAACGTATCACCAGTTTATAAGGAAAGCAACCAAAACCGGAACATAATTCTTAAAGGAGCCACGTACCATATTTGACATTTAAAATCACTTTTTTTGTATGTCGCTCAGGATAAGGACATCTGCTTAAGGCTGTAAATATAAATCTATTGAGGCTATATCAACATAAACAAATATAAGCATTGTGTATCAGCCCACATGTCTCTATCGCTTAAGGGATCCTTGACCTGAAAAAGCTTGTACTCCAAGACCAAACCTGATCCAGTATGACGACGCACAAAAGCCGGCTCCATGAACATGCGCTCGACACGGGCTGCAATGGAAGCTCTTGAGTGGCCTCAATAGTGCATTTGATCTCCAACCCTATTGAACACCCTCGGGATTGAATGTGAACACTGACGGCATTCCAGGCCTCCTCACTTCACGTACATCCGTACCCGATATTCCCCCTGTGTCTGAATGAGCACAAATCTCCACTCCGAAATCAAATGAAGCGTCGACCCACAGGAGTGGAGGTTATTATAACTAAATATGGACTGTGATGTTGTAAAAAGAAGCACATATAAATCCACAACATTCCATATTGTATATTACAGAAATGAAATATTTGCTCATATGTAATTAGCCAAGGACAGCAAATGAAAATACTCTGTTAAAGATGAAAAATGTCCTTTATTATACGTAATGAATACCGTACACTTCACACAAATCTATGTATAAGTTATATAGTTAGAAAGACAACTGTATGTCTGTTATAACATTATAACAAATACATCTCATATATATATATATATGTATATATATATATATATATATATATAAGAGGCACGGTGGTTTGGTTGTTAGCACGTTCGCCTCAACACCGCCAGGGTCCGGGTTCGATTCCCGTCTCGGCCATGTGTGTGTGGAGTTTGCATGTTCTCCCCGTGCCTCAAAGGGGTTTTTTCTCCGGGTTCTCCGGTTTCTTTCCTCCCGGTCCAAAAACATGCACGGTAGGTTGATTAGCACCTTGGAAAATTGTCCCTAGTGTATGAATGTGTGATTGTGATTGTGTGTGTGTGTCCTGCGATGGGTTGGCATTCCATCCAGGGTGTATCCTGCCCTTAATGCCCATAGACACCTGAGATCCCCGTGACCCGAGGGAAAATCGGATAAAGCGGTAGAAGATGAATGAATGAATGAATATATATATATATATATATATATATATATATATATATATATATATAATATAATACAGTTGGATATAATGATATCAGTGAGTTAGTGAGTTAATTGGTGCATGTTATAGCATTGTTAGCATTTTATGGTTAATTTATGGATGTTTAAAAAAAACACTCTTCATGAATAAAATGTATTTTACATTTTTTAAATGTAAAAATAACCTGGATCCATTCACTCGAAACCTATTATCAAAGCCGAACGCTTGCAAATAACTCTAACATGTACAAAGTATAGCTTTAAGTTTAAGTAATGTAGATTCCGATAAACATGCCAAGCCTGAAACGCTTCACCTGTTTGCCAATGGGATATGCTAACGGAGTATGCTAATGTGTTTTGCTAAAGCTAGCTCAGGCATGGCTCGTGCTGTGATTACAGCCACCTAGTCGTGTCATTAGACACACTCGTGTCCCGGGTTTGCATACTCGCTTCATTTGCAAGCACGCTCGATGAGACGCGGAAGGAAAAAAAAAAAAGAAGAGAGAAATGGCTGTAATGAAATGAGCGGCGTGAAAGTTAAGGCTAACCACAGCGTAATTGCTTTAGCGGGAGTTCCTGCGTTAAGATGATGTTCCTTGAAGAATAACAGAGTAATGTTGCATGAGCAATGTTATTTATTTTTGTACTTTCATGGCAGGATCATACCTGTCTTAATATATCTTATAATACCTTAATAAACCTGTCTTAATATGTCTTATAATATGTCTTATTTACACAGCATTAGCATTGGTAAACAATTGACCAGGGCAATATGTAAGTATTAGCATATATATATATATATATATGTCTGTGTGTGTGTGTGTGTGTGTGTGTGTGTGTGTGTGTGTGTGTGTCATACACAACAGCTATGATCTCCTCACTATATTAGCGTATATTGCCATATGCAACCTAAACGTATCACCAGTTTATATGGAAAGCAACCAAAACCGGAACATAATTCTTAAAGGAGCCACGTACCATATTTGACAATTACAACGACCACTAAAAATGAATTGCATACAAATGAACAATAAAATAATATTAAAAGAATAATTTCCAATTTGAAATAAATATTAAATAGTTAATGATTTTATTAGAGGTAGAGATTTTTAGTGAAATGTATATATTTATAACATGTTACAATTACCTATTCATATATGTATATATATATAAACTTTTATGACGTCTTTTTCTGTGGTCGTTAAACACGGCCGTGTAAGCGAGATCCAGCTATGGTCTGCTCTGCCCTCAGGACTCGAGCGTTTTTTTTTTGTTTTTTTTTACACCCCCCCCATTCCTCTTTTTATTTCATCTCCGCTTGTTTCTCTCCATGTGTCTAATCCGCCATTAACGCTGAGCGAGAGGCAGGTGTGGTGCAGCGAGAGCCACGGAGAGAGAAAAAAAATAACAATAACGCGAGAAATGCCAGGCCTTGTGTGAGCTAAATATGACCCATCAACACCTCGAACATCTGGAGCGACAGGAAACTAGAACTGGCAGAAGAACAAAATGGAGTCGTGTCTCTCGCATCGAGCTGCGGGTCAGAGATCGGCTGGGTGTAAAAGTCTTGCTGGTATTGCGAAAGCTCACAAAAAAAAAAAGACACCAAGTTGGCAATAAAAGCGCTCCGGTTCGCCCTCGGCGTAATTTTCATTACGTGCAATTAGCGGTTAATATGCGCCGCAACGAACATGTTAAAAAAAAAACATGGATTTATCAGATTAAAGTATTCATTATTAAAGTATTAAGTATTAGAATGCAAAAGTATTCATTTCTCTAATATAGTGTCCAAAAACGGCACTGAAAAGACGTCGTCCTCCTTTATGTGAATTCACACGAAGCACATGGTTTCCTGTTGAAGTAAAAAAAAACACACAAATTCTGCTGAATTTGACGGAAAAAAAGCATTCGATTTTGAGATCATTCATTCATTCATCTTCTACCGCTTTATCCGATCTTCCCTCGGGTCACGGGGAGTGTATCTATCTCAGGCGTCTATGGGCATTAAGGCAGGATACACCCTGGATGGAATGCCAACCCATCGCAGGACACACACACACACACACACACACACACACATTCATACACTAGGGACAGTTTTCCATGGTGCCAATCAACCTACCGTGCATGTTTTTGGACCGGGGGAGGAAACCGGAGAACCCGGAGAAAAACCCCCTGAGGCACGGGGAGAACATATACAACAGATATAAACTAATAAATACCTGTTTTTTCCCAAAATACAAGGGATAAAAAGCAAATTCATGCATTAATTCAAATACAAAAAGCAATGTATTGATTATATTTGAAGGTATTGTGCACGTTTATGTATGTGGTGAAGGAGGTTTGATTTGAAAGAGACAGATGGATAATAAGGACATGGCGTGATCAGGAGAGTGATGTAGAGATGAATGATCTGCTTTTGGAGACCACTAAAGAAGGAGAAACAGAAAGTCGTCATTTGGCAGATGCCCTTATCCAGAGCGACTTACAACTGAGCTAATGAGGGTTAAGGGCCTTGCTCAAGGGCCCCACTAGTGTCCGCTTGGTGGTGGTGGGGTTGGAACCCCTGATCTTCCGGTCCAGAGGCCTGCACCTTAACCACTGGGCTACCACGTTCTTTCTTCGCATATCCCAGCTTGTTGTTGGTATCTGGGGTCAGGGGGCTGCCCCCTGGAGGACAGACAGTTAAGGGTCTCAATCAAGAATCCAAGGGCGGCATCTTGGCCATACCGGGGCTCGAACCCGGATTTTCTGATCGACAGCCCAGCGCCTTAGACCACTGAGCTACTCCCCCTCCCCTCCGCTGAGCTACTTTCCTTCCCTCCTCGTCTCTGTTTCTCGCTCTTATGTTTCCACTCTCTAGTGAAGCTGTCACTAACTCGTTGGCTCTGTAGTTCCCTCGTAAAGTGCACTCGGTATAGAGTGAGTACGTGTGGATTTTGTGTGTGCGCTGGACCGTAGCGAGCTCTGCACCAGCCAAGCACTTAATCACCAGGGTGTGCACCAAAAGGGCAGAGTTCCCTCTTTTTCCCCTATCCCTCTTTTCTCTTTCTCTCTCTCTCTCTCTCTCTGTCTCTCTCTCTTTCTTTCTTTTTGTAGCTCTTTATAACACTCTTTTGTTGGCTGTTTCTCTTCTTAAATAGTTCTCCTGTGTGCTGGTTCCGTCCCCCCGTCCTCTCTGTCCAGGTGTTTTAATGCTACGTGGTTTGATATCCACCACAGTGGCACAGATCACAGATGCGAAACGAGGTCGCCTCTGTAGTCATGACGATCACACGCACTCTGAGAGAGAGAGAGAGAGAGAGAGAGAGAAATGGTGAGAGAGCGTGTCCTCCTGCTCTTCACCTCGAGGGGCTGGAGACAAGTCAAAGTCAGTTAACACCAAAGCGACCACGGAGACATTTTACGGCGGAATTGAGTGCGATCTCGAAAAAACACCCATCAGAGAGAGAGATAGAGGGAGGGAGAGAGAGAGAGAGAGAGAGGGAGGAAGAGAAACCGGATTTCAGAGCAGGGTATTTATTCTATGATGATTTAAACAGGTTTAGAGGTTTGAAAATCATTTGAAATCAATTTCACGATAAAAAGCATTCGGATTAATTATTGTATAATAAATATCTATGGTTATATGTTATTATATGCTAATAGAACAGTATAATATCATATAATGCAATACAATAACTTGTTTTTTTTCCAAACAAAACAAAAATATTACAAGATACAGCCAAATAAATAAATACAAAAGAAACGATTTTAGTTGGGCAACATTTTGTCTGATAATATTTTAATAATGATTATTTATTATATAGTTGTATATGTAAAGCATATGTATATGTAAAGTATATGTAAATGTATTGAATAACTGCCCTATTTATATATATATATATATATATATATATATATATATATATATATATATGTGTGTGTGTGTGTGTGTGTGTGTGTGTGTGTTGGGGGGTGGCGGGGTTTGCGTTTGTGGTGTATATTGTGAGGGGGGGGTTTATAAATATATGGAGGAGAGTAGATATATACATATATATATAATTTTTATATATTAATTTATTTATTATATATATATTATTATATATATATATATATAAAATGGTGATATGGAGTATGCTGCCAGGATGTACACATTTCCCATCTTGTGCAATGCATTATAGCGGTCGTCGGAGTTCATAGAGCATAGAGTCATATAGTGTTCATAGAGTCATGGAGCATATGATTGTTCATAGAGTTATAGAGCATATTTTGTCCGTTTTATTTGTGTTTTAAAAACTAATTTTAGCTCTTGTCTTTATTGCCATCGCTGGACGATGAAAACGAGCGCACTGCTGAGTCTCAAATACATTTGCATCAATTCTTTTAAAATAATATAAATAGTAATATAAATAAATAATATTGCATATTGAGCACTATTCTATAAGTCTCTTGTTTACATGGGATCATCGTTTATATATGGAATACTGAAGGAATTAATAAAACATTTAAAACACACACACACACACACACACACCACACACACACACACACAGGCTTTTTTTTATATCAATGCACTGTATTGAACTTTATAGGTATATATTTACTGACCAGAACTCATCTGTTTCTGCACAAAGTATTTGCTGTAACTTTAATGGACTACTGAACCTCCAATGTCTAGATATTATTGGTGGTGTGTGTGTGGTCTGTGTGTGTGTGTGTGTGTGTGTGTGTGTGTGTGTGTGTGTGTGTGTGTGTGTGTGTGTGTGTGTGATCCCCAGTACACTTGCACCAAATGGTGTAGAGAGTTTGAGTCAAAGGTCATCCAAGAGGACGGACAAATAGAGAATGACTTACAAATGGCATCTCAATTATATGTGGGTGGGTTAAAGGGACACTGTTATATATATATGTGGTGTGTGTGTGTGTGTGTGTGTGTGTGTGTGTGTGTGTGTGTGTGTGTGTGTGTGTGAGAGCAAAAGAGAGAAAGAGGGATCTGCCATACAGATGATTGTAAATAAGATGAAATAGGTTTTGGGGTGAAAGCGTGGAGAACGTATTATTCGTCACATTGTTCGCTTGTTGCCTGCAGTGAAACTGGATGCAGGTCTGGTTCCAATTCACAAATAATATAAAAGGCTAAAAAGCATATTTGCAGACTTAAATGATGGATCTGGAAGGCATTAAAGGCTCACCAACATTAATAAATAAATAAAAAACAAAAACAACAACAACAATGAAGGGCTTCAAACATATTGTTAAACGCCATTACTGTCTGAATTCTTGGGCAAGATGTCGTTCTGGCAGCTTTACAATATGAGCTAATGATCTGCTTTCTGTACACTGTACACCTCGGGGGGAAGGGGTTGGGGGGCGTCAGGGGGGGGGGGGGTATGTAATGTAGACAAACAGAGAAAAGGGAGCCGAGAGGAACAGGGGGCCGAGTCCACTTCCTAAACAGGATGACAGAAACTATCAATGATATAGGCCACACACACACACACACACACACACAACACAAACAACACACACACACACACACACACCTCATTCATATCCATAGAAGAATATCTTACACAAGTCAAAGCATCTATATGCAGACCAAAGTGTTTTTCACCAAGTCGAGGATTAACACACAACATGGCAACATACTGATGTCACCCAGCACAAACCTCTATAACGTTCCTCATTTTCTGTAAAATTATTAGAAATAGTAACAAATATTTGTTTCACCTATAAAACGGCGATTTGACAACACACATACGACTGTATTCGCTAAAAACAAAAAGATGCTGAACTTTATATCCATTTGCACTTATTATTATTATTTATTATTATTATTAATAGAAGAAGAAGAAGAAGCAGAAGAATATTACATACTTCTTAATTATTCAATAAATAAGAATAATAATATAATGAGAAGAAGAACAAGACTATTATATACTTTGCATTTAATTAATATTAATAAGAAGAAGAGGAAGAAGAAGATTATATACTTCTCATTTAATTAATAAGAAGAAGAGGAAGAGGAAGCAGAGAAGAG
>JACRUU010000030.1:17980496-18000496 GCA_030449085.1 Kryptopterus vitreolus | reverse complement strand
GAGAACCAGGAGAAAAATCCCCTGAGGCACGGGGAGAACATGCACAAACTTCACACACACATGGCCGAGACGGGAATCGAACCCGGACCCTGGATGTGTGAAGCGAACGTGCTAAAAGTGAAATAGGATCTATAGATCTATATTGGATAGGAATGAACACTTTTGGACCAATCAGATTCAAGGATGAAATGATAACGGTTGTTATATATTATTATGTCATTAAATTTGGAAGGATATAAGGGTTAGAAATTAGGGATAAATTTGCATATAAGATATTTGGATATTTATTAATATTTTGATGCATATGTATATTTATCTTCTATATGGACAAAATAATTTTTTTTCCAGCCATATTCTATTATTAATTGAAATGTAAATAGACATCTACATAAAAATATGCATGTTTTTGGACCGGGGGAGGAAACTGGAGAACCCGGAGAAAAACCCCCCGAGGCATGGGGAGAACATGCAAACTCCACACACACATGGCCGAGACGGGAATCGAACCCGGACCCTGGCGGTGTGAGGCGAACGTGCTAACCACTAAACCACCATAGTGCCCTCGCTTTTTTTTACATTAGGGTCATTAAACGCCCTCTTACTCGATACTACGCCCCGAAAGTTGCTTTTATACGAGGTTAAAGCAGCAGTTAAAAGGTTTCCATACATGCCTCTTCAGCTCTCACAGAACGACTTTCATCCTTTAAAAAAAAACAACAAAAACAAATCGTCCCATCAACGCTCGGTCCGAACCTGACGTTATATAGCGAAAATAAAACAGATCAGCGTTACAGCGCCTGTCAGAGGAACGTCTAATCTAAACAAGGCTGCGTTCTTTATCTCTACCCCGAATCTTTACGGGTGAAAACTGAGATTCCGTATATCGGGTTATAAGGAAAGCTGAAAGGAGCTTTTTTATTTATTTGAGATATTTACTACAATCGCACGTGTTGAAAGAGGGATGAAGAAAGACGTGGAAAACCTTTGGTTTTTCACTCAGCGGTGTGTCTTTCTTCTGTTTCGCCGCCGATGCACGCGGCTACGAGTCCTCGCTCGAATCGGGCTGTCGTTTGGTGGCGCCTCGTTTTTTTTCCTTTTTTGTTATTTCGGTTCGAGATAAAGCTGCCGTGTTGTATTTCTCCCCATGTTGCTTTAATTATAAATCAGACATTCTGCTGTGGCCATATTTTATATATATATATATTCATATATATATATATATATATATTATATATATATATATATATATATATATATATATATATATAGATATATATATATATATATATATATATATATATATATATATATTGATATGCTATTAAATATGGCCACAACAGAAGGTCTGATTCAATATATATATATATATATATATATATATATATATATATATATATATATATATATATATAAGAGCTCTAGTGCTCTTTTTCTTTCACACACACACACACACACACAACACACAGTGTCATGGATTTGATCCGATACTATCCAAACACCACAAAAGCCACTGTAACAGACTGACGATCACAGCAATGCCAAAAGGGATGAAACATGGGAAAATACAAACACACACACACACACACACACACACACACACACACACACACACACACACACACACACACACACACACACACTGCCTGTAGGCGAGGCCCAAACCCTTGTGTTGATCTCCATAATCATGTGCAGAAGCTCTTTTAAAAGGGAAAAGTCCGATCCCGCTTTTCCCAGGGCCCCCCGGCTTACAGGAAGTGCTCTGACCTGCAGCTGCCAATCAGACGAGCCGAGGTCAGGTGGAGAGATGTGTTAGTCTACATCACACACACACACACACACACACACACACACACACACACACACACACACACACACACACACAGGTGGACACGGCAGGTCATTAAATATGAAAAGAAAAGCAAAAGGAAAAAACGTTTTTTTATCTGGCAGGAAGAAAAAAAATATACCACGTTATTGCATTAAAAAATAACATTTTTACGGTTTTAAACGTCAAATAAAATGTGTATTTGCTCACAATTTGTACACTGTTTGTTTTTGTTTGTTTTTTTCACTCTTTTTCAGATGAAATTCAGATTTGTATAATCCAATGCAATAAAATGTAAATTCATATCTAATGAAGTTATACTCAGATTTAAGTGCTAATACTTATTATTCTTAATAGGTTTTACATAAAACACACACACACACACACACACACACACACACACACACATACACAGGTGGACACGGCAGGTCGTTAAATATGAAAAGAAGGATTGAAAAGAAACGCAAAAAAAACTGTTCATTTTTTGGAACCTTGAAAAAAAACACCACGTTATTGGATTCCGAGGTTTTCAACGTGAGAAAATACAATTTTATAGTTTTAAACGTCAAATAAAACATCGATTTGCTCATCGATCCAATAATCTCTTATTATCATTAATAAGTAATGTAATTATAACATGTGCAATATATTCAGTGTAATGAGAGCCGGGGATTACTTACCACTGACTGTGTGTAACAACAGGGTTTGTGTGAGGGTGGTGTAAGGGTTGTGTAAGGGTTTGTGTGAGGGTGGTGTAAGGGTTGTATAAGGGTTTGTGTGAAGGTGGTGTGATGGATGTATAAGGGTTGGTGTGTTGGTTGTGTAAGGGTTTGTGTGAGGGTGGTGTGATGGTGTATAAGGGTTGTATAAGGGTTGGTGTGAGGGTGGTGTAAGGGTTGTTGTTGTGTAAGGTTTGTGTAAGGGTTGTATAAGGGTTGTATAAGGGTTTGTGTGAGGGTGGTGTGATGGTTGTGTAAGGGTTTGTGTGAGGGTGGTGTGATGGTTGTGTAAGGGTTTGTGTGAGGGTGGTGTGAGGGTTGTATAAGGGTTTGTGTGAGGGTGGTGTAAGGGTTGTATAAGGGTTTGTGTAAGGGTTTGTGTGAGGGTGGTGTGATGGTTGTATAAGGGTTGGTGTGAGGGTGGTGTAAGGGTTGTATAAGGGTTGTGTAAGGGTTTGTGTGAGGGTGGTGTGATGGTTGTGTAAGGGTTTGTGTGAGGGTAAGGGTTGTGTAAGGGTTGTATAAGGGTTTGAGGGTGTGAGGGGGGTGTGTAAGGGTTGTGTAAGGGTTAAGGGTGTATAAGGGTTTGTGTGAGGGTGGTGTAAGGGTTGTATAAGGGTTGTGTAAGGGTTTGTGTGAGGGTGGTGTGATGGTTGTGTAAGGGTTTGTGTGAGGGTGGTGTGATGGTTGTGTAAGGGTTTGTGTGAGGGTGGTGTAAGGGTTGTATAAGGGGTTTGTGAGGTGTGTGAGGGTGGTGTGATGGTTGTATAAGGGTTTGTGTGAGGGTTTGGTAAGGGTTGTATAGGGTTTGTGTGAGGTGTAAGGGTGGATGTATAAGGGTTGTGTAATGGTTTGTGTGAGGGTGGTGTGATGGTTGTGTAAGGGTTTGTGTGAGGGTGGTGTGATGGTTGTATGGTTGTAAGGGTTGGTGTGAGGGTGGTGTAAGGGTTGTATAAGGGTTGTGTAAGGGTTTGGTGTGAGGGTGGTGTGATGGTTGTATAAGGGTTTGTGTGAGGGTGGTGTGATAAGGGTTGTATAAGGGTTGGTGTGATGTTGGGTGTTGTGTAAGGGTTGTATAAGGGTGTGTAAGGGTTGGTGTGTGAGGGTGTGTGATGGGTTGTATAAGGGTTGGTGTGAGGGTGGTGTAAGGGTTGTATAAGGGTTGTATAAGAGTTTGTGTGAGGGTGGTGTGATGGTTGTGTAAGGTTTTGTGTAGGATGGTGTGAGGTTGTGTGAGGGTTGTGTGAGGGTTGTGTGTAAGGGTTGTGTAAGGGTTTGTGTGTAAGGGTGGTGTGTTGGTTGTGTAAGGGTTTGTGTGAGGGTGGTGTAAGGGCTGTAGGGGTGTAAGGGTGTAAGGGTTGTATAAGGGTTGTGTGAGGGTTTGTGTGATGTTAGTGTAAGGGTTGTATACGGGTTGTATAAGGGTTGGTGTGAGGGTGGTCTAAGGGTGTGTAGGGTAAGGTGTAAGGGTTGTGTAAGGTTGTGTAAGGGTTGTGTAAGGGTTGGTGTAAGGGTTGTGTAAGGGGGTGAGGGTGTGTATAAGGGTTGTGTAAGGGGTGTAAGGGTTGTAAGGGTTGTGTGAGGGTTGTAAGGGTGTGTAAGGGTTGTGTAAGGGTTGTATAAGGGTTGTGTAATGGTTTGTGTGAGGGTGGTGTGATGGTTGTGTAAGGGTTTGTGTGGGGGTGGTGTGATGGTTGTATAAGGGTTTGTGTGAGGGTTGGTGTAAGGGTTGTATAAGGGTTGGTGTGTATAAGGGTTTGTGTGTGAGGGTGTTGTAAGGGTTTGTGTGATGATGGTGTAAGGGTTGTATAAGGGTTTGTGTGAGGGTTTGTGTAAGGGTTGTATAAGGGTTTGTGTGATGATGGTGTAAGGGTTGTATAAGGGTGTGTGAGGGGTTGGTGTAAGGGTTGTATAAGGGTATAGGGTGTGAGGGTGGTGTGAGGGTGTGTAAGGGTGTAAGGGTGTGTGGGGGTTGTAGGGTGTATCAGGGTGTGGGGTGTTGTATAAGGGTTTGTGTGATGGATGGTGTAAGGGTTGTATAAGGGTTGTGTGTAAGGGGTGTAAGGGTGTAGGGTTTGTGTGAGGGTTGTATAAGGGTTTGTGTGAGGATGGTGTAAGGGTTGTATAAGGGTTTGTGTGAGGGCTGGTGTAAGGGTTGTATAAGGGTTGTGTGAGGGTGGTGTAAGGGTTGTATAAGGTGTATGGATGTAAGGGTTGTATAAGGGTTTGTGTGAGGGCTTGTGTAAGGGTTGTATAAGGGTTGTGTGAGGGTGGTGTAAGGGTTGCGTGTGAGGGTTGTGTAAGGGTGGTGTAAGGGTTGTATAAGGGTTTGTGTGATGTTGGTGTGAGGGTGGTGTAAGGGTTGTGTAAGGTGTAAGGGTTGTTAGGGTGTAAGGGTTGTATAAGGGGTTGTGTGTAAGGGTTTGTGTGGTTGGTGTGAGGTGTTGTATAAGGGTGTTAAGTGGTGTTGGTGTTTTGTGAGGGGGGTGTAGGGTGGGAGGGTGGGGGGGTGGAGAGGGGTGTGAGGGGTGTAAGGGTTGTATAAGGGTTGTGTAGGATATGGTTTGTGTGAGGTGTGAGGTGTGAGGGTTGATGGTTGTGTAAGGGGTTGTGTGGGGGTGGTGTGAGGGTGGTGTAAGGGTTGTGTGAGGGTGGTGTAAGGGTTGTATAAGGGTTGTATAAGGGTTTGTGTGATGTTGGTGTGAGGGTGGTGTAAGGGTTGTATAAGGGTTGTAAGGGTTTGTGTGATGATGGTGTGAGGGTTGTATAAGGGTTTGTGAGGGTGGTGTAAGGGTTGTGATAAGGGTTTGTGTGAGGTTGGTGTAAGGGTTGTGTAAGGGTGGTGTAAGGGTTGTATAAGGGTTGTGTAAGGGTTTGTGTGATGTTGGTGTGAGGGTGGTGTAAGGGTTGTGTAAGGGTTGTATAAGGGTTGTGTTGTCGTTTGTCTCAAAAGTCTTTTATATTTATGCTGACTGCTCAAAAGCCTCAGTTATCTTATCATTCCGTTTGAAGTCGGTTTAAATATCCGTGAGCTCTCTTTGACTCTTTTTCTTTCTCTCTCTCTCTCTCTCTCTCTCTCCCTCTCTCTCTCTCAGCTTGAAAAATTTAAATATCCTCTGTTTGAACGGAATAGTGCAGGTCCAGAGTCCAAACCCACACGGCTAAGCAAATAAAAGAGTCCACTGCATATATCTTGGCAAAGGCTCATCATCAGATATACAGTTTCAGAAAGCCAACATGGAAATATGTGCAACCCGAGACAACATCAACAAACTTGTCGTCCTCGCGCTCGGATTCCGATTGGAAAGAAGGCCTTTGCCGTTTAATGCATGGAGTAACGCAAGCAAACAGTGCTGTGCGGAGAAATGCTCCGTTTGAGACGAGGCCTCTGAAATACAGCTGCTACTGACCCGATCACATCTTCTCCTCCGCACACCGCCACGGAACGCCGTCACGGAACACCGTCACGGAACGCCGTCACTGCGGGAACCGAACGCTTTTAGTGCCAACCAGAGCGTGTGTTTGGATCCTATAAATAATATCAACTGATTATAAATGAATGTTCTGTAGAGAGTTTTGTAAATGTTATGGGCTGTGATACATATTTACAGTTTACTATAGTAATATATATATATATATATATATATATATATATATATATATATATAAATAAAACACAGAATATATATATACAAATGGGCACGGTGGTTTAGTGGTTAGACGTTCGCCTCACACCGCCAGGTCCGGTTCATTCCGTCTCGGCCATGTGTGTGTGAGTTTGCATGTTATCACCGTGCCTCAGGGGTTTTTTCTCCGGGTTCTCCGGCTTCCTCCCGGTCCAAAAACATGCACGGTAGGTTGATTGGCACCTTGGAAAATGTCCCTAGGTATGAATGTGTGTGTGAATGTGGTGTGTGTGGTGTGTGTGTGTGTGATGTGTCATGTAATAGTTGGCATTCCTCCAGGGTGTATCCTGCCTTAAGGCCCATAGAGCATGAGATAGACACAGACTCCCCGTGACCGGAGGGAAGATCGGATAAAGCGGTAGAAGATAAAAGGATGGAAATATACAACCGATAAGTGCAGTACACAGTGACACGAAACAAACGTTTCTTCAGGACCGAAGTGCTATAACAAACAAACAACACAAACAAGCACACAGCAAATAGAATTATTCTGATGATGCACAATAAATAAATGATGCACAAAACATAAATAAATAAATGTGCACAATTAAATTCTATAAATATATATCTATATATATATATATATATATATCTATTCTATTTTTAAGTATGTATGTGTGTAAATAACCAAAAATAGAATAGAATAATTTTTTTTTCTTAAAAAAGAAAAAAAAGAATAGAATAGCTAAAGTAATGTGTACATGTAACAGTAAAACAATATATATATTATTTTTTTATTAAAATTTACATTTTTAATTAAAAATTAAGTTTTTAATTAAATTTGAATAGAATTAATTAATAAAACACCACACACACAACTACATAGAATAAAATAGACAGAGGTATACAAACATTATTATAAAAGAGTAAGCAAAGATAGATTGTTCATTATTAATTTATTTATTTCCTCGGGAATTATATAAATTATATATATTATATATATATATATATATATATATATATATATTATAATTATATTAGCTAAATAATTTCATCACTAAGTTATTAAGTGATATAAAAGCTATTGAATGATAATTCTGGGAAGATATTTTTCAGGTAATCAATAAATTATATTTGTCTCATGGACAAAAGGGATTAAAAATCACATTCATTCTTTGTTTATTGTTTATTTTTGTTTATTAAACACTGATGTTTAATACAGATGTTGCAATACGTGAGAGTTGTTCAGTAGAGGCGCTCTCGCACGTGCTCCTTCCTCTCGACTCTCGTTCTCTGAACACAAATCCGCAGTCTCTAGTGACACCTGCTGGTGACACATATGTTTACACCCTAAACAGGAGGGGCAGCATAAACTGTCATTACAGAGGCGTTATAATCACGGGTTTATTTATCCATATAATAATTACAAGTAAAGGCAAAGAACAAAATACATAAATTTACATAATAATTGTACAGAATAAAATAGAAAATAACTGAAAAAACTGTTTCCACTATTTAAATAAATATATCATTGTCTTGAGGATCTGTATAGACAGACGGACGGGACAGACAGACAGACAGATAGACAGATAGAGATAGATAGATAGATAGATAGATAGATAGAGATAGATAGATAGATAGATAGAAAAAGAACTAGATAGACAGACAGACAGACAGACAGACAGATAGATAGATAGATAGATAGATAGATAGATAGATAGATAGATAGATAGATAGATAGACAGATAGATAGATAGAAAGGACAGACAGACAGACAGATAGATAGATAGATAGATAGATAGATAGATAGATAGAAGATAGATAGAAGATAGATAGATAGATAGATAGATAGATAGATAGATAGATAGATAGATAGATAGACAGATCATACAGACAGACAGATAAGATAGATAGATAGATAGATAGATAGATAGATAGTAGATAGATAGATAGATAGATAGATAGATAGATAGATAGATAGATAGATAGACAGACAGGCAGACAGACAGACACACGATAGATAGATAGATAGATAGATAGATAGATAGATAGATAGATAGATAGATAGATAGATAGACAGATAGAAAGATAGATAGACAGATAGAAAGATAGATAGACAGAGAGACAGACAACAGAATAGAGTTGTAGTTTTTATGGTCCCTTCAGAACTACATTACCCGTCGTGGCGTGTTACCCGTCATGCTCCGCGCGCGTTGCCACAGCGATCTAGAAGGTTTACTAAGATGGCGCAGAGTCCGGTTGGAGTTTTGGCGCTGGTGCCGGAGGTGCAGCGCGCAGGGAGTGAGCGGTGCGGGCGGTGCGGGCGGCAGGTGGAGGTGACGGGCAGCGCGGAGCTCTGTGTACCGCAGGACCGCGCCTCCGTGTGTGTCTCTGTGTGGAGCAACAAGGAGAGCGCTAACGACGCTTCTAACAGCGTGCAGCGCAGCGACTACATCTTACACACCGGGAGACAACTGGAGTCCTACATCTCCTCCACACACATGGAGTCCGGGAGCACCCTCCAACATGGAGTCCGAGTGAGACACACACACACACACACAGTCACACGATGAGACACACCACACACACCAACCCACACACACACACACACACAGTCCACACACACACACATGGAGTCGAGGACCGGCAATGAAACACACAACACACACATACACATACACCATACACAACACACACACATACACATTAGTCCACATCCTCCACACAACATGGAGTCCGAGTGAGACACACACACACACACACACACTGTCCACATCCTCCACACAACATGGAGGCCGAGTGACACACACACACACACACACCACACACATTCCACATCCTATACAAAATGGACCGACACACACACACACACACATACACACACACACACACACACACTGTCCACATCCTCCACACAACATGGAGTCCGAGTGGCACACACACACACACACACACACTGTCCACATCCTCCACACAACATGGAGTCCGAGTGAGACACACACACACACACACATATACACACACACACACACACTGTCCACATCCTCCACACAACATGGAGTCCGAGTGCGACACACACACACACACACATACACGTCCACATGTCACTCTCCACACAACATGGAGTCACACAAGTGAGACACACACACACATATATACACACACACCCACATACCCACATATACACTGTCCACATCCTCCACCACAACATGGAGTCACCGATAGAGTGAGACACACACACACACATTGTCCACATCTTCCACACAACCTGGAGTCAGAGTGAAAACACACACACACACACACACACACACACACACACCACACACCACACACACACATACACACACACACTGTCCACATCTTCCACACAACCTGGAGTCAGAGTGAGACACACACACACACATACACTGTCCACATCTTCCACAGAACCTGGAGTCAGAGTGAGACACATACACACTGTCCACATCCACACAACCTGCAGTTCGAGTGAGAAACACACACACACACACACACACACTGGAGCTCTCTCTAGTTTGTACATTTAGGTTTTGAAGTCACTACTCGAGCTGAACTCTCAGGTGGAAGGTCATTAATACGAATCCCAGCACCAACACAACCCCCACTGCCGGGCCCTCACGCAAGACCCTTAACTTTCAACCAGTCTGGGATAATGGGCGTCTTCCAAATATTCATGTAAATGTGGTTTATAAGGGGCACGGTGTCTTAGTGGCTAGCACGTTCGCCTCACACCTTCAGGGTCCGGGTTCGATTCCCGTCTCGGCCATGTGTGTGTGGAGTTTACATGTTCTCCCCGTGTCTCAGGGGGTTTTTCTCCGGGTTCTCTTGTTTCCTCCCCGGTCCAAAAACATGCACGGTAGGTTGATTGGCACCTTGGAAAATTGTCCCTAGTGTATGAATGTGTGTGTGTGTGTGTGTGTGTGTGTGTGTGTGTGTGGTCCCTGCGATGGGTTGGCATTCCATCCAGGGTGTATCCTGCCTTAATGCCCATAGACGCCTGAGATGGGCACAGACTCCCCGTGACCCGAGGGAAGATCGGATAAAGCGGTAGAAGATGAATGAATGAATGAATGTGATTTCTTTTGTGTGTGTTGGCGATGCGCTGCTGAAACCGTGTGGTGTTTGTGTGTGTATTTGGCAGGAGGAGGACGTTTGTGTGATGAAACACTTGCAGAGAGAGGCGGAGTTGTACCACATGCAGGCGGAGGTACTGTAACTCCACATCTGACACAGCGATGATGATCCACAGCTGCTCGATCAGACACATCTGTAAAATTTAAAGACTGAAAAAAAAATGTTCATAGGAATAAACTGAATTTTACAAAAGGTGAATTTATCGGGACCGCACCGAAATAATACATAACTTACATTATTTCCCCTTTATTTATTATTTGATTCCGAACGATGGTTTATGTCTGTCTAAAGACTGAGGAGAGGAGGACGCAGCATAGGGTTTTGAAATGTAATGAAAGTGTCAGTCAGTCATTCATTCATCTTCTACCGCTTTATCCGATCTTCCCTCGGGTCACGGGGAGTCTGTGTCTATCTCAGGCGTCTATGGGCATTAAGGCAGGATACACCCTGGATGGAATGCCAACCATCACAGGACACACACACACACACACACATTCATACACTAGGGACAATTTTCCAAGGTGCCAATCAACCTACCGTGTATGTTTTTGGACCGGGAGGAAACCGGAGAACCCGGAGAAAAACCTCCTTGAGGCACGGGGAGAACATGCACACTCCACACACACATGACCGAGACGGGAATCGAACCCGGATCCTGGCGGTGTGAGGCGAATGTGCTAACCACTAAGCCACCGTGCCTCTTGTAATGAAAGTGTTTTCGGGCAAATTTCGGTTTTTAACGATAAAACTTGGCGTGTTTTTTTTTTGACACAGTCGCTCTGAAAACGTAACCATCAGTAATTATGTGGTCGACTGTATTTCCACAATTCCCCTGATGAAGATCAAGACCCTTTTTGTGTGTGTGTGTGTGGTGTGTGTGTGTGTGTGTGTGTGTGTGTGTGTGTGTGTAAAGGTGAGCATGGTGTTTTCAGACTTTGTGAAGATGCAGTCTGTTCGCTCGGTGTTGATAGAGAAGCTGGACAGGAATGTCTCTGTCGGTGAGCCGCGTTTCTCCCACAGTTCGGAAAGCCTCAACTCGTTACGGTGAGTCAGACATGAATGCCTCTCAGGAAAAAAAACAATGAGATCAGCCGTTTAATGCGCCGAGCTACTGATCGGAAGGTCGGGCGGGGGTTCGAGGCCCTGTATGGCCACGCTGCCGCTCTTGAGTGAAGACCCTTAACCCTCTGTCCTCCAGGGGGCGCTGTATCTGGGGCCCAGCTTACACACACTTTCACTGCGCTGTAATGTATATGACGTAGCACCGTGTGTGTTTTTTTTCCCGCGCAGGAGACGTGTGTGCGCATCGGCGGTGGAAAACGCTCGCCTTAAAGCACTGGAGGTGTGTAACCTGCTGGGACAGGATTTAGGGCGGCCCTTATTGGTACGGGAGGAGGAGTCTCGCGAGTGGAGGTCTGGCCAGGAAGACGCTGCGGTCGGCAGTCTGAAGGAGAAGCTGAGCCAGACGTCCATCACGGCGTCCTCGCACGTCTTCGTGACGTTCGAGCTGCGCCCTAAGGACGGCACGAGGAAGCGTTTTTGAAAGGCGAGGGGGTTTTTCCCGCGCTACGCCCGAGCGCTCGCGTCACGACGCCTGCGATTCCAACTGAAAAATTCGGGCAAATATGCCACGCAGATGATCACATGATCTCGCTTCCACCGGATTCGTCCCCGATGATGAAGATCCGGCACGGATCGCAGTAGCTCGACACTCTCCGAAAAAAGACTTCCAGGACACATTCCGGAAGAACACTGGGAGCGCGGATTCTTTTGATTTTTCCTGGGAATGTTAGTATGGAATCTAAAAGAGGTGATAGATCCAAAAAATTCCACTCACACTTCCTAAATTTCCCCAAATTACGCCACCTAGAGGCGCACTGACAACAGGTATGAGCTCTTCACTATATTAGCGTATTTAATCGCATCACCAGTTTATTTTGTGCCAGCAACCGAAACCGGAACATAATTCCTAAAGGATAATTCTTCATTTTTAGAGTGAAATAAATGTAAAATAATTAATTTTATTTGGAAGAACTATATATATTTAGTCACAATTAGTTATAGTATTAGAAACATGAAAAGTATTTATTTACAGTGTTTGGGGAGTTACATGTAACAGCGTTACGTAATTTACTCACACCACCAGGGTCGGGGTTCGATTCCCGTCTCGGCCATGTGTGTGTGGAGTTTGTGCATGTTCTCCCCGTGCCTCAGGGGGTTTTTCTCCGGGTTCTCCGGTTTCCTCCCCCGGTCCAAAAACATGCACGGTAGGTTGATTGGCACCTTGGAAAATTGTCCCTAGTGTATGAATGTATGTGTGAATGAGTGTGTGTGCTGCGATGGGTTGGCATTCCATCCAGGGTGTATCCTGCCTTAATGCCCATAGACGCCTGAGATAGGCACAGACTCCCCGTGACCCGAGGGAAGATCGGATAAAGCGGATTTAGAAGAATTTCAATAGAAGATGAATGAATGAATGAATGAGGCGGGTTTAATCCTGCACTACGTTTACTTGTGTAATCAGAACCCTGGGAGACTTAACAATGCAAATCTCCTGCATCCCGAGCAGCTGGAACACATTCTGTACTGTATATCAACAAACAAACAAACAAACAAACGAACAAAAAAATGACACTGAGGTGTTTTTATAGTTTCATATCCTTTTTTTGTGAACACTGTTTAAAAGCATGTTACAAATTCATCGCACGATAATGAGGAAAAGAAATAAACCCGGTGTGCATCAATAACAGAGGCAATTAAATACTAGAAGAATAAAAAGGCCCCCCTGTGGGAGTCGCTCTTTCGTGTTAATCGTCCCTGAAATCGCGGTACTAACTAAACAAGCGCGGCCGAAATCCCTGCCGTAGCGATCCGACGGCACAAAGTGCGCTCAAAGTGACACGTGCTAATTCGTACCCGACGCCTTGACATCACGCGCCGTCTTGGTGAGATCCGACGTCCCCCCGTCTCGGCTCCGCTCAGTCTTCGGGATAGAGCGCTCGCAGCCAGTCGAGCATCACAAACTTTTTCCCGTTGAAGTGGGAGAAATACTGATCCAGAGTCGGGGATTTCTGGCTGCACACACACACACACACACACACACACACACACACACACACACACACACACAAACACACACACAGTGTTAGAATGATTTAAAAATAAATGTTACATTCTGGTGTCGATGACACGCCTCCCATTAGTGAGACTTTAGGCCACACCTTAGACCACGCCTACTTAAACTTTACTAAGAGACACAGAGACCACACCTACTTCTACTTTACTAAGAGAGACCACACCTACTTCTACTTTACCTAGAGAGAAAGCGACCACGCCTACTTCTACTTTACTAAGAGACAGAGGCCATGCCTACTTCAACTTTACTAAGAGATAGAGAGACCACGCCTACTTCAACTTTACTAAGAGACAGAGAGACCACGCCTACTTAAACTTTACTGAGAGAGAGAGAGAGACCATACCTACTTCTACTTTACTAAGAGACACAGAGACCATGCCTACTTCAACTTGACGAAGAGACAGAGATCACACCTACTTCTTCAGTAAGAGACAGAGAGGCCCTGCCTACTTCAACTTTAGTAAGAGAGAGAGACTACACTTACTTCAACTTTACTAAGAGACACAGAGACCACACCTACTTCAACTTTAGTAAGAGAGAGAGACTACACCTACTTCTACTTTACTAAGAGACACAGAGACCACACCTACTTCAACTTTAGTAAGAGAGAGAGACTACACCTACTTCTACTTTACTAAGTTGAAAAGAGACTACACTACTCTACTTTACTAAGAGAGAGAGACACCTACTTCTACTTTACTAAGAGACACAGAGAGACCACACCTACTTCTACTTTACTAAGACACACAGAGACCACGACTACTTCAACTTTAATAAGAGACACAGAGGCCATGCCTACTTCACTAAGTGAGACAGACCACACCTACCTCAACTTTACTAAGACACAGAGACCACGCCTACTTCAACTTTACTAAGCCACAGACCACGCCTACTTCAATTTTAATAAGAGAGAAAGAGACCACGCCTACTTCTAGTTTACTAAGAGACACAGAGACCACTCCTACTTCAATAATAGACAGAGAGACCACGCCTACATCGACTTTACACAAAAGGCCACGTCTACATCTATTTTACTGATAAACACAGAGGCCACGCCCATCTCATTTTACTGATCAGCAATGAGGCGACACGTTTTAACCTATTTTAAGGAACAAAGTATTTGATTTGCAAATACTTTACTGAAAAAACACAGAGCACACCTGTTTTAACTTTACTGAAAGGAAGAAGACCACGCCCGTTTTATTTTACTGAACGGAATGAGGCCACGCCCATTTTACTGTACTGAGAATCTTTGTACCTCGTATCCTTCAAACAGTTGCAGCACTTTCTGGGGCAGGTATCCAATCATCAGAGAGGACGGATTGGGACCACTGAACAAAATCTTGTAATGTGGGGTGTCCTTCAGTTTCTTCACCTACACACACACACACACACACACACACACACACACACACACACACATACATATACATATACTTATATATATATATATATATATATATATATATATATATATATATATAATATATATATATATATGAGCAATCCTACTATGCAAAATCTGTGTGGTGTCCTTCAGTCTCTTCACACCTATATACACACACACATACACACATACAAATGAATAAATCTTGTAATGTGGGGTGTCCTTCAGTCTCTTCACTTACACACACACACACACACACACACAGACCATAAGATATATATATAGAGGATACATATAGATAGTGCTCTCTTATATATTATATATATATATATATATATATATATATATATATATATCATCATATAGATATGTGTGTGTGTATTTATTGATTTATATGAACAAAACATCATGTAGTGTGTGGTGGTCCTTCAGTCTCTTCACTTACAACCACCACACTTCTCTTACACACACACACACACACAACACACACACATATGAATAGAAATCTTGTAGTGTGGGGTGTCCTTCAGTCTCTTCACTTACTTACACACAGACACCACACCATACACACACATTCACACACATATATATATATGAACAAAATTTTTGTAGTATGTGTTCCCACCTTCAGTCTCTTTCACTTACTCACGGCACACACACACACACACACACACACACACACATATATATATACATTTCAGTCTCTCTCACTTACTCCGACACGCACACACAGCACACATATATATATATATATATATATATATATATATATATATATATTATGAACAAAATCTTGTACACACACACACACACACACACACACACACACCACACACGTACAAATTAAGTAAGAAAGTAAATGAGGCTATTAAATAAGGAAACTGAACTGCCATTATGGATGTTAGGATGATTCTGTGTGTGTGTGTGTTTGTTTTTGAGACCTCATAATCTGTGTACTTTTTCCTCTTCAACCACTCTGGAGGAGCCCGGAGTCCTTCGTCCCAGCCCACTATCACCCCCACCATGTGATTCTGGGTCTCCACGACGACCTCTCCGACACGGTGCAGCACGTACTCTGGCCTGGGGCTTCGTGGCACCTCGGAAGCTACACACACACACACACAAAGTCGAAACATTTTTCACAGTGATGTGAATCTAAATTCCACATAAAGTGGGAAAATGTACCACGTTTGACATTACAATGACGCTCAGGGCTTGGAAAACTGGGAACGCTTAATTGCTGGGACTACAGTCAACCCGCAATAATTCCCTGTTCGGATCTTGTGGCCCGGAACATTTTCGTGTGGAGCCAAATTAACAGCAAGGTTTGGAATATCTTAAAATTCCAAGAATTCAATTTTAACGTGTTTTTGTTTACAAAGCAACAATGCCTAGATGAACTCAATAAGGTACAATTGGGGAATTTTTCGGAATTCTTGATGGACAGGAGTGTGAAACACCATTGTCACCGTGGCCCACATCAGCATTATGGTGGACCTCGAAGGGCCGGTTATAACTATAAGACAGTATATAGTGTTTGATGAGCGACGTCGCCTCATAACACAAAACACACAGAGCTTTTTTCATGTGTAAACGCTGCACTCTAGTGGTGGGATGCCGTCACTACATGGGTAACATGCATTGTAGGAGTTGTAGTTTATTGTCAATGCACGCTTTAAATCCTCATTATAAGACCTTTTAAGCTCTTACGGGGCCACATAAAATGACATGGCGGGACACGTGTGCTCTATGACATTTACATGCACATTTATAGCATTTCGCAGACGCCTTTACCCTGAAAAAAACCCTACAATGATCTCAGTTACACAACTTAAGCAGTCGAGGGTTAAGGGCCTTGCACAAGGGCCCCGCAGACTTAATCTTATAAAGTCTATAATAGGTTTTACCTCGAGTGTCTTGCATTATGACCGTGTAACAAGTCAGGATTAATTTTATGAACCCAGAGGTATTTAGGCGAGGAGATTCTTCCCCCCAGAATTTGAATTCTTGCTCTTGACCTGTTTCTGAAAAGCGAAGGGAACGAAAAGGAAGCTCTGGAGCTATTTGTAGCGCAGCGGCTCCTGGGGGAGTCTCGCGTTCATGCAAAAACTACGTTTCGCCTTTCTGCTGTGAAACTAATTCTTATTCAAACTGCACTGTTTTTTTCGACAAAGATTATAATAGGAACATTATCGCAGTAATTTGGATACATTTGAGGTCAAGTACGTTTTGCTCAGGTGAAAGCACCTTTACCGCAGTAATATTTTAAAACATAAAATTCATTTTTCATTGCTTTTAAGTGCATAGATGTTGCATTGTACTTTAACAAAATGTAGCACACTCGACATTACAAACATAACAGTGCGTGTAAAACTACTAAAACTACTAACATTTTAAAAAGCAGTACTGAAAATGAAATAAATATGAATATATTAATTATATCCATAAAAAATAAATAAAAATGCATGAATTCAAAGTGTAAACAAAACAGAAACAAAAATGTACATGCAAAATTAATTAAAAAAACAGCATGTTGTGTCAGTGATTGGCCTCTAGAGGCCGCTTTCGTACTGTAATACGCAACCCGGATCAGTGTGGTGATACTATTGGTACAACAACAACGACCTCTAACTCACAGTGCCGTATTGCGTAAACACTACACATTATGTATATATATATATATATATATATATATATATATATATATATCTATATATATATATATATATATATATATATATATATATATATATATATAGATATATTGGATTATTTTTGGATTGTATATAAGTGTATATTTTAACAAAATGTATCATGCTCGACATTACAAACATACCAGCGTGTAAAACTACTCAAATTCATTCATCTTCTATCGCTTTATTTATATCCGATCTTCCTCGAGTCTGTGTCTATCTCAGGCGTCTATAAGGCAGGATACACCCTGGATGGAATGCCAACCCATCGCAGGACACACACACACACACACACACACACACACATACACTAGGGACAATTTTCCAAGGTGGCAATCAACCTACCGTGCATGTTTTTGGACCGGGGGAGGAAACCGGAGAACCCAGAGAAAAAAACCCCTGAGGCACGGGGAGAACATGCAAACTCCAAACACACATGGCCGAGACGGAAATCGAACTCCGACCCTGGAGGTGTGAGGCGAACGTGCTAACCACTAAACCACCGTGTCCCCATGCTACTCAAATTGATAACAAAAATGTAAAAAATACTACTACTAAAAAAAATACACTACTAAAAAAATGATAGAAATGCCTGAATTCAAAGTGAAAAATTTACATCCAAAATGAATTGTAAAAAGACATTTCAAATAAACAGCATGTTGTGACAATGATAGGCCTATAGAGGGCGCTTTGGTACTGTATAGCGCAACCTGGAAAAACTATCAGTGTGGATTTTTACCACTAGTTCCAGGAATTTCTTTAATGGAGAAAAATCTTGTGAAACGTTTGTTTGTGGATTAAACAGATCACAGAACAGCGTCTACATGTTCCTATGAACGTTCCTATGAAAAAAAAGACGCCTCGTACCTGCAAAGTAGCCGTGCTCATTCCCGGTCATCAGAACCTCCAGCGCGGCGATTTCTCCATGCAGCTCCTCCTCCTCCACCTCCTCCTCCATTCCCAGCAGTCTGTGTGTGTGTGTGTGTGTGTGTGTGTGTGTGTGTGTGTGTGTGTGTATGTGAGCCCAGATCAGAACATTTCCAGAGTTTTAATAGTGAACGATGAAAGGTTTTTGATTGATGCTTACGGAAGTTTGGGCAGCAGAGAAGTGATCCAGTCGGCCCAGACGGTCACGTTCAGATACGACTTCCTCGCGCTTTTCCATGTCTCAATGATCCTGAAAAATAATTTAGAAAGCCGGTGAATGAATGAATGAATAAATAAATAAAGTCTCGAATTCTATGCTCAGGTTGCTGCCTGTAGTTTCACAGGTTCTCCTCCACATCCCAAAACCATATCAGATGCTTGGTTAAGTGTAGACCGTTGTGTGTGTGTGTGTGTTTGTGTGTGTGTATGTGTTTGCATGCATATTTCATTATTAGCAGTTCAAGCACATAGTGCTTGACAAAGTCTCAGCCTAATTGGACACTGGGGGGCGCCACAATCCAAAACAATTAATTTCCACACATTTTTGTCGTGAAAAAACTCGTAGAAAATGTATCGTACACTCAAAACGTATATATCTATGGAATCCTTGGGTCAAAACCCCCCCAAAAATCCTGATTGACAGGTTTAGGCTGCGAAGTTCACTTTTTCCGTAAAAATTGGTTATGTTAAAAACCTACTTTTGCGAACTAGTCGTAGGTTGTTGTTTTTTTTGCGACATCAGAACAAAACAAGTGTAGAAATGTTCAGCTTATCAATAATTATCAAAAAAAAAATGAATAAATATTGAACATTCAATTTGCACCGGCTCACCTAAAAGTTCAAGGTAGGCGTGGCCACATTGACACAAATGGCTATAACTCCTGAACGCAATGAGATATCTTCATGAAACTTGCCACATCTCTGAATGTCCTGAATAATTGGTCAAATCCCCAAAAAAAGTGTAGCTATGCAAATTAACGGATCTAAACGGATAAAAAAAACTTTTTAGTTCATCTTTGTATAGCAACACCTAGTGGCGAAGCTAGGCAACAGCTAAGCAATAGCCACTGGGAAGGGGGGGGGGGTTGATATCCATTCAGCCTTCAGTGCCTCAGATGCTATATTACATTAATTCATCATTCATTCATCTTCTAAATCTTCTACCTACCGCTTTTAAATTTATCCGATCTTCCCTCGGGTCACGGGGAGTCTGTGTCTATCTCAGGCGTCTATGGGCATTAAGGCAGGATACACCCTGGATGGAATGACAACCCATCACAGTACACACACACACACGCGCATTCATACACTAGGGACAATTTTCCAAGGTGCCAATCAACCTACCGTGCATGTTTTTGGACCGGGGAGGAAACCAGAGAACCCGGAGAAAAAACCCCTGAGGCACGGGGAGAACATGCACAAACTCCACACACACATGGCCGAGACGGGAATCGAACCCGGACCCTGGCGGTGTGAGGCTAACCACTAAACCACATGTCGCAAATATATATATATATATATATATATATATATAT
>JACRUU010000030.1:17975496-17977996 GCA_030449085.1 Kryptopterus vitreolus | reverse complement strand
AAAGAGTAGAGGCGTGTCCTCGTCATCCCGGCCAAATTCACCCTCTGACCATCACAGCCTCCGAACCGTCTCCATATCTACTGGTTGGCGTCATCATTGTGTCTCCTGTCCACCGGTAAGATGGTGTGTGGTGGGAGTTCTGGAGCACTATGGCTGCCGTCGCATCATCCAAGTGGATGCTGGACACCGGTGGTGGACGACGAGATCCCCCTCTCATAATGTAAAGCACGCTATAAATGAAATTTATTATTATTATTATTATTATTATTATGTCAGAATACACATTCTTGCATCAGGGAAAACGAAGGGGATCGCAGAGACGACTCTAAAATTCGGGAGAAATGGTGACGCATCACTTTCAAAGAAAAAACATAGTGAAAGATTTGCTGAAATCTGTCTCAGAAATGTTTAATAGTGAAAGTAAGTGCATTTCTACACCCGTAATGTGAAAGGAATGAAAGGAATGGAAATCAACTGGCTGGAGAAAACAAACACATTCAGCCATCGGGAAAAAAAACAAACAAACATGGAGGTTTCAATTTGATAAGGAGCATAAAGATTTGAATCGATAGATTAGCAAATGTGGCCTAATGAGTGCCAGATTTGCCCTCTCCCAGAGTGAAGGGCAGAAAAGGGTACGATTTAAGGTGAGATTGATATTATTTAGAGATTTACCATCAAAGTCAGCTTACTTATTG
The DNA here is from genome assembly GCA_030449085.1 of Kryptopterus vitreolus. Taxonomy (NCBI): domain Eukaryota; kingdom Metazoa; phylum Chordata; class Actinopteri; order Siluriformes; family Siluridae; genus Kryptopterus; species Kryptopterus vitreolus. The sequence continues at coordinate 17,977,298 of JACRUU010000030.1, read as the reverse complement.
AATATATATATATATATATATATGGCCGAGATGGGAATCGAACCAGGACCCTGGCGGGTGTGAGGCGAACGTTCTAACCACTAAACCCCCATGCCCCTATATATATATATATATATATATATATATATATATATATATATATATATATATATATTCATTCATTCATTCATCTTCTACCGCTTATATCCGATCTTCCCTCGGGTCACGGGGAGCCTGTGCCTATCTCAGGCGTCTATGGGCATTAAGGCAGGATACACCCTGGATGGAATGCCAACCCATCGCAGGGCACACACACACACATTCACACACACATTCATTCATACACTAGGGACAATTTTCCAAGGTGCCAATCAACCTATCATGCATGTTTTTTGGACCGTAAGGGGGGGGAAACCGGAAACCGGAGAACCCGGAGAAAAACCCCCTGAGGCACGGGGAGAACATGCAAACTCCACACACACATGGCCGAGACGGGAATCGAACCCGGATCCTGGCGGTGTGAGGCGAACGTGCTAACCACTACGCCACCGTGCCCCCATATATATATATATATATATATATATATATATATATATATATATATATTATATATATATATATATATATTCATTGTGGAATAGAAAAAAAGCAACAAAAAAAGAACGGGATTAAAGCAGGATGTGGAAACATGACTTTATTTCATTAAAATATCAGCATGAGATTAACTAATGACAACACTACTAATTAAATTAGGGTTTGGTTGTTGTTGTTATTTTTTTTTGCAGTTATTCTGATTTCTTCATATAAAAGTATACAAATGATGTGAATATAAAGTTCCCATAACTGGTACATTCCAAAATGATCCCACCCAGGAGCAGCCGGGACAGAGGACACATGGAGTGTTTTCCCTCTTCTTTGTCAATCATTCGCATCTTATTGAGAGAATTACATCACTTCATGTCAGGAGGGGTGGGGGGGGGACACTTGGGGGTCTGACACAATAAGAAACACTGGATATAAAATAATTCTTATGACATGTAGACTTCACACATTAGGATTAACAAACACCATTGTACAACACACACACACACACACACACACACACACAGGCCCAGGTGCTCGGGCTTTGGTTCACTGAACCAGGCTTAAAGCTATGATCTAAATCCTGCCACAGCAGGAGGCAACCAGACCACAACAGCTGACAGGGTGAAAAAAAAAACATTAATCAGAGTAAATAAAATGATAAATACAAACAAGTTCAAAAGGCATGGTTTCATCACCATCCCAACACGCCATGTGCTGATTTCTGATTTCTATACCAGAGTCTTGCCTTCTCTCCTCGCTCACAATAATGTATTTCGCTGGAAATTAAATAAAAAGGAAATCTGCAAAATAATAGTAGATATAATTCAGTTTTCCTGCCAAAACAAGGAAATGAATGTGGCAATTAATTTATGCATTACTTAAAAAAAAAAAAACAGCGAATTGATTTTTAACAGACAGAAAATTAGTCGACTATAATTAGAGGAATTTTATTTTATTATTTTTGAAGACTAATATTCAAATCTTTATTATTATTTTTATTATTATTATTATTATTATTATTATTATTATTATTATTATTATTATTAAATAAAGATAACCAGGTGGCAAAAAAACACTAGAATTATAGTAGTGTTTCTTTTATACCACAACAATTAAAAAAACATTAAGTTTTTATAATAAGAACATAATAAGTTCTTACAGAAGGATGAAGGCATTAATCCCACCCTAGTTTTATTTATTGTGAGATATTTTATTCATAGATTTGATTTATTTTACTT
>JACRUU010000030.1:17910496-17970496 GCA_030449085.1 Kryptopterus vitreolus | reverse complement strand
CTCTGCCTCCGCTGTCCGTGTTGTTGGAGCTCTCTGGTTCCTTGGAGATGCTGGGAGAAGCCTGAGAGTTCGGAGCCCGAGCCGTCTTGGACGTAGACTCGGGTCCTTTGCCGTGGGTCAGGGCGGGGGGTGGAGACGACCGCGGTGGAGGCGGGTCTGTGGTCTGGGTGCCGAAACGACTGGAGCTGCGGGTGCGTCCGGCGGTGGCGACCGCATGCTCCACTTTGCCGTTAATTTGCGGAAGCGTTTGTCTTAAGGACGCCGGGCGGGAGTGGCTAGCTGGTGTGGGTGGAGCTGCAGCGTCAGAGCGGGGAGGAGCCCGAGACGACACACGCCTCTTTCTCTCAGGGCTGAGAGGGGAAAAAAGAGGGGAGAGTTTACCTCATAGACGTTACATGAAATAACACGAAATAGGTGTATGATGCTACACCATTAGAAACCACTAGGGGGCAGACAATATATTAAATATTAGTGACAATATCGCATGTATGTAAAATTTAGAAAATATCACGAATAGAGAATATTTCAAATTCAAGCGTACTTTCCAATAGAACGTTCGTTATTACGATCCCATACATATCGGCACACAAGAGACATGAGGCGTTATTTATTTATTTATAAATACATGGGAATCGATAAGAATTAGAATCATTCATGCGAATCGGAATCGTTAAAGCAAATCGGAATCGTTAAAGCGAATCGGAATTGTTCAAGCGAATCGGAATCGTTAAAGCGAATCGGAATCGTTAAAGCGAATCAGAATCGTTAAAGCGAATCGGAATCGTTAAAGCAAATCAGTATCGTTAAAGCGAATCGGAATCGTTAAGGCGAATCGGAATCGTTAAAGCAAATCAGTATCGTTAAAGCGAACCGGAAACGTTAAAGCGAATCGGTATCATTAAAGCGAATCGGAATCGATCAAACTAAAATGCTACCCAATCCTACTGAACTATAGCACGGTCAGTCCTATTAACATGAATCAGTTCCCATGAATCAGTGCACCTGGAGGCAGAGCTGGACGGAGACGAGCTTCTTCTCCTCCTCTTCATGGTTTGTCGGGTCGGTCGTTCTCTGTGCAGACGCTGTCGGGTCTGTCGATCCGTCTGGAGGCTCTGAGACGCTTTGAAATCATCTACAATCGAGCTGACATGTTCTTCAAACAGGGCAGACAGGCGAAGACTCATACTATAAATCTACAACACACACACACACTGCATTATTTCCTAATATGTAAACGGAGCTTAATTTGTATAAGTATATGCTTTATTATTTGACAGCAATGGAATGGTGTTTGTGTAATATAATATATATATATATATACTATATATATATATATATATATATATATATATATATATATATTATATATATATATATATATATATATATATATATATGGATATATAGGTATATATATATATATATCCATAAATATATGGATATATATACATAAAAAGAAACATGCTTTTATGTTTGTGTGTATATATATATATATATATATATATATATATATATATATATATATATATATATATATATGCATGCATGTATGTGTTAGTAAAAATACCCTGGACTTCTTGCTGGGTGTGTAGGCTTTGGAGTTGCTGAATATGAGTCGCACGTCTTTGCATAAATCCATCGGAGACTCGTATTCTCCTGCTTGAAGAGTTTTCTGGACCGTCCCGAAGTCCATAGGGGTGTCCACAATCTCCAGGTAATCCTGACAGAGACAGATTTTTTTTCACGGTTCTAAGAATCGCTGGCAAATACAGGATTAACGGCGCCGCTTAAACACGAAATATAGATGCTTTTATATACATTTCTGTTCGGGTCACGAATTGGAATCGCAATTTGTGGCCTTATCCCAGATAAACTTAGTGACTTCCAACATTATAAAAGGTTCATGCTATAAATATGAGCATATTCCAAAGTATAAATGTGGACCAGGATTTACGGTTTTTTTAAGTAATATTCTGGAGTTTCGGATTCGCCGCTAATGATGAACATGTGTGTAGTTATGGAATGACATACAAAGCAAAATATCGGCAGGAAAACAAATAAGATTAATCCGTGAGTCGTGATCCGGACGGATTAGGGATGACCTGTCCGCCGTTCTACACCTTTTCCTTTATATACTGTAGTGCGTTCAAAAAATTCCTCCTCAGTGGCCACATGGAGAAGGTAATCTTTTTATTTTTTTTTAATCCATTTTAACATGGGTTTTACCGGGTATTCTTCGAGATCCACTGGTTGTCGAAAAGGCTCCGAGTCCTCACACTGGAATATGAGGTCCAGAAGGTCCCTGCAGCGCCCCCTCCAGGCATGGGGGTCTCCAGATGCAGGCTTATTCCTCAGATTTCTCAAAATGGGCTTCTGCTTGCCCTGAGCACAACACAATCAGCGACAAGGTATCAATAATGATTCTGATCGTGCACCAAATGGCACTGTTCAGTGGCATGTGATTTACAAACAACAATCTTGTCAATCGCATGCACAGTAGTAAGGTATAAATTCCCAGATGAAAGCAAAACTTGGTACGATGTGAAATTATCTCTGGGGCGATAATTGTGATCTCTGATCATTTATAATCGCAGCAAATAAAATGAGTCCAATCCAATAATATCCAGAACTTGTCACTAAGCAACCACTGTTTGCTTGTCAGTAAAGTTCTCTCACAATTCTATCACTTTATCATTGTTACAATATTTCTTTTGCTCATTTATACTCTCTTTATTACCTCCCTCTGTACACTGTTTATATATGCAAATAATCATATATTCTTTATACTGTATATATTCAAATGATTTATTGTTATATACTGATAAAGGCTCGAGAGGCTCCGCACTTACTCTACTGTTTTTATTTGTTTGTTCTGTGTTTACTACATTCTCTTCAATAAAATTGACCAGCAATTAAAAGAGAATACACACTGAATAACTGAATACTGAATACACACTGAATAACTAAATACTGAATACACACTGTCCCCTGAGACATTATTTATACACAGAACCTGAATAGCACAACTGTAAAACACACACTTGTAAATAACACATCTGTACATTCTATACATATTATTACAACTATATACAGTACATTATTATTTATTTTCAGTATGGTTATATTGTTATACCTATAACAATGCACATCTATGTTGGTACTTTCTTCCATTTGTGTAAACATACTTTGCAATAAATCTATTTCTGATTTTATATATATATAACATATATGAACAACATATACAACATATATACAACATATATGAACATTTCTTCTTTCTGACTGAGAAACTCTTACCTTATTATTGCGCTTTGAGGTGCCTGGAGTTTCAGGTTCTTCATCCTCCTCTTCCTCTTCATCCTGTATTTCCACAGTTAACAAATTCTCATCTCCAAAGTTTGAGATGAGAATTTGTGTATATATATATATATATATATTATATATATATACATTATATTATATATAAATATATACATTATGTATATATATATATATATATATATATATATATATATATATATGGATATATATATATATATATATATACACTGATGTAAGTGTTTAACAGAGGGTGGTTTTCGCTACTTACATCACTCGAGTCCGAGAAAGCTGTCTTCTTCATACTACTGTACAGTGGAATAATGTCAGTGCAACTTTGGTCCCTATTAAACACACAAAAAAGACAAATGGTACAAATGAAACAATAACACACCGGATACCAAAATCTGAACTCAATACGATAAATATTTTCTATCCACACTGTAGGTGTGTGTCAAAAATACACTGTTAATATTTAAAGGGTCATAAAACCCCAAACCACATTTTTTGAGATGGTATCAAATTCAAATTATATTTGTCACATACACTTATAACATGCAGTGAAATGCCTCTTACAATCGTCCAAAAGAGAAATAGTGCAGACATTTATAATAAATAAAGGGAAAGAAAAATAAAACAAAATAAAATAGTGTGTGTGTAAAAGAAAATAGGAATGAAGAAAATATAAGGATAGAATTAGATTAAAAGATAAATTAAATGTTAAATGTTAACGATATATATATATATATATATATATATATATATATATATACCATACATACACACACACACACACACACACACACACACACACACACACACACACACACACACACACACACACACACACACACACATATATGTATATATATATAAGGGGGGCACGGTGGCTTAGTGTTTAGCACATTCGCCTCACACCGCCAGGATCCGGGTTCGATTCCCGGCTCAGTCATGTGTGTGTGGAGTTTGCATGTTCTCCCCGTGCCTTAAGGAGGTTTTTCTCTGGGTTCTCCGGTTTCCTCCCGATCCAAAAACATGCACGGTAGGTTGATTGGCACCTTGGAAAATTGTCCCTAGTGTATGAATGGGTGTGTGAATGTGTGTGTGTGTGCCCTGCGATGGGTTGGCATTCCATCCAGGGTGTATCCTGCCTTAAATGCCCATAGACGCCTGAGATAGGCACAGGCTCCCCGTGACCCGAGTGAAGATCGGATAAAGCGGTAGAAGATGAATGAATGAATGAATATATATATAGTTGCTGGTCCAATTTTTTTGGTCAGTTAAAAAAAGTTACATTCCGGTTAAACAATTTATCCGAGTGCTCATTGGCTGCACATTACATATATACATTATTCATGAGCAATGTAACATTAACATTAATGTAACATTAGCTCGTGCTTGTGTCTTTGTTCAATGCAACAACACAAAAGTGTTGTTTTCGTTTCACACTGTTGGTTTGGCTGTTGGTTTGCGGTATCCAATAAAAACATACGCCAAATATGTTTGCGATGAAGATTTCTTTACTGGGCAGTTTTTCTGACATGGGGACGTCTTGGTTTGAGTGTCCCTGTCGTCTCTGCCGTCTGCACAAATGAGGTACGTGTTTGCCTTAATGTTTGATGTTTATTATATGATGACTTTAAGAAAAGTTGCTTTATAAGTATTTTTCAAGGCCCTGGCTTTGGGTACATAATACTGTGCGTTTAGTACTTTGTGTCTTTTTGTACAACGAGTCTTTTGGAACGTTATGTCTTTTTAAACCCAGTGAACAATGCCAATGAAACAGGGAGATTTCAAGACCCTTTAAGGCTCTGGGTTTCGGATCAGGAGGTTGGGGGTTCAAGCACCAGTATTGCTATGCTCTCCAACTGCTGGGCCTTTGAGAGCAAGGCCCTTAACCCTTTACACACCAGGGTTGGTGTGTAGGTAGGAAGGGGGGCGTAGCTCAGTGGTTTACGATGCCGGGGTACTGATCGGAAGGTCGGGGGTTTGATTCCTGGTATCGCCAAGCTGGGTCCTTGAGCAAGACCATTAACCATCTGTGCTTTAGGGGGCGCTGTATCATGGCTGCCCCTGCGCTCTTCAAACAAGCTTGGATATGCGAAGAGAGAATTTCAATGTGCTGTAATGTATATGTGACAAATTAAGGCTCTTCTATTCCTGCATTTATCATGGCTTTGGAGTTCATTTTTGAATGCATTCTGATTGGCTGATCACACGCTGAGGTGCAGTAAGACTTTATACACTTTGCTTAACGCCATTTTTGCAGTCTGAATTTTCACATCTGAAACATAACTTACTTGATAAACTGCAGCAGGAGGTCCGATACAAATTTGGCCGTTTTGACGATGAAAGCTCCAGGCTCGTTAAAAGTCTGTGCGTTGTGCTCAATGTAGCGAATCTCCCACATGAGAGACGACATTCGCCTGCCAGGTACAGGGACACAACAGGGGCACGTACACAACGGTTACATATTACATGTACATATTAAGGATGTGCGTCTCCATAACTGGGGCTGACACCATTCGAATCTCACTGCGTAACCAACGATACAAAGCATTATAGATACATATGAAGCAGCTATGTTTCTAGACATAGCTGGTCACTTTCTAAATAATAAAACATATACTAATAATTATCAGGGCCGTCAATCGATTAAAAAATATAACTGAAAATTGTATCTATTCTGTGTACCTTAAATCAACATTTTCCATTTTTAATCCTCTGATTAAATTATGCATGTTTATGTTTATTAACAATGAAACCCAATGAATGTGCTGCATCATGGCGGATTTTGGTGCTTGGTTTAAAAAAAATGTTCATTGATTTTTTTTTTTTTTATTTATCCAAGTAAAGAAAGGATGTCATGAATAACCGTGTGCTGCATTTAAGGTTTTGATTTATATTTCTTTATTTATGTATTGATTATTTATTAGTTTTTCATAAAAAAACAAACAAACAAACAAAAAAAACACTCACAAATAGAAACGAGAGCTGCGTGAATCAAACTGGTGGCGTTAAAATGTATTTTTTTAACATGGTCATTTAGACAGCCCTAATAATTATACAATGTTGTGCATCGCATAAGCAACTTTTTCGGCGATGCGAATAACGGAATTTTACCATCATTAATATCTATCACGCCTATTGATGTTTAGTAATATAACATTAGCTATGCGGGCGGTCTAACCCACCATGAAGTAATTAATGACATTTAATTTGAGTCTGTGTGTTTTATTGTGCACAGGTATTTTGATGGTGTGTGTGTGTGTGTGTGTGTGTGTGTGTGCTGACCTATAGAAACGATTTTCCAGTCTGGTCCGGATTGTGCTGAGGTCGGTGACATAAGCCACCACAGTGCAGTATGTGGGATACGCCTGCAGATCCACGGGCACAGCAAACGGAGCTGCTACATCTGAGACACAAAGAGACACATTTGAGCTTCGTGGTTACGGTAAACCATTAAGCTACTGGACTTTGGATCCATTAGATAGCCACAACAAGCCGCCACTTCTGGGCCCATGAGCAAGGTCCTTCCTCCTTTAGCAAAATAAACGTTTAAGCATTTCCTATACACTAGGAGGAATTTGTCAGACGCTCTTATCCAGAGCGGATTACAGCGATCTGATTTATACGACACAGAGGTTGAGAGTTGCTCAGATGCCCAGCAGTGGTGGTGGTGGTGGCCGGATTTAAACCCACGACCTTCTGCTCAGAAGATCAGTGATCCTATTTAGCCTGTATAGTCCTGTATTATACATCCATCAGGTAAATCTATAGTGTTGTTATTTATGTCTGCATTATCGAGAGCCACCAACAGCCGGAGCCAAAATTCCTCGTGTGTCTCAGCAAGCTCGGGCAATACACCTTTCTTTAAAGTGTTGGACTTCTGATCAGAATGTTATGAGTTTGAATCCCAATACCACCAAACAGACACTGCTAGGGCCTACTCCAGTTAGATAAAACTACTGTAAATACCATAAATGTGGTATATACCATATTTGTGGTAAATACCATATTTATGGTATTTATGGTATACCATAAATACCATAAAGAGGGAGGTGGTGACTTCTGGACCAGAAGATCGCAGGTTGAAACCCCACAACCACCAAGCTACCACTAATGGGCCCTTGAGTAAGGCCCTTATCCCTAAGTAAATCGCTCTGGATTAAGCCACAGAAATTAAAGAATAAGTAAGACTAGAATAAAATATTTAATCTCTGCTATGATTGTCTTGTTTTTTCTTTTAATACTTTAAAGAGCTGTAAAAATGACCTGTGTAAATCCACACACACACACACACACACACACACACACACACACACCTGGTATTTTGAGTTGTAAACCACAGTCCACAGATCGTTAGTAAATGGATTACTCTGGTACAGAATATAATAATATGATAGTAATGTGATAATATGTAGGTTGCGTGATGGAGTGATGGAGTGGACACGGACCCAGCGTGGTCAGCTGCTCGATGCCAGCGATGATGCGCTCACACTCGTCATCGCGAGTCCGCGAGCCCCACTCTCCGTCCAGAGGGCGATAGAGTAAAGCCTTGTGTTCGTCTGCAGTCAATGGCACGCTCTGACCCAAGACTTCAGGAAACGCTGCTACACACCGAGAGAGGGTGAGAGGGAGAGAGAGAGAGAGAGAGAGAGAGAGAGAGAGAGAGAGAGAGAGAGAGAGAGAGAGAGAGAGAAAGAGACAAAGATAGTTAGAGAGAGTCAGAGAGAGTCAGAGAAAGAGAGAGTCAGAGAGAGAGAGTGTGAGGGAGAGAATGAGAGTGAGAGAGAGAAAGTTAGAAAGAGAGAGAGACACAGAGAGAGAAACAGAGTCAGAGAGAGAAACAGAGAGACAGAGAGAGAGAGAGAGAGAGTCAGAGAGAAAGAGTGCGACAGAGAGAGAGACAGAGAGAGAGCGTAACAAAAAGAGAGAGTTAGACAGAGAAAGAGAGAGAAAGAGTCAAGCAGAGAAATAAAGTAAAGGAGAGAACGATAGTCAGAGACAGAGAAAGTCAGAGAGGGAGAGAGAGAGACAGAGAGAGCATAACAAAAAGAGAGAGAGAGTTAGACAGAGAAAGAGAGAGAGTCAAACAGGGAGAAAAAGAGAGAGAGAGTCAGATAGAGAGAGCGTAAAAAGAGAGAGTTAGACAGAAAGAGAGAACGAGTCAAGCAGAGAAATAAAGGAGAGAACGACAGTCAGAGAGAGAAACAATGAGAGAGAAAGAGAGAGAGAGAGAGAGAGAGAGATGTAAAACATCTAAAACACCGGTCTGAATATTAGACCGTCTATTAAACACCCTTTTCTCATTTACATGCAGCATAAATATGGTTCTGCTAAAACTGATAAAGCGTTTGTGTGTGTGTGTGTGTGTGTGTGTGTGTGTGCGTGCGTGTGTGCGTTCCACCTTCATTCGGGATCTCCTCCATGTCCCAGGGGCTCATCTTTTCTGTGTCACCATTATCCCAGCTACAAAACACACACACACACACACACACACGTCATTAATTAAAATAAGTCGGGTTTTATTAACAAGAGCTTGGTGTTTACGGATCAGACTGTTGTCTCCTAACAACTAAAATACCCTTTGTTTGTTTTCCTGACAGACTTCACAGACTCTCCTTTAGGAATAATTAACATAAAAGCGTGACATGCCGTGCTGATTCTCGCTCTGCTCGATCCCTGCGCTACGGTGTGTTTTTGGTGCGCACCTTGCCCCGAATGCGCCGCATCCCTAATAATAGCTAACTCGCTGTAATGAAGTTTATTAGCGTTCCATCATGGCTCATGGCCACTTAGAGGTGAATAATAAAGCCCGAATTATTCATTAGCAGGTTTGTTTGTTTTGGTTTTTTTAAAAGCAACATTATTATGAACATTATGATAAAGTATGGCTCCCAATTCATCGCTTCTCCTACAATGGCATCCCACACAAATCAGATAACACAGCGCGCAGTTAAAATGATTAAAAGGTCTATATACGTCACACTAAAACTATTCATTTCCTGGCTCTCAGCCAACTTTTTTGCTGGGTAATATAATCACATTGTTGTTGTGTCTCCTAGATTCTGTACATAGTACATAGCTGGAAATCAACCTGTATATACACTGAATATAAAACACTGTATATAAACTTTGTACATATATATATATATATATATTGCACAGTGGGGCACGGTGGCTTGGTGGTTAGCACGTTTGCCTCACACCGCCAGGGTCCGGGTTCGATTCCCGTCTCGGCCATGTGTGTGTGGAGTTTGCATGTTCTCCTTGTGCCTCAGGGGTTTTTTCTCCGGGTTCTCCAGTTTCCCCCCGGTCCAAAAACACGCACAGTAGGTTGATTGGCACCTTGGAAAATTTTCCCTAGTGTATGAATGTGTGTGTGATTGTGTGTGTGTGTGTGTGTGTGTGTGTGCCCTGTGATGGGTTGGCATTCCATCCAGGGTGTATCCTGCCTTAATGCCCATAGACGCCTGAGATAGGGACAGGCTCCCCGTGACCCAAATGAATATTGCACAGATGTTACAATTATATACATTTCTCTCAAATACTCTCCCTTTAATAACATTATTTTTTATTTAATATTTATTCTACTCTGGAAATGATTCTTTTAATATAATTTTTTTGTTAATTTTCTGTTATTTGTTTAGTGTTGATTTTAAGTGTAAAATATGGGACGTGGCTCCTTTAAGAACTCCTTTAAACTGTTGTTTAACGTACACAAAAATTCATGAGCATTATAGTAGTTTTTAGGTCAGGGTTTGGTACAATTTCAGCACGGTTATGCAAACTAAATACAAAACATACAGTTACTTGTATTTTTTTATTAATGCATTATTTTATTATCAACATTTGTGAGGATTGACCGTTAAATCAAACTAATGCATGACTTTTTAAAATATGGGACGTGGCACCTTTAAGAATTGTGTTCCGGTTGCTTTTCCATATAAACTTCCATATAAACGCTTTATTGTGTAATACGGATTTGGGAATGCGATGCGCTTGCGTAAGATTCCATAGGGTAATATGCGCTAATATAGTGAGGAGACCGTACCTGTTGTGAATGCACAGCTAGGTGGCGTAATTTGGGGAATATTTAGGAAGCGTGAGTGGATGCACTGAACGTTTATTTATTCGTTTCTTCTTTTTTGTTTATTTATTTTTTGAGTGCAACTTTGTACTCAAAAATGTTTGAATCCAATTGACAGCATGTTTATTTATATACCATGTGTACAGTGTGAATACTGACCAAACATTATAGCACTGAAAGAGGCTGTCAGGATACTCGGCCTGGTACGGCTCCTGACTGTCGATCGTACCAAACCACCAGGCATCATCGATCACCGAGCGGAAACGATCGCCTGCGACATCAAGACACACTCGTGTTTAAAACACACACACACACACACACAAACACACACACACACACGTGAAAAAAAAAAGAGAAGTCCCCTCGTGCAGATGTAACACTGACCTATCATCCACTGGCGCTGTCTCGCGTTGTCAAACTGCTGACGGAGGACCAGGAAGTCGATCACATCGGGCATGTCGTGGTACCTGTGAAACAAAGAGACAGAAATCCGTCATTTTGTCTGAAAGGAAAAAAGAAAGAGAGAAAGAAACGCAGCTTGACACGTTTTCACTCACTTCATGGAGAAGGAGCCTCCTGTAAGTTTGCCCGTGTCTGGGTCCAAGAAGGCCAGCTTCAGACAGCACAGAGTGGGCAAACCCACCTCATACTTAATACCTACAATCTTCATTAGCTCCTGCTCCTACACACACACACACAAACACAAACACACCAGGCTGAATATTAGACCATCTATTAAACCCATTTCCTCATTTTTAACTGTCCTTTAAGAATCTTTAATACTCCTGGGTAGGATAGTCCTTATCCCGACTTGCGTCGTATTTCAGTTAACGTCGTATTTTACGACCAAAATGTTTGTACCCGATAACGACGTTTAACGATAACGGATATTTACGGATACCGACATACTGCCTAACGTCCGTTTCAGCTAAAGTCGCATTTAAAGCACCGGATTAACGATGTTATCCGAGGCACTGATCTACATACTGTTCTATTTGACATGGATTAAAAGCGAATGAAATAATAATAGTTCCACCGCCAAAAAAAAACGCTATAAATTCATACCCGAAGCTCCATCTTGTGCCACGGCTGCTTCTTCGGGTTGATGCTAAAGATCTTGTTTTTTTTCGCCATCTCCACGTACGCCTCGTGACCTTGCCGGAAGTAATAAACCTGCACAGACATGACATATATATATATATATATATATATATATATATATATATATATATATATATATATATATATATATATATATATATATTTTTTTTTGTTTTGTTTTTGTTTTGTTTTGTTTTGTTTTGTTTTGTTTTTTTTGTTTTTTTTTTTTGTTTATTTGGTTGTTTGTTTGTTTAGGATTATAAAATACCTCATCACCCATCTGTGGAGTGAAAGGGCATCTCCGTGGCACAGTGTCTGTAATCCAGTCAGAGGGCAGCCACTCCTCTAGAGTCAGACCCTGTTCCGGTAGCTCGGGTAATCTCTGTTAAAAAGACACACACACACACACACAATCATATAACCATCAAAGATATCCTGCAAGCCTTATCAGCACAGCTACATTCCTGCCTCAACTGACTCACCTTCCTCTTCTCCTTTGGCTTCTTCTTCTTTGGTATTGCTCCATCCTTGTCTTGTTTGTCTTTCCTCCGCTCTTTCTTGGCATCCTTCTCTTTTTTCTTCTCTCCGTCCTCCTCGGAGCTGCTGGCGTTCTTCTTCTTCTTTTTCACAGTCGTCTTCTTGGGGGGTTCGAGATTAATGCCTGCGTCCGCCATCCAGTCTGAATAATCACTCGAGTAGTCGCTAAAAGCCATCAAAACACACACACACACACACATACACACGCACAAGGATAGGTCAGGGTTTGTGTACAATTAACGCTCCCAGGAAAGTGTAACAGGACTTCTAGATGTCAAAAGTGTGATGCATATAACAAATGTACTTAAGTACCCAAAGTGCTATGATTTATTATAAATAAATCTATAACGTTCCTATTAGCGTTTTTGTCTTTCCTTAATCAACTCATTTTATGTGAAAAGACTCGAATGTGACTCTTAACGCATAATAATATTAACAGGACGATATTAACGACTCAAACACTTATTGATATCTATTACAATTAGCATAAGCACAAAACCTTTACTATTAAACTATCTCCTGCTTGCTGTTAGAAGAAGAATAGCCTTTATTTGTCACGAATACATTACAGCAGTGAAATTCTTTTCTTCACAGCTTAGGAAGCTGGGGTCAGAGCGCAGGCTCAGCCATGATATGGCCGTGCTCAAGGACCCAACGCTGGCAGCATGGCGATACTGGGGCTCTGACCCAGTCTAACCCCTGACCTTCCAATCAGTATCCCCAGCACCTTAGAACACTGAGCTACACCCCCTCCCCCATTAGAACTGTACGTTGGTCATAAGTAGCTTCTAGAGCTGGGCGATTAATCGCCATTGTCGATTAATACCAGTTTATGGTTAATGTTGAAACACGAATTTCAACGTTTTTCGGTAGCTACATGCGAAATACTAATCACAACATGGCGACACGCCATCCGAAGAACTCGTTTCCAAGAGGGGGCGGGGTTTCATCAGTCGTATGGAAATGGTTCGGGTTTCAGATGTTAAACAAGCCAAATCCCCGCTGTAACATTTATCTAAAGTTTGTGGCGATTAACGTAAGAGATAATGCTTTTACATGAAAAGTACCTGGAGCTGCTGTGATCATCAGGCCAGGGCTCCTTTTTCTCTCGCTCCTCGTCTGAAGACTCTCTGCTCGGAGGACGAACCTCTGCCTCGCCCTGATAAACGACACGAAAATGCATCATCATCATCATCATATGAACGTTAACAAGTAATCGTGATTCAGTGTATTGACAGCAGACGGAACGCCGAAGCCGTGTACAGATGTGGGTAATTAGGACTTCTATCAGCACTCATTAGATGCATCGATGTCCTGATTCACAGGAAATAATTATCGGAAGTGTGTAACGTGATCACACCTGACACTACAGACGCCTATGAGGTTTTTATAGCCATCATTAAGATCGGGATGAGTTTAAGGGTAAATTATTCATTATTATTTTTGGGATTAATCGATGGGATAATCGGAATATATTATATATCACCGTATAATGAAGAGCACCAATATAGAATATAGTTTGTGGGTCGACTTCCTACTGCATGCTCCTTATCATAATATTCATTCATTCATTCATTCATCTTCTACCGCTATATCCGATCTTCCCTCGGGTCATGGGGAGTCTGTGCCTATCTCAGGCGTCTATGGGCATTAAGGCAGGATACACCCTGGATGGAATGCCAACCCACCGTAGGACACACACACACACACACACACACACATTCACACACAAGGGGCAATTTTCCAAGGTGACAATCAACCTACCGTGAGGCACCCCCTGAGGCACGGGGAGAACATGCAAACTCCACACACACATGGCCGAGATGGGAATCGAACCCAGACCCTGGCGGTGTGAGGCGAACGTGCTAAGCCACCGTGCCCCGCTTACATCATAATATAATAATTTGAAATGAATATCTGAATTTTAAAAAATCTAATCTCAAGGGCCCGATCTGATATCCTAAACATCCGAGTGTAGAGAAAGAGATGCCGAGGGACTGACGGACAAAACTGTGATTTCACACACACACACACACACACACACACACAAACAAGAATTATGTTTAAGGAATGTGTGTGTGTGTGTGTGTGTATACCTCCGAAGCACTAGGCTCCTCCTCATTGGCCTCACTCTGACGGCTCGTCTCTTCCACGGCCAGACGCGTGTGGTAGTTGTGCTGGTTGCCTTGGTGACGCCGCCCCTCCTCCACCGTGCTCTCCGTTGCGTGCTGCTTTGAAAAATCCAGAGCTTAACACACACACATACACAAACACAAACACACGCATGCACGCACACCTTGACCCCAATTTATAAGTGAAATGGGAGTGTGTGTGTGTGTGTGTGTGTGTGTGTGTACCCGGTTCTCTCTGTGGTACTGGCTGTGTACACTGCGTCTCCTCCTCTCCGATCTGTAGACGTTCATCTCTTCCTCTCCACGAGCCGCCCTCCAGATCTCTTGTTTACTAATAACAATATACATAAGGACGGTGCATAAATAACAACAAAAACAGCATGAAATTGAGCAACAAAAAAAGTGCTTTATATCTATAACTATTGAAATATTTGATGTTATAATGTTTAAATTAAATATGAATAATATAATAATAATAACAACAACAACAACAATAATAATAATTAATAATAATAATAATAATAATAATATGAAATGTTTTGACGAGATTCAAACGCATAGGAAACATTTTTTTTGGCTCCAACGGTCTATTTATTTTTTGTGATTATTTATTTATGTGATTATTTATTTATTTTATGACGAATTTATGATGAACAGTCTGCTTTACTCAGCAGCTTGAGAAATGTGTGCTGTGATATTAAGAAAATAAAACAACAACAACAACAACAACAACTTCAAAATGAAATCCAGGAGTCTACACTACATGGTCAAAAGTATTGGGGCACCTGGGTACACTACATCCCGAAACACTCTATAGGGCATTATGTTGAATGTGTATATCCGGTGTGTGTGTGTGTGTGTGTGTGTTATGGGCTACCTGGCTGTACCATGTGACAGCTCGGGCACTAGGACTCGTCTGCTCCAGGCCACCAGGTCGGTCTCGGTGGCCATCTCGCTGCGTGGAGCGTTGCTGTGCATCTGCCTGACGCCCTCGATCTGCCCGCTGCGCCTCAGACCCACGTTAGGTGGCGAAGACACTTCTGTCGGGGAACCTACAGAACCTGGACACACGTGCACGCCCGCATGGTTAGCAGCTCTATTCTGAGCACGTCGCTTGATCACGTTTATCTTTATATCGTCATCCGGACCTCGGGCGGTTCTGAAGTCCGAGCCGAGTCTCTGGTCCTGTTCCTGCTGCAGTCTCTGGATCATACTGTCCAAGGGACTGGAACCTTCCGCCGCCTGCTGGCTCAACACCTGATTTAATCCTGGGATGGAAAGAGAGGGAGAGAGGATATCAGACGTGGATATCAGTTGCCCTTCAGTTTTTCTCCTCTGTGTCCGAAAAACCCGATGATTCAATTCAATTGGTTGTTCATTTTATAGCACTTAGGAGATAATGTGGTTATAAAGTTGTATAAAAGAGCTTGTAATTTCATTCCTTATAACTTGATCGCTCTCTCTGTGAGGGTAACGGCATGGGGTTGATACCTAACCAAAATCTGTGTACAGATACCTTCATATTTCAGCAGATCACTTCTTTCCATTTGTAATGGTTTATTATATGTGATTTTAATGCATATAATAAAGTTTCACGGGAAAAATGGCCATCTATCTGTCTGTTTGTCCATTTCATCCCATCGCTCTCTCTATATCCACGAAATCGGGGTTCAGCTTTGCGTATCGATCTGCAATGTACTAATCACAGATAGTCACAATTATCACTTTTTTAAAACCTTATAAGACCAATTCAATGCAAGTTAAGACAGTAAATATATATATATATATATATATATATATATATATATAGATTAACTATTCGATAAAAAACGTCTCCACCTATAAAGAGCGGTAAATTATATCATTTTCATTACACTAATGCTAATCAAAAGAATGAGTATATTATATTACAATAAAGATATACAATTGTGGACTGGGGGGCACGGTGGCTTAGTGGTTAGCACGTTCGCCTCACACCGCCAGGGTCCGGGTTTCGATTCCCGTCTCGGCCAGTGTGTGTGTGCATATTTGCATGTTCTCCCTGTGCCTCAGGGGGCTTTTTCTCGGGCTCTCCGGGCTTCTCCGGCTTCCCCTTTTCTTCTTCTCCGGTTTCCCCCGGTCCAAAAACATGCACGGTAGGTTGATTGGCACCTTGGAAAATTGTCCCTAGTTTATGAATGTGTGTGTGTGTGTGTGTGTGTGTGTGTGTGTGTGCCCTGCGATGGGTTGGCATTCCATCCAGGGTGTATCCTGCCTTAATGCCCATAGACGCCTGAGATAGACACAGACTCCCCGTGACCCGAGGGAAGACGCTTTAAATTGCGTTCCTTGAACACAGAAAACTAAGCACACGGCTTTTCCCTTAAACGCTTTAAAGAAATATTTTGCAGTCCATGCGCTGTTAAAACACAGCATCTTTTAATTTCTTTTCAAAATAAAAGGAGCACCGTGTGAACGGTGTGAACTAGTTAGCAGTGTGTTTAAAGCGTCACTATTATTTTATTAGAATAATATTTTATTTTATTATTTTATTTTACTATTTATATTATTTCTTATTTGCGGGTATGAAGGGTCAAGAATAATTAAAAGAATATAAATAAATATAAAATAAACATTCATGTTATTAAAGGGAGAGATTTTGAGAGAAATTTTGTGTGTGTGTGTGTGTGTGTATATATATATATATATATATATATATATATATATATATATATATATTATATATTTATATATATATATATATATATATATATATATATATATATATATATATATAGTATATATATATATACACACACAAATTCACATTTAACTCATGCATGTTTGTGTTTGTTACCTGATGACGTCAGCCCCATCTGCGGAATGAGCTGCTCCTCTCTGCAGTTCTCGCGCCCGGGCACCAGGCGCTGATAGCGGGGAGGGTGCGGGTTTCCGTCCACGTCCACCAGGAAGGGCGGGGGCATGAGGTGAGGAGCCTGCTGCGTCTGCTCGTCCAGTACGTAGTTGTGAGCGTCGCGGATCAGCGGCCGGTAATCGGTGTGGAAGAACATCTGGTCCGCTATCTGGTACACAAATGGTATACACACACACAAGTCAACAGAGGAACAGGAATTGTAGCCTGGACAGTCGGATACTGGGAAAGATCCGAGTATCCAGACGTCACAGAGTTCCGAGCGCACAGTGCAAAGCAAACAATACATGACTTATTTATACACAACCATCATTCCAAAAAAGTTGCAAATCTCATGTAAATTTATAGCAGGAAAAAGTGAGACTACAATACAATACTTATTGCACATGGTATTAATTATTAATTTAACTTTATTGCATGTAATTATCAGATGCTGATCTGCATGTGGATGGCGGAGTGAAAGGCGTCGTTGTTGAATGGGGAGGTGTGTGTGGCGCTGCGGGATAAACATGACAGTGGGAAAAACCCCCAAACAACCACTAGAAACAGGTACAAAATAGCGCCCCCTACTGTAAAAAAAAATTATTTTGTCTAAAAAAATGTAATTTTGTCTTAAAAAATTTTTATTTTGCCTTAAAAAAATCGGAGATTCAATTTATGTGACATATCGCATATAGTTCAAATGTATAGGAACAGAAGACGTTATAAAAGACGGTAAAACTGTTTGGAATTGTGGTTGTAGAAAAACGGGTCAAAACAAACAGCATTAAACACAAACCCGAAACGGGAGTGAAAAGACGACCCTCAGGCTCAGGTGATCACACAGCGACTGAACCATATAAACAATTCATTTCCCATTAGGATTCCTTTAAACCCCCCCCCCCCACTTACGCTGCCCGGTCGAGTCCAGTACCTTGTCATATCTGCTGCTGGAGCCGAAGCCGAAGATGAGCAGGTGTCCGTGCGAGTCGGTACAGGCGAAGTGCTGTCCGTCTGGAGAGCACTTACAGTCGAACAACGCACCGTGCCCCTGACCCTCGATCTGAAAAACACCACATAAAGCATGCGGAGTGAGCAGGAGACGTTTACGGGGGAAGGACGAGTCAAAAGCAGTAAATCTGCATAAAGAGACTTTAAGTGGTTTAGTTGTAAAATCGGTCCGATCTACGATAAATCATGCTAAAGAAATCGCTAGCTGACCGACCCGCGTCTTTCTGGCGAATCTCCAAAGAGTTCAAAACGAATAACGAACGCATAATTATTTAATTTCTTATAAGCTATTTGAATATTGGGTCGCAGTGTTTGAGTAAACATGCTTTGTTACTTTTGAGTTTTTACTATCAAACATAATACACAACTTTCTACTCAACTACATTTACGATTCAATATTACTACCTTTTTTACTCTACTACAGTCAACCGGCAAAATGTGCAGAGGTTACGTACGGCTGCCGAGAAGAGCAAAACAAAATAACAAATAGAAGAGCAAAACAAAATAACAAATACGAAAACGAAAAAAATAAGAAAACAAAATAAACAAAAACAAATAAAAAAAATACAACAAATCAAAACATAAAATAAACAAAACAAAACAAATAAAACAAAATAACAAATACAAAAAATACAAAAAAAATAACAAATACAAAAACAAAATAACAAATCCGAAAACAAAATACGAAAAAAAAAATCATAAAACAAAATAAATCATACGAAAACAAAATAACAAATACGAAAAAAAAAACAAAACGCAAAAAAATAACAAATACGAAAACAAAATAACAAATACGAAAAAAAATAACAAATACGAAAACAAAATAACAAATAATAAAACAAAATAACAAACAAATAAAACAAAAAAAAAAAAAAAAATACAAAACAAAAAAACAAAAAAAAAGAAATCATAAAACAAAATAACAAAAACGAAAACAAATACGAAAACAAAGTAACAAATACGAAAACAAAATAACAAATACGAAAAAAAATAGCAAATACGAAAACAAAATAAGAAATAATAAAACAAAATAACAAATACAACAAATTAAAATAAATACAAAACAAAATAACAAATACAAAAAAAAAAAATCATAAAACAAAATAAGAAATCATAAAACAAAATAAAAAATAATAAAACAAAACAAATACAAAAACAAAATAAAAAATGCAAAAACAAAAATAACAAACCAAAACAAAAAAACAAAACAAATACAAAAACAAAATAACAAAAGCAAAAACAAAATAACAAATCACAAAACAAAACAAAAACAAAATAACTAACTATAAAACAAAATAACAAACACAAAAAAAAGAACAAATATAAACACAAAATAACAAATGCAAAAACAAAAAAAAAAAAAAGTAACAAATACAAAAACAAAAATCATAAAACAAAAAAACAAATGAAAACTAAAAAATACAACAAAAAACAAAAAAACACAAAATAACAAATACAAAACGTAAACATTGCGGGCAGGAGTGGGATGAAGTAACATAAATTTCTGCAGGAGCAGGCGGGATCGAGACAAAACCTTGCGAAAGAGGGACGGAAAAATCCGATCCATGCAGGTCTCTACCTGTGACCTTCCAGCCCTAAATGTGTTACTTTGTAACTTTTGGGACATAGTCGTTATTTCTGGATTAAAAAGTAACTGGGCGAGCATTTCTTTGAGAAGCAGCTGAAGTTATAGGTATTTTTACTGGAGAAGGATTTCCAGGTAGTATTTGTGTATAAAAAAAAGATCATGTGATTTATATTACCATGTTGAAGTAGGAGCGTATTTTAACTCCTCGCGCCAGATCCCACACGATGGCGTTGCCATCGTGGCCGGCGGAGAACAGCACGCGGGGATCGAAGGGGTGTGGCTCCAACACGAACACCTCGTCCTCATGGCCCTAAGAACACAAACACAAAAAAGGTCATATTTACTGACACTAGCGTGTATAAAAAGCATTTCTTTTTTTCCCCGCATGATAAGTGAAGTCGATAATTAATTCCGGGTAGGATCTGTGGCTGTCAATATAACAATGACCACTAGGGGGAAATCAGTGATACCACTGTCTGATTTTGACATTCATTCATTCATCTTCTACCGCTTTATCCGATCTTCCCTCGGGTCACGGGGAGTCTGTGCCTATCTCAGGCGTCTATGGGCTTTAAGGCAGGATACACCCTGGATGGAATGCCAACCCATTGCAGGACACACACACACACACACACACAATCACAATTTTCCAAGGTGCCAATCAACCTACCGTGCATGTTTTTGGACCGGGGAGGAAACCGGAGAACCCGGAGAAAAAACCCCTGAGGCACGGGGAGAACATGCAAACTCCACACACACATGGCCGAGACGGTAATCGAACCCGGACCCTGGCGGTGTGAGGCGAACTTGCTAACCACTAAGACTAGGGCTGTCAATCGATTCAAATATTTAATCGTGATTAATCGCATGATTTCCATGACTGAACTTGAGATTAATCGCTCATTAACTGCATGTTTTCAATGTACCATAAATGAATACTTTACATGTTTCTAATACTGTAACTAACTGTAACAGATGTTATAATTAATAAACATTTCTCGCAAAATCTCAACCTTTAATAACATTATTGGTTATTTGATATTTATTTTACTCTGGAAATTATTCTTTTAATATTAATGTTAATTTGTTTAGTGGTTGTTTTAAGTGTATAATATGGGACGTGGCTCCTTTAAGAATTCTGTTCCGGTTGCTTTTCCATATAAACTGGTGATACGTTTAGGTTATACGGAAGCGCATTGCATTCCCAAAAGAAAAAAATGCGCTTTATTCCGTAATACGGATTTAGGAATGCAATACGTATTTTTTGATTCTTAATGAAATTTCATTCAAAGATTAAGAGTCTCGGCCATTTACACCTCCCATTCATTATTGTTTAGACTCTTTGAAATCTATATCACACTAATAATAAGGACAATTTAACCGAAGGAAGCGTTAAAGACACACGCTGCCCCGTATTAACCAGAATTCCTCGACCCCCTGAAAGCCATGACAGTGAGCTGATTCCCTCCCGCCGGAGACGCTCTGGTGTTTTCCTGCTGATCGGAGCTCTACACTGATGACTCCTGTTGTGTCCTGACACAATAAAAATGTCATATCAGACTCCGTTGCTGAGATCCACAGAGAACCCAATTCATCCCCGCTTCCTCTCATTCAGGTATTATGGAATATCTTTGTGGGAAGCGTGTTTAGCCCTTTACTGTATCCGTGACCTGTAACTCGGATTTCCCGGGCAGTTTAAGTGGAACTGGCAGTTGGAATGTAATAGTCTAATCTTGGCGATCAAGTGTTCGTGGAAAGCACCTGCTCTCTGTCAGAGTGCTTTAACTCCATTTAGGGAACTTATTTAGTGCCGGACACACAGGAGGCACAAGCAGGAAATGGCTTAGCGGTTAGTGGGTTGGTGGTTCGATTCCCGCCTCCGTCATACATGTGTGTGTGTGTGTGTGTGTGTGTGTGTGGAGTTTGCATGCTCTCCCCGTGCCTCAGGGGGTTTCTCTCCGGGTTCACCGGTTTCCACCCGCCGGGTCCAGAAATCGTGCACGATAGGTGGATTGGCACCTTGGAAAATTGTCCCTATTGTATGTACATGTGAGTGTGAGATGGGTTGGAATTGCATCCAGGGTGTGTCCTGCCTCGATGCCTGAAGACGCCTGAGATAGGCACAGGCTCCCCGCGACCCGAGGGAAGATCGGATAAATGAATGAAATTCAAGACCCTGGCAACTCAAGCAGCGATTCCTGTATCTGGATCATATGGAATAATCGGAATACATTGGGATCTTGTATGTGTTTTTTTTCCCGGTGATTCGGTAACGATTTGGTTTTCGTATCTAATCTTCGTATCTAGATTTTTTTTATTTATCTATTTTAGAAATATTACATTTATAATAGACGTTTACGTTTACATTTACGGAACTTGGGAGATGCCCTTATCCAGAGCAATTGAGAGCTAAGGGCCTTGCTCAAGGGCCCACTAGTGGGAGCTTGGTGATTTGAACCGGCGATCCTGTCCAGAGTCCAATGCCTTAACCACTGATCTGCCACCTCCATCCATATTAGAAATATGATTCTATATTGAAAGAAAGGACTGTATATGCCATAAGCCTGTTTGTCTTCTTCGGGTTAGGGCCCGCCACAGCGGATCATCCGTCTCCATACCGCCCCGCCCTCTTTTACAGATCAACCCCCTTCATGTCTTCCCTCAAACCTCCTCCACCATTTTTCCTCCACCCTCAGCATGCTTCCTCTGAGATGCCCTATGTCCGACTTCTGCATATGACCGACCGTCTCGATCTCCAGAAAGTCTCCCACCACTAATCCTGTTCTTATGTTGACGTTTCTCAAATAAATAAATAACATATGGGAGTAATTAGCACGAGTTTCCGATTTGACGCTAAAATTAACTAATCAGTGAGTTTATCAACCCTAAATCCAGATGTTATGGTGAAGACAAGTCGTCTAGGGAATGTCGCGTTGAATGAGATGCGGGAGAGTGTCGGAACAACACTTCCGGCATTGTCAGGGTCTGATTGGTCACATGACACCCACCCACATGACACCGAAGGAGGAAGAAGAAAAAAAAGTCACATGACCCGAAGCAATCTCGATATTTCTTACCATAAGGATGTGGATGAGGCTGCCTGTGTACGAGTTCCACACCTTCAAGGTCAAGTTGTTGGCTGCCGTGATGACCATGTTGTCATGGCGATTCCAAGCCACCATGGTGACCTTGAGTTTGGTCACTTTGTCCTCCAGGGGTGGAGGATTGTACTTCCTGTTAGCGTAATGAGAAACATTGTTAATTAAAATCTAAAGAATAATAATAAATAAAAAAAACACACACGGACACAGCAAGTCTAAATCTGCAGTGTTTAGTCAATGACCTACTTTAAAGGATAAACACACACACACACATAAAAAGCAAATTAATTAGATTGTGAGTGCTTTCCCTGACTGACAATCCCGACAGTCACATATCAAAATGCAGGCAGTAATTAGTACAATATAAACTATTGTTTCGAAACCTGCTTTGTTCATCAAATTAAGATTTCATCGACACTATACAGAGTCAGCCAAATAAAATAACTACATGCACACTTCAGGAAATGAAAAACAGCCAGTACTTTGAGCTCGTCTTGTCACTTGTATTAATTGAACAATGTCTCAAGAAATGTCGCTTTAAAACATTCGATTTTTTTTTCTTTCAAATTCGAATGCAAATTTTATTTGCTCATGAAATGCTCATTACGCTCATCCACAAAAGAAGATAAGAGTACACTAATAAATGAATAGAGAAATAAAAATAGAGCTAGCGTAAATAGAGCTAGCGTATATATATATATATATATAGTATATATATATATATATATATATATATATATATATATATATATATATATATATATATATATATATATAAAATAGATTTATAGGTGGCAGGTAAGGCACCGGTTTGGTAAAGTGACGTGTGTGCAAATATACAATAGAATAGTCCTTATTTTAAAGTGAATGATGTGCAAATGTTTGTAAAATTGTTGTGTAAAGTGTGTGTAAAATTGTTATTGTCCAGTTTAGTGCGTCCTTTTGTGCAATGTTGTGCAGTAAATAAAAAAAATTAATTAATTAATTAATGTGTGCGTAAATGTGTGTGTGTGTGTGTGTGTGTGTGTGTGTGTGTGTGTGTGTGTGTGTGTGTATATATAATATATATATATATATATATATATATATATATATAAAAAAGGAGCACAGTGGCTTAGTGCTTAGCATGTTCGCCTCATTTATGGAATATATATATATATATATATATATAATTATAGTGTGTAAAAATGTAAAATAGGTTGCAAAATGTATAATTGTTTAATATTAATTTTATTTTATTTTTTAAATTTTTCATTAAAGTTTCATTTTTCAGGAAATATAAAATGCTCTTATTTTGTCCCCAAAATGGTACATTTGATGTTTTTTTTTTTTTTTTTTTTTTTTTTTTACTTTTCTTCATAATGAGGTTGTAAAAAACATATATAATCTGACATGAGTGTAAAAGTGTACATGCGCCTATATACTGGTCATGCCATATGTTGGAAAGTGCATCGTCGTGTACTCGTGTTTAAAGAGAAACGTGAAATTGAACATTTAAAAAAAAACGATTTAGATTTCTACCACGGCAATCTTGATTCTGATTGGTCAGAGGGTGATTCGTTGATAGCAGCTGTTCTGACAGTCGCACCAGCTCGGGTGTATTTTATTAATTAGTGCTCATTTGATAGTTATTATTTCTACAGCGACAGATGGAGATTTAGCGCTTTTGGAAGGAAAGTGTCTTTTTGTAAATCTTCGAGAGGGTTTTTTTTTTCCCCCTCAGTAATATTACAAGCTGCGTTCGTTACTGAACGTTTCTTTTAGCTGATAAAAACCCCATGAAATGTTTGTTACATCCCAAAAACCATCCGGAAACGCACAGTAAGCAGATACGCGTGCATTCCGTTACTAAAGGAAGAAAATAAAAGGAAATAAAACGCAGTCATTGGGAAAGAGCTGGTGATCCAGTGGTGTGTAAGCAGTGCGTTACCCTGGCAGTTTGGTTGCCATGTCCAGCAGGATGCTTCTCCAGTCCTGTTGCTGCAGCTGCCATATTCTTGCTGTTCCGTCTCTGCTGCCACTCACAAACCTGCACACACACAATACACACAATACATGTTAATGGATTCTAACTCGCATTTGCTGAGGACATGCCAATCAAAAGCAACAGTCCATTTCCTATGCATTTTAACTATTGCTGTCAAGTTGACGCATTATTAAATTATCGTTATCGCAAATTCATTTTAACGACATTAATATTATTAATGACAGATTAAGTCATAATTATATCAGATGATTCTTTTAATATTGATTTCTTGTTAATTTCATTCATTCATTCATTCATTCATCTTCTACCGCTATATCCGATCTTCCCTCGGGTCACGTGGAGTCTGTGCCTATCTCATACGTCAAGGGGCATTAAGGCAGGATACACCCTGGATGGAATGCCAACCCATCGCAGGGCACACACACACATTCATACACTAGGGACAATTTTCCAAGGTGCCAATCAACCTACCGTGCATGTTTTTGGACCGGGGAAGAAACCGGAAAACCCGGAGAAAAACCCCCTGAGACACGAGGACAACATGCAAACTCCACACACACATGACCGAGACGGGAATCGAACCCGGCCCTTGAGGTGTGAGGCGAACGTGCTAACCACTAAACCACCGTGTCCCCTTCTTGTTAATTTCAATGTTACAATTGTTTTAAGTGTAAAATATGGGACGTGGCCCCTTTAAGAATTGTGTTCCGGTTGCTTTTCCATATAAACTGGTGATACGTTTAGGTTATACGGAAGCGCATTGCGTTCAGTTAAAATGCGCTCATACATCGCTTATCACAATAAGCACCATAAGTCTCTCCGAGCTCGGCTTTCACACGACATTATTTCCACACTGCGCTAAAATATTCCAGATTACGTCAGGCGTTTCGTTTAAGAGGTAGAACGAGAAGTTCTGTTCTACTCATCCTCCAAGTTATTCCGTAGCAAACTCCTTTCTCTTTTTATAATTTTTTTATAATACCCCTGGGTGGTGTTTCTACCTCTCCACCTCCGTCCTCATCCCTCGTTCTGCTTCTCTTCTCGTTTCAGCTTCCCTTCCCTGGCACGGCTTCCTCTCATTAAAAACCAGAGGGGGAAAAAAAAAGCGTACCGGTCTCCTCCGAGAGAACGAAGGACCTCATTTGCATTGTGTTTTACTGTAAATACACAAGAGGCTGTAAAATTCGGCGTGCAGGCGCTGTAACACTTACTCGTTTGTGCGCGTGTGTGTGTGTGTGTGTGGATGTGTGTGTGCTAAAATATATGCTTATTTAAAAGCGTGCATTAGGGTGTGTTTGTAGATGCTGGCATGAGGCAGAGGTTGTTTTTTTGTTTTGTCTCGTTTTGTAGACATAATACACATAAACACATAAACACACACACACACACACACATCTCACCTGTCTCCTCCATGTGAGAACTGGATGCTGTCGACTTTATCCTGCAAAAAGATGATTAAAGCATGAAAAGAGTGAAAGAACCAGTACATAGGAAAATATTTGCCATTCACACACACACACACACACACACACACACACACTCACAGTGTGTGACTCCAGCTCGGCTATCTTCTCCGGCTGATCTCCACCGAAGTAGTAAACTCGGATAATGTGATCGGTGCTGCCTGTGGCCAAAAACATCCCACCTGGAACACAGCAGTTATCACTATATTTAGATTACATTACATTACATTACATTGAATTCGATTGTAGGCGCCTTAATGCGTTGTGGAGTAGAGCGCGGCGCTGCGGGGTGCTTTTATATATACAGTACGTAACGTATTAACAGGGATTGTCCGATATAACCTGTGCACCGTTAAAATGCACCCAGGTTTTCCGTGCGTTTTTTTTTCCCCGTGGAACTGCGGTTTTCCGGGAGATTTAGAACGAAAGTGACCTTTTCTGCACAACCTTACGTCTTTTAAATGTCCTATAGGCACACCCAAATCAGTTCCTCTGTCAGTCATTATGGAGCGGGAAAACAGCGCCTATATCCACGCCAATATATTTGAGATTGTGCAGTTTGCTACAGATGCGGTGCTCTGTGACTGGTTAAACACCCGACGTTACTGGACCACCACTAGATGGCGCCAGCATGACCAAAGGAACATCCAATGTGAGGGAAATCCTTTCACATATGCCAGATTGTTTGGAAGCTGGGGTCAGAGTGCAGGGTCGCCCATGACACAGCCCCACATATATATATATATATATATATATATATATATATATATATATATATTATATTCATTCATTCATTCATCTACTACTACCGCTTACTACCGCTTTGATCTGGGGAGTCTGTGTCTATCTCAGGTGTCTATGGGCATTAAGGCAGGATACACTCCACTGATGGATGGAATGCCAACCCATCACAGAACACACACACACACACAAGCGAACCACTAAACCACTATATACATTATATATTATCTAAATTATATATATATTATTATATCTTTTTTTTGGAAAAGATTTCTGGAAATTTCTTTTGTCCTGGTTTGTCAAGTTTTGTTTTCATGGATGAGTTGCATAATTATGATTGTACAATTATGCATGCTTTTCCAAGACTGAACGTACAAATGCGAAATTAAATATATCCAAAAAATAAATAAATAAATAAATAAACATTCATGTGGATTAACAAAAAAGCAAAAAGATGTGGATTCAAATGTAAATTGTCGCTGTTTAATAAACAGTCGTGCAAAGTTCGTGTGCGTCAAGCAGAATTCGCAAATTCCAATAAAGGCCAGGGGGTCTGACTTAAACATTGCAGGAGAAAGAAGATTTATACTGAATGAGGGTTTGCTCATTCATCCGAAGCATGGTTTTGTATCTTACTGGGTTAAAAGTGCAGGGGAAAAAAAAACAGAAGCACATAAATCTACACTACAGGCAGGCAGAGACAAAATAAAAAGTCCCAGAATTCACAAAAGAATGCTGACAGGGATGGTATTTGGAGTTAGTGATCGTATTGAATTACGGTAAAAGTCCAGAGTGGTGCAGCGTCAAAAGCGTTTGCACTATTATTTAGTCATCTCTATTACTCAGACTTTGAATGTTTGGCAGCACAGGTGGGGGGGCGGTTCTGTCGGATCGAGCGAGGTTTTGCTGCGGGCAGACAGCAGATTGTTAGGTTACATGTATGACTCAACGTCGGAGGAAAAGGAAAGGCGCGTTACTAAATACCACGCCAATGTTCAGATCAGCCTAAATCGGTACACACACAACGTTTATATACATGTACAGCGTTTAGCAGACACCCTTATCCAGAGCGACGTACAACAACAGTCTCCATCTACGGAAAAATTTACTCTGATCTGATCGAATACAAACTTAAGATACAAACAACCTTAAATTCAGTGTTATTTTTTTAACAACAAATATACAGATTTATTGATTATTTATTAATATCTATATTTATATATATAGATTTATAGGCATGTAACGGCATTGCGTCATTTAATTACAAAATAATTGTAAAAAATGTCTAAATAAGTTACTTATGAAAATGTTAAAGATTACAATTTCACGTGAAAATCGGCGCTTTACACGACGGCATGATTTTCAGCGTGATTTTGATTACGAATGATGACAATCTGCTGCGGGTTCATTTTGAAAAAAAATTCCTGTTTTTTTTTTTGCGGGTTCGAAACTTTTTTCTTTGTATGTTAACTTAAAGTGCCACCTAGTGCCGTTTTCAATATTCCACTGTTATGGATGGAATTTCACACACACACTGATCATGGGTGAGACAGGACTCATTGGGAATGTCTGTCAGTGATGACACACATTGACAGGGAAGAGCAGAGGGAAGAGCAGAAGGAAGAGAAGTGTAAAGGGCAGAGGGAATAGCAGAAGGAAGGGAAGAGGGAAAAGCAGAAGGATATGCAGAGAGAGTAAAGAGCAGAAGGAAGAGCAGAAAGAAGGGCAGAGTACAGGGATGAGGGGGGGGCAGAAGGAAGAGCGGAATGAAGAGCAGACGAAATGCAGAAGGAAGAGCAAAAGAAAGACCAGAGGGAAGAGCAGGAGCAAGAGCAAGCAGAAGGAAGGGAAGGCAGAAGAAACAGCAGAACGAAGATCATAAAGAAGAGCAGAAGGAAGGGCAGAAGGAAGAGCAGCAAAAATGGCAGCGAGTAAAGGGCATAAAGAAGGGCAGAAGAAAGGGCTTAAGGAAGAGCATACGGATAGAGCACAGGGAAAGGGCAGAGGGAAGAGCAGAGGGAAACGCAGAAGGAAGAGCGGGAAGAAGAGCAGAGGGAAGAGCAGAGAGAAAAGCAGAGCGAAGAGCAGAGAGAAAAGCAGAGCGAAGAGCAGAAGGATGAGCAGAGGGAAGAGTAGAGGGAACAGCAGAAGGAAGAGCAGAGGGAAGAACAGAAGGAAACACAGAAGAAAGAGCAGGAAGAAGAGCAGAGGGAAGAGCAGAGAGAAAAGCAGAAGGAAGGGCAGAAGGAAGAGCAGCAAAAATGGCAGCGAGTAAAGGGCAGAAAGAAGGGCAGAAAGAAGGGCTTAAGGAAGAGTATAAGGATAGAGCACAGGGAAAGGGCAGAGGGAAGAGCAGAGGGAAACGCAGAAAGAAGAGCGGGAAGAAGAGCAGAGGGATAGGCAGAGCGAAGAGTAGAGGACACAGCCGAAGGAAGAGCAGAGGGAAGTGCAGAAGGAAACGCAGAAGGAAGAGCAGGAAGAAGAGCAGAGGGAAGGGAAGAAAGAAGAGCAGAAGGAAGGGTAGAGGGAAGATTACAATTTCACGTAAAAATCGGCGCTTCAGACGACGGCATGATTTTCAGCGTGATTTTGATTACGAATGATGACAATCTGCTGCGGGTTCATTTCGAAAAATAGTACCTGGTTTGTATATTTTTGCGGGTTCGAAACTTTTTTCTTCGAATGTTAATCTAAAGTGCCACCTAGTGGACAAATAAAAATAATCAAAATGTAATCCGTTACTTTAACTTTTATAAAGTTACACTACTTATTACATTTTGATCTATTATATTTCTCTGAGTACTGATATTAATATGATCTCCTCAGGAATGAATAATATAAAAGGAATAACAGCATTCCGTCCCGCGCTTCAGTTCAAAACGATGTGACCGGATGGTTGTGGCTATAAAATACGTCCCACACTACCACAGAAGCTGCTCAGCCACACATGCGTTCTGACAATCATCTGAGTAACGTTGTTTTCCTTTTGCGGAACGTTTTTAGCTTTTGGGCTCTTGGAAAAATTCCCACCAATGTCAAGTACAGGACTAAATGAACACGATTCCCATTTATAGTCCGCAATGCAAAAAGGATCCTCTTTGGAGTATGTTATGTTTTTGTTGAGTAAAAAGGCCTGACAGGAAGTTACAAGTAGAACTCAAGAACTATCAGTAGATTGCAAATACATGAGATGTAATTTAATACGCCAGCAAATAAATAAAATGTGATTTAAGGCTGAAATTCTGCGAAATGGTTGCCCTGAGCAGTACAAATAAAATGTCACGAACGATTCGTTTTCAATATTCCACTGTTATGGATGGAATTTCACACACAGACTGATCATGGGTGAGACAGAACACATTGGGAATGTCTGTCAGTGATGACACACACGGACAGGGAAGAGCAGAGGGAAGAGCAGAGGGAAGAGCAGAAAGAAGGGAAGAGGGAAAAGCAGAAGGATATGCAGAGAGAGTAAAGGGCAGAAAGGAAGAGCAGAAAGAAGGGCAGAGTACAGAGATAAGGAAGGGCAAAAGGGAGAGCGGAAAGAAGAGCAGAAGAAATGCAGAAGGAAGAGCAAAAGAAGAAAAGACCAGAGGGAAGAGCAGGAGCAAGAGCAAGCAGAAGGAAGGGAAGGAAGAGCAAACAGAAGAATCAAGATCATAAAGAAGAGCAGAAGAAAGGGCAGAAGAGCGGCAAATTTGGCAGAGGGAAGAACAGAGAGAATAGCAGAAGGAAGGGCAGAGGGAAGGAGGGAAGGCAGAGGGAAGGGCAGAAAGAAAAGCAGAAGGAAGGGTAGAGGGAAGAGCAGAAGGAAGGGCAGGGGGAAGAGTGGAGGGAACAGCAGTAGAAAGTGCAGAGGGAAGTGCAGAGAGAAAAGTAGAGCGAAGAGCAGGAAGAAGAGCAGAGGGAAAGGCAGAGGGAAGAGCAGAAAGAAAAGCAGAAGGAAGGGCAGAGGGAAGAGCAGAAGGAAGGGCTGAATGAAGGGCAGAGGGAAAAGCAGAGGAAAGGGCAGAGGGAAGGGAAGAAAGAAAAGCAGAAGGAAGGGTAGAGGGAAGAGCAGAGAGAAGAGCAGAAGTAAGGCCAGGGGGAAGATTGGAGGGAAGAGCAGAAGGAAGAGCAGAGGGAAGTGCAGAAGGAAACGCAGAAGGAAGAGCAGAAAGAAGGGCAGGAAGAAGAGCAGAGGGAATGACAGAGGGAAGAGCAGAAAGAAAAGCAGAAAGAAGGGCAGAGGGAAGAGCAGAAGGAAGAGCTGAATGAAGGGCAGAGGGAAGAGCAGAGAGAAAAGCAGAGTGAAGAGCAGAAGGAAGGGCAGAGGGAAGAGCGGAGGGAACAGCAGAAGGAAGAGCAGAGGGAAGAGCGGTGGATCGGGGCCTACCTGCACTGAATGATGAGCAGATCATCTGCACACCTGGTCTGGGCCGCTCTGTGAATTTGCTGGGTCGCGGCCTGCATGGGCGCGTAAACACAGACTGTTACATGACGGCGTGATTACGCGGGAAAAACGCGGCAATGAAAATTAGAAGCGTGTATGAGAATGAACAGCGACGCGCCGTGTCAGGTACAGGTTCGTGTGACAGGAAGTCGAGGGAGAGCGTTTACCCAAATTTGAGTGTCCGGGCGTCCCACTGCCAGAAGCAGATTGTACCGTCAGCGCCAGTGGACGAGAGGAACCTCTTATATCCACTGCAAAGTGGAGAGAACTACACACACACACACACACACACACACACACACGATATCATGAGGAATATGAATAACCCTCATAAACTGTTGTGTAACAGTACACAAAAATCAGTATAGTAGGTTTTAGGTCAGGTTTTGGTACAATTTCAGCACGTTTATGCGAAATAAATACAAAACATACAGTTACTAGTATTTTTTTATTTTTAATTTTTTTTATTAATGCATTATTTTATTATCAACATTTGTGAGGATCGACCGTTAAATCAAACTATTGCAAGACTTTTTTTAAATGGGACGTGGCTCCTTTAAGAATTGTGTTCCGGTTGCTTTTCCATATAAACTGGTGATACGTTTCGGTTATACGGAAGCGCAGGAAGGAGCAGTGAAGGAGCAGATGGCTCACATAGTAATGCACACCGCGTTAATCACACGTTAATAACATTAGTGCAATTAAAGTCAATTTGCGTTAATAATTAATGATAAACGCGTTAATAAGTAGGCGTTAATAAGGCATTCATTTTAAATTTAAGATGATAGACTAAATAGACTACATAAAACGAGTGGTTATTTACTATTTACTTTTTTTTTTTAGCAATGCATTTGTTAGCTAGTGTGTGTGTGTGTGTGTGTGTGTGTGTGTTTCTACCTGTAGTGACGTTATAGAGGCCGCGTGTCCCTCGAGCACGGCGAGCGGAGCGCACGTCTGTAAACACCACACTCTGATCATCTTATCGCAGCTCCCGGCCGCCAGCAGCGTGTTCTCGTAGTTGACCGCCATGTCGGAGATTTCCGCGGCGTGACCCCTCAGTGTGGCTAACAACCTCCCGTCGTCTGTGGCCCAAATCTTCACCAGGCAGTCGTCCGAACCCTACGACGCAGAAAAGCACAGATCAGTTCATCACGTCTGCCTTCACCACAGTGGCTCACTTATAGGGAATAAACCTATATGACACTAATTATTTGTATTTGTAATTTCCGTAAAGCTGATTTGGAACCAGTGCAGAAAGGGAACCTATTCAATTAAACTGGATTGAATAATAAAGACCTACTTTGATTGGGGAAAAAAAGAGTAATAATGTACAAATTGCTATGGAATCATTTTCCTGGAAATAAACAGGTCGTATTTAAAAAAGGCTGTTAGAGTGCAAATGTATTTCATTTGCATAATCTTTCATGTTATTTTTATTGGGAGAACAATTTACAGGCTTATCATCTGTTTATTTATTTATTTTTTGTATTATATTTCCGTGAGGAAGTGAGGATTTTCCCAGTGTGGATTTTGAATATCAATATCCATTGCTAAAACAAATCTGAATATTATAAAAGCAATTCTTCTTTATTTTTGAAAAAGAAAAAAATTGCTGAGGAATATTGTATTCATTCATTCATTCATTCATTCATCTTCTACCGCTTTATCCGATCTTCCCTCGGGTCACGGGGAGTCTGTGTCTATCTCAGGTGTCTACGGGTATTAAGGCAGGATACACCCCTGGATGGAATGCCAACCCATCGCAGGGCACACACACTCACACACACACACACACACACACTCACATTCATACACTAGGGACAATTTTCCATGGTACCAATCAGCCTACCGTGCATGTTTTTGGTCCGGGGGAGGAAACCGGAGAACCCGGAGAAAAACCCCCTGAGGCACGGGGAAAACATGCACAAACTCCACACACACATGGCCGAGACGGGAATCGAACCCGGACCCTGGCGGTGTGAGGCGAACGTGCTAACCACTAAGCCACCGTGCCCCCTAAGCAAAAATAATGTTCAGGTGCAAATCGCTTTCATTTCTATTAATGCAATCTTTAATGTTATTGGTTAATCATTTGAACCCAATTTCATTCATTCATTCATTCATCTTCTACCGCTTTATCCGATCTTCCATCGGGTCACGGGGAGCCTGTGCCTATCTCAGGCGTCTATGGGCATTAAGGCAGGATACACCCTGGATGGAATGCCAACCCATCGCAGGGCACACACACATTCACACACACATTCATACACTAGGGACAATTTTCCATGGTACCAATCAGCCTACCGTGCATGTTTTTGGTCTGGGGGAGGAAACCGGAGAACCCGGAGAAAAACCCCCTGAGGCACGGGGAGAACATGCACAAACTCCACACACACATGGCCGAGACGGGAATCGAACCCGGACCCTGGCGGTGTGAGGCGAACGTGCTAACCACTAAGTCACCGTGCCCCCTAATATATAAGATATAAAGCAAAAATAATGTTCAGGTGCAAATCGCTTTCATTTCTATTAATGCAATCTTTAATGTTATTGGTTAATCATTTGAACCCAATTTTTTTTTTTTAAATCACAAGTATTTCAGGATTTTTATTTTATTGTAATATATTTGACTTGAATCAGTGCCAAAGTGTTCAGAACAATAACCCATTGTGTACACTGAAGTTTATCGTAAGAACGATCATTTCCGTGACGAGGTAAACTTGCAGAATTGTTCCGGAAGCTTTGGCGAAAACGTGATCCCCATCGAGCTGGGAGATTATAATCATCATTATCGATTCATTCGAATTTATGGTTTATGTTGAAAATACGGAAAAATCGATTTTACGATTTCACCTCGGTTTGGCAAAGCGAGCTTCCGTAGTTCTCTGCCTCCCGCCCCACATTTCACTCGCCAAATACAAAATACACCAAAATACCAGGTACAACATGGCGGCGCTTTGACGAATCAAAAGAGCTTGTTTCCAAAAGGGGCGGGGTTTCATCAGTCATATTTGTTCAGGAATTTGTTCATTTCGTCGCATTCCTTTATCCGCGTTCACTCTTAATTGAAGCTGAATCGCTTCCTTCTTCATTAGCAAATACTATCGATTATTTGGCGTATTTATGGAAATGGTTCGGGTTTGCAAATCCACCCTGTGGACAAATTTGTTTATTTCATCGCATTCCTTTATAACACTGATTACTTGGCGTGTTTATTTCTAACATGATTGTGTTTTTTTGGGGATTTTGTTTGTTTGTTTGTCTCTGTTTGACTCGTTTGCTTTCAGTCTCCTCTGATGCAAAAGGGGAAACGGACAACCATGTAGGGAAATTTTTTTTTAAATTGTTCGACTAATTTACTACAGCACCACAACCACAACCGATGTGGGATAAACACGATAGTGGCAAACCCCAAACCCCAAACAGCTGACACATTTTCCCCTTTGTATCCAAAATTGTTGATTCGATTTATATTCATTTTATCATGTGAAAAACGCCGCGCTCTGAAAGTCCGAACCTCCGAAACGCCTTTTCCCCGCTCCTGCTCCTGGATGCAGGTTTATTATGATCATTTGTAGGAGTGTAAATCCGGCTTGGAGCTTTACGGCGTGAGAGCGAGGGGGTGCGTTCCTAAAGACGCGGGTTACGCGCTTCCCGGCGTTCCGACGTCGTAACCCCGCGATACCGAGGGGACGAGGACGATGAGCGTTTTCTTGCTTTGCTTCCACAGCCACAAAAGAAGCGATTCTCTGCGATGCACGCAGAAAAGACATACACACCCCCCCTTTTCACACACACACATACAGCGAGCGAGCATCGGAGAGGAGAGAGAGAGAGAGAGAGAGAGAGAGAGAGAGAGAGAGAGAGAGAGAGAGAGAGAGAGAGAGAGAAGGAGATTGAAGAGAAGGGAGGGGAGGTGGGCGGGCGGCTCGGTGGCTGCGAGTAATCTTCGCAGTTCAGCCATTTTTGGTTATTTAAAAACTATTGCAGAAGAAAATGGAACCCGAGTGTGTGCGCACACACACACACACACATTTTGGATACAGTGTGGGGAAAATGTGTGCGCTATTTGTACCTGTTTGTATTTGGTGTTTTGGGTGTTTGTCGATGTCATGTTTATCCCGCAGCAGCACCCCACACACACCACACACACACACACACACACACACATCTCCCCATTCAACAACGTGGTTGTGTTTGAGGTGCTGGAATAAATGAGTTAAACTTTAAATATTACAGCGGGGCTTTGGCTTGAAACCCCGCCCCCTCTTGGAAACGAGCTCTTCGGATTCGTCAGGGCGCCGCCATGTTGTGTTTCATTTTTCGCAAATGCAAAGCGGGAAACTACGGAAGCTCGCTGTGTCAAACCGAGGAGAAATCTTCGTATTTTTAATATCGTCATAAACCATAAACTCGAATTTATCGCTAATTAATCGATTAATCTCCCAGCTCTAGTACGAATATATTCTCTGACCATCCAATCGCAGGACATGAATCGCAGTCCTTCCTGTATAACATCTGGGAGATTATAATCGTCGTTATCGATTAATTCAACTTTACGCCAATACTGAAAATACGTAAAAAATACGGTTTGACACAGCGAGCTTCCGTAGTTTCTCCGCCTCTCGCCCCACATTACACTTGGGAAATACAAAATACTACATGGCGGCGCTCTGACAGATCCAAAGAGCTCGTTTCCAAGAGGGGGCGGGGTTTCATCAGTCGTATGGAAACAGTTCGGGTTTCAGACGTTCAACAAGTCAAACCCCCACTGTAACGTTATCTACCGTTTGTGGCGAGGAAGCACAAACGTTAGATAAAGGAAGCAGCACGACTCATTTATTCCAGCACCTCTAAACACAACCATGTTGTTGAATGGGGAGGTGTGTGTGTGTGTGTGTGTGTGTGTGGCGCTGCGGGATAAACACCCAAAAACACCCACTACAAACAGGTACAAAATAGCACACACATTTTCCCCACACTGTATCGAAAATCCAATTTTGTCTAAACAAAATCGGCGATTCGATTTAAATGACGTATCGCCCAGATCTAATAACCGTGATGCTTTTGTTTTTTTATAACCGACCATGTGTGTTAGATTTGACATCGTCTTGATTTTTACACATCTGTGGAAACGTGGCGTTTTTTTCCGAACCCCTTTTTTCGTTTAGTGACTGGATGATGATGATGGTGCAGAATGAATAGTTGCATTATTATAATAATATTCGGCGTGCAAATGGCGCAGCATATATTATCTAGCGTCTGGAGCAGCTGCCTGTGCTCGCTAATGCACGACTGCAAATATCAACATGGCTCTTTCCTTTCTACTCCTGCACTTAGCGCACATGATCCTGTTCTTATCCTAGAACGATATGATTATTACCATCTATAGCTGAACGGAAGAAATCCGGGGGTGAATTCCGTTCGGAAAGTAAGCGGAGCTCAGGATCGAACCCTGTGACATGGAGCTGTGAAACAACCCGATATTAACGAGTTCTTTCACTACCATGTTTTTGTGACGTGAAAACAAACCGGTGCCAAGTTTTACAACATCCAACACATGTGTTAAATAGACCGTTGGTGGATTCCGATAGCTGGGTTGAATCGTATATAATAGCACCCCCCCCCCCCCCATTTGGAATAACCCTCTACACAATGGCAGAAAAATGTTAATTTAATTTTAGCTAATTGTTATTAAATTATTAACTGAAGAAAATGTGGGTGGTGCTTGACGATGCAAACCTCGGCTCCCGGCGCGAGCATCGAACCCGCTGTCCGTTTTTTGTTTTAAGCGCTGACCTCGAAACCAGAAATAATTCGGAGAGACAAGCATTTAGATACCAAAACTGCCAATTTTCGGTGCCCGAGGGCGGCGGGGGCAGTGGCTTCACATGACATCATTCAATTACCCAGCATCCGACTCTCCTCGATGTCCCAATTGTTTAGACATGTCACATGACCCTGTAGCCCGAATTTCGGCTTTTCACATATTTTTCACGGTTGCGCTCACGTGACGTCACTCGATCGATGAAATAATGACATCATCGATGGGATAAATTCAACAGCCATTTTTTTTCCACGCCAAAATTTCGCCACATAACTCGTCCCGCAGTTTTTGCACCATCATAGCTGATATCTCAAATCGTGCAGCCCGGTGATGCTATTACTTTTATAAGGATTCCCACTGGGGATTTTCCATCCCGGTGATCATAAAGTGGGAATTTTTTTTTTCCGATAGAAAATGAATGCTGGATAAAATGCATGCTCTGTGTCCGAGATCATCTCGAACCCCACACATGGAATTAACCTTCTATGAATCAATTTCGACGCTCCACTGTGCGGCCGGCATTCGCCCGACATGTACATATGGCACATCCACTCGTAGGTGGTCCAGAGTGGGAGCAACCGTATGCCCGTCAGACCCGTTCAGAATTCTGGGAATTTTGCAACGTTCCGCTGTTTGGCCAGCGTTCCACCGACACGCTGTTTCGCCATTAGTCCGGGGGAGCGAGGAGATCGTGCCGATTTGACCTTCGGTCTGAAAAACTGCAGGGAATTATGGGTAAATGGGACAAATACATTTTGTTGCCCCCGAAACAAATGTTTGCTCGTCCCTTTGGCAAGGACAGCGCGAAAAACTAAATCGGACACGCTGCGGGTCAGAGGGTCCGACGGAGCCGCTGTTTCGCCATTAGTCCGGGGGAGCGAGGAGATCGTGCCGATTTGACCTTCGGTCTGAAAAACTGCAGGGAATTATGCTCGGTCAAACATTAGGTAAATGGGACAAATCGGTACATTTTGTTGCCCCCGAAACAAATGTTTGCTCGTCCCTTCGTCTCAAGGACAGCGTTAAAAACTAAATCTTATGAAGGGACAGCGGGTCAGAGGGTCACGCCCGGAGCCGAGGTTTGCATGGTCAAGCACCGCTCGCATTTTCTTCAGGAAATGTCACATGTCTGGTTACACTCGCTCTCTTGAGAATATCACGGAAAAAATCATGACGCTCGCCAGACATGGAAAATCTTTCACACTTGCTCACTGATTTTACGGTTTTTTTGCGGGATGATGTGCTTTGAAACACTATTTATTATTTTTTTTTGCTGAATTTTTTGCTGGATGATTTTTGTTTTTGTTTTTATATATTTATGAAATGCATTAATGCAGTGAAATAAGCGAGTAGTTTGCCATGTGTTATTACATTACATTAGTATTATGTCTTCAGATGTCTGGTGGTCCGGCCTTGGGGGGAATCATGGGTGAGAAAAAAAAGTGAAAAATGAAGCTTTGACTTGATTTTTGCAGCATTTGGCAGACGCCTTTATTCCGATCGACTTACATTTGATCTCATTTATGAAAATTATTCAACTATGGGGTTAAGGGCCTTGCTCAGGGGCCAAGCTTGGTGTGGCCGGGATTTGTACTCGACAACGTCCAAAGTCGTGACGTCTTAACCACTAAGCAATCCCCTCCGCTGGATTACATGAAGCCTAAACCTTTGGTTTCCCATGACTTATTCTACATGGACACTGCAGAGGAACTTTTTGAACGCACTGTATTTGTATTTTGATGAATGTTTTTTCAGCAATACCAATAAAATGAAGATTTTTCTAAAAAAAACAAAACAAAACAAAAATTACTTACAATTTAAGAGACCTGCATTATTTTCTCTCTCTTAGTTTGCACAGCTTTTTAATAAAGAAAACGCATTTTTTATCCAATTATTATTATTATTATTCATTCATCTTCTACCGCTTTATCCGATCTTCCCTCGGGTCACGGGGAGTCTGTGCCTATCTCAGGCGTCTATGGGCATTAAGGCAGGATACACCCTGGATGGAATGCCAACCCATCGCAGGGCACACACACACACACACACACACACATTCATACATTTCCCACACTAGGGACAATTTTCCAAGGTGCCAATCAACCTACCGTACCGTGCATGTTTTTGGACCGGGGGGAGGAGGAAACCGGAGAACCCGGAGAAAAAACCCCCAGAAAAACCCCCTGAGGCACACGGGGGGAGAACATGCAACCTCCACACACACACATGGCCGAGTGACGGGAATCGAACCCGGACCCTGGCTTGGCTGTGTGAGGCGAACGTTCAGGTCCCACGTGCTAAACAACTGGAGTAGAAGGAGGGAACTAAGCCACCGTGCCCCTATTATTATTATTATTATTATTATATGGCCTATTGTTTTTATAGGTCATAACCTGCAGTTCCTGATCTCCGACAATGACCGAGTCACAGCAAATCAGCAAGGTTGTTTACACGACAGTGTAAGATCAAGATTTATTTGCATAAAATATCCCATAATATTACATTTTAAAAGAGAAAGAAAGAAAGATGATTTTACATGGCACGGAATGGCATTATTTCTTATTTAATACAGCCCCCCCCCCCAACCCCCGGGACCACAGTAGTATAAGGGCCTTGCTCAGGGGCCCCAAGATTGGCAGCTCGGCAACCCAGAACCATAACTTCAGTGCTTACATTTCTTATCCAGAGCGACTCACAATTATCTCATTAAAACTGAGCAGCAAATATATTATTTATTTATTTATTTATATATTTTTATTCCTTTATTGATCCCATAAGGGAAATTCTTTTCTTGGGCTTGTACAGAGGGTTACGGTCCATGCTTAAGGACCCAAGGGTTGGCAGCTTGGCTATACGGGCGATATCTGGGCTCGAACCCCTGACCTTCCGACCAGTACCCCAGTGCCTTAAACCTCTAAGCTATACACCCTTCCCCTAAAAAAAGGCTCCCAAAGAGCCTCGCTCAGGGGCCCCAATCTGGGATCTTGGTGGCACTGGGATTATTATAGAGGTTGTAAATCGAATGGCGTTCCCTTTATTGCAGTTATAAGATAAAATGTTAGCACTCATTTTCATACTTTTCGAGAAAGTAGCCTGGCAGAAAAAAACAACTGGTTATAATAGTGTTCACGGTTTGAATGTGCAATGTCATTAAGCGGGGGTGAAACCAAAAACCACTTTAAAGCCTGTGACTTCATACGTCACAGTTATTCACGGTGAACGCACTGGAAGTTTGAGCGTCACCACAAACGAAGCTTTTATTTCCAGTGTAAAGGTCTATACATACGCACACACACACACACACTATATAGGGGAAACATGTTTTCTGTATTGTGCATATAAAACGCCTGATATAAAATTGTCCCGAGGGTATTCATGTGTATGAATGAATGTGTGTGTGTGTGTGTGTGTGTGTGTGTGTGCCCGGCAATGGTTTGGCTTTTCATCCAGGGTGTATCCTGCCTTAATGCCCGTATACACCTGAGATAGGCATAGGCACCCCCGTGACCCGAGGAAAGATCGGATAAAGCGGCTAGTAGAAGATAGAAGGATAATTAATGAAAGCGGTAGAAGATGAATGAATTAATGAATTAAATATTATTATTATTATTATTATTATTATGTTGATTATATTGGTCATCAATTAATCTAACAATTATTCTATCGAGTAATGAGATATACATTTTTAGTAAAAAAAAATCAGATTTTTTTTTCTTAATAAAGAACAATACTAAATAAGAGAGAGAAAATAAGACAGGGAACCCCCTGAGGCACCGGGAGAACATGCAAACTCCACACAAACACACACACACACACACACACAGGAACCCCCATTAATAATATCATGTCCACAAATTTTGGGACCCAAAACCCAGAGAAAAATCCAAACTACAATAAGAAATGTCCTACACATTGCTTTCGTGGCGTCCAAAAGCAGAACTGAGATCTCGCACGGTGTGAAAAGCACACGGGCGCACGCAAAAACGCACTTACCGTGAAGATGCGGCGTCCCGTCCGGTCGAAGGCGACACAATAGACCGAAGACAGATGTCCCAGAATCCTCTTGTGCATCTTCATGTGTGAGTAAACAGCTGTGGGGACGAGCTGACCCAGGCGGTACGAACCGTTCAGCTTCCGGCTGTAAGCTGTCTCCACTACACACACACACACACACACACACACACACACACACAGGAACAGATGGCAAAAATGATCATCGCAAAGCGTTATTAAGCCAATATTATTAAGCCAATTTAGGAACAAAATGATTTGATTGCACTTTTTGAGCAACAGAAATTGCCTTTTGGTTTGCGCACGGGATAAACACATATATACGCTGCGAACAGACAGCTCGTTCGTTCCTCGTAATTAAGCGTCTCATTTAACGGCTAAAAATAAACAGGGGAAATATATAAATAAAGCGATAGCGTATGTAACACGCGGAGCGTTTCTCATCAGTGCAGTAGCGATCTTCTAATGACAGCGAAAATACGATTACCGTAAATTCTGGACTATAAAGCGCACCTGCATATAAGCCGCATCCGCTCTATTTGAAAAAAAAAAAACCCCAAAAAATCATAAATAAGCCGCACCTGCATACAAGCCGCATCCTCTTTTGAATGGTAAATGTACATGTATGTACCTAAATAGATCCTTTCCTAACCTGTATTTTAACACGGTGTAACGGTGGACGCTGCACAGAGACGCGGAGATCCGGAATTCATACAAAACAGGATTTATTAGAATAAAGAACTCAGGAGACGCCGCTCATACGGAGCGGCCAGACAGGCTAGGGAGCCTTGCGCTCTGCGCGCCGTGGTACCGGGAGTACCGGAGAGCAGGAGCGGTGGCGGACTTGGAAGTCCGTGAATCGGGAACAGACAAAGGTTAGGCATAAACATATATCGAGCATCCGTGTCCGCGACACTAGGTATGTGCTACGAGCCCGGACGGGGATTGTAGGGTGAACCGGGCTTATATCGGGAGAGGGAAAATCAAGAACAACTTTGGCTGATTTGTGCGTGTGTGTGTGTGTCTGTGTGTGTGTGTGTGTGTGTGTGTGTGTGTGTGTGTGTGTGTGTGTGTGTGTGCGTGTGTGTGTGTGTGGGGAAAAGAGCAGGGAGGAGAGAGAGAGAGAGAGACA
Organism: Kryptopterus vitreolus; assembly: GCA_030449085.1. Classification (NCBI taxonomy): domain Eukaryota; kingdom Metazoa; phylum Chordata; class Actinopteri; order Siluriformes; family Siluridae; genus Kryptopterus; species Kryptopterus vitreolus. The sequence goes on along the minus strand of JACRUU010000030.1, from coordinate 17,928,132 downwards.
CACGTGACACACGGCAGCAACTTTGGTGATTAAAACGGGACAGAACCAAGAGAAAATAAGCGCTATTTACAGTATTTATCTTCATTTCTCCTGTGTGTGAAATGACGTCACCTTAACCTTGTAAAGATAGAGTTTGTCCTCCTTCTATCCGCTTCTACCCACTTATATCTGCTAAAGAGGAACTAGCGCATTCTTCTTCTTTGCATTTATTTTGTGTTAGTTTTGATTCTAATTCCGGTTAGAGCCCCTAGCGGTCGGGAAAAAATCTGCAGAATAGCCGCACCTTATTATTAGCCGCATGGTTCAAAACCTAGGAAAAAAGTAGCGGCTTATAGTCCAGAATTTACGGTAATCGATTAACTGACTCGTGAATCTCCTGATGTGTCATACTTACATGAAACAAAGCAAATATACAAAGCTAACTAAAATAAATAAAATGCGAATCATTAACATATTACTACCAGCTTATTAACCTTCTCTCAGACTACTTTTAGCCTTATTTATCATTTATTGACAATAACAACTCGTAGTAATTCCCACTATATGCCTCATGTCAAATTCCCTGACTTATCCCTGATTAAAAAGATGAATTTTCATGGCCTGTAATGTACGCAAAAATAAAAACGTATTTTAAATCCATCCATTTGCTGCGTCGATCTTTTCGATTATTACGTCATTAATACAAAATATTAAAACATTACATTTACACAAATACTTGATTGTTAGAGTCACAGATGCTAAGAATCCATCGACGATTTAACCGTAATTAGCTCGCAAACTTAATTGGATGCATTTTCGGTGAAATACAGTGAGCACTTACCTCACTGACTATGTAACATTTTAAAAATCATTTTTACCTAGCAAGGGGCTACGGTGGCTTAGTGGTTAGCACGTTTGCCTCACACCGCCAGGGTCTGGGTTCGATTCCCGTCTCGGCCATGTGTGTGTGGAGTTTGTGCATGTTCTCCCCGTGCCTCAGGGGGTTTTTCTCCGGGTTCTCCGGTTTCCTCCCCCGGTCCAAAAACATGCACGGTAGGTTGATTGGCACCTTGGAAAATTGTCCCTAGTGTATGAATGTGTGTGTGTGTGTGTGTGTGCCCTACGATGGGTTGGCATTCCATCCAGGGCTTACCCTGCCTTAATGCCCATAGACACCTGAGATAGGCACAGACTCCCCGTGACCCAAGGGAAGATCGGATAAAGAGGTAGAAGATGAATGAATGAATAATTTTTAACTAGCAAGCTAACGATATAGCTACATTCCAGTTTGTTTGGAGGACCTTTTCGACTTGCCTGTTAGACGAGCGGGACGGGAATAAAACAGCGCTTAAAAATAAAAACAGGCAAAACGTACGAAAAACATTGCGATAAAAAAAAAAAAGCCAGAAAATAAATTCATGTCGATGAATGGAAAAAATATCGAAAAGCATCAAGAATGATCGCTTGAGGGAAATTCTTTTCTTTGGAAATTATTCCAAAAAAATGTTGTTTTTTTTTTGGAAATTTTTTTGGAAAAAATTCCAAATTCTTTTTTGAAAGCTAGGCTCAGAGGCCAGGGTCAGCCATAATGCAGCGCCCCATGGAGGACAGAGGATTAAGGGCCTTGCTCAAGGACCCAAGTATGGCAGCTTGTCGATACCTGGGCTCGACCTTCCAATCAGAAGCCTGGCCCCTTAAACCACTTCACCCCTCCCCCAACTGACCATATAAAATTCCATGATATTCCAGAAATTCACTGACTCACGGGAACCTCGAGTAACAAACAATTTGATAATAAAACATAAATAAACTAAACTAAATCTGTAATCTAACAACAACCTGTCGGGTTTCCTGAGCTATTACACCTGATAAGGACGTGTTTGTGTGATGGAACATTGCCGATGGAAGCACACTCCCTGACAAGCTCCGTCTGGACGATTCCAGTCACTATTTATTTATTTATTTATTTATTTATTTTTTGCACAAAGCACTAAATAAATAACACGAGTCTGTTGTTATGACACCAGAAGGGCTTGGACAAAAATGTGGCGACGATGCCAGGTGCTGCTCGCGGAATCGCAATACGGAGGTGACAAATCTGTCACGGGTTTCTCATCTGATTGAGCCGTGGATAAAATCAATCCGACAAAATTTCTCTGCTCTGAATACCGAGAACGCAGCGTCGTATATTTGGGCTCTAATATAATTAGACACTCGTTATGCGCTCGCTAAGCTCTGTAACTAGCAGCTAGCAGTGTGTTTTTTTTTTTCCCCGAATCCGAACAAATTTTACTTTGTGGACAGCTTTGTTCGTATCGGTTCGTAAAGTGTTTGTTCGTAGGGTGGGGAGTAATAATATTCGTTTCAGGCTAATACCTGTAATTATTGGTTTACTTTCTTAGTGAGAGTTTCACTAGGGCTGTGAAAGTAATTAACGCATTAACGAAAATTTACTTTAACGGCACTAATGTAATTAATGCGTGATTAATGCGTGTGCATTACTATGTGAGTGATTTGCTCCTTCACTCTGCGTTGTGTTGGCGAATGAACGACAACAAAGAACAAATGAATAAATAAACGTTCAGTGCATCCAATCACGTTTCCTAAATTTCCCCTAATTACGACTACTAGCTGCGCATTCACAGCAGGTATGATCTCCTCACTACGTTAGCGTATATTATTAGCGCATCGCATTCCCAAATCCGTATTACGCAATAGAGCGCATTTTTCTTTTGGGGACGCAAAGCGCTTCCGTATAACCTAAACGAATCACCAGTTTATATGGAAAAGCAACCGGAACACAATTCTTAAAGGAGCCACGTCCCATATTTTACACTTCAAACCACCACTAAACAAAGTAACATTGAAATTAACAAGAAATGAATTCATTAATATTAAAAGAATAATTTCCAGAGTAAAATAAATGTTAACCATTAGATCGACAGCCGTAGTTTACAACAATGCAACTATCAACACAAAAGGCTATTAAGGCTATTAAGTCTAATTTGTCCTTATTTTACTACCGTTTAATTACTAATAAGCACTCAAGGACAGAAAGATCACATTTAATCCATGTTTACCGTCTTCTTGTGAAGATGTGCCGCAAGATTTCCTTATAAGGTTTTTGGAGAATCATCATCCACAAGGGTGTTGGAAAAGTCCGATACGGGAGGTGAGGAGTTCAGTCAGAGTCCTTATTGATCCCAAAGGTGTTCAAGAGAGATAGAGCTCTAGAGCACGAAATCTTCCAACCCCTCCCCCTCAACCCCATATGAACTTTCATGGAGCTGGTTTTCAGGGGCATCGCTGTGAACGGAAAATGCCATCCCACAGCGTCCAAAGACGTCCTATACAGATGTGTGCCTCCAAATGATTGGGAAAATTCCAAAATCCCAATAATTTTGTCCATACAGTAAAGCTGTAACGTACCAAACGTTTCCGGATGCTGCTCGTACATAAGCGATATCTCGCTTTCCCACATGCGTGAACTCCCAAAACCCTCCCGATTAGTTTCCAAAATAAATAAATAAATACATACATACATTAGATATGCAAATTTTTACAACCTCTTCAAACTCCAGCGAGCATTTCCTCTCGCACCCTCCTCCCACCGTCTGCTCCTTGTATAGGTTCCCTTTTTGTTTTTATTTACTTTTTTTTTTTTAGAGAAAAGCGGCTGAACCGAGCGGCGCGGTTTTGCCTCGGGGTGGAACTCATTTACAAGAAAATGCATGGGATGCAGTGCGGTGCTGCAATATTAAAAAAAAAAAAAAAAAAAAAAACGCAGTGCGAAACACTGCAACGGTTGCATATTTATAAACAGCCGTGTACAAATTTGTAACCATTTATTAATATATGTAACGCATTCAAAAAAATAAATAATGCAACAGGAATTAATTTGTGTAATTAAGGTCATCTATAACAATGTAATATTTGGAAATTCCAGCGGTTTGCATGAAAGCTCTCTGCAGCCAATAAGAGAAGGCTTACCGATGTTGGGCGGGCTTCCATAGATGACTGGCGGCTCGGGTGGCCTGCCAGAGTGCAGGGCTGCGAGGGCTGAACCCTTCCATACCACGTGCTTACAACCTGTCAACACACACACACACACACACACACACACAGTCACACAAACAAACAGACAAATTTAAAACAGTATTTTCTTGTAGATTTAAGATTTTTTTAAGACCTTTAAGAATGACATCACGCCCTAAATTTGTTTGTATTCAAACTTCTTCATAGCTGAAAAATAAAATACATTTCTACGGTTCAATTTACCCCCCCCCACAAAAAAAAACAAAAAGCTGATTGGCTGAGTGCGTGTTGGTCTTATTTATAGTTGTGCAGGATTGTAGTGTAGTTTCACAAATTAACATTAGTAGTAGCGTTACACGGGCACTGGAAAATCAAGATGGGTATAAAGTTTTTTATGGGCTTTTTAAGAAATCTAATTACAAGAAATACAACAAAAGGGACTTCAAATCTGAATTCAGATCAGTACAATTCGTTCTTGAACAAATGCTGAGCAATTGCTTTATTATAATGCTGTCCTGTACCAGGAATATTGAAAAAGCATAAAGTTTATGCTTAAAAATTACCAAAAGCATAAAATTACCAAAAGCTACTTGGGAAATTGTACAATTTCCGTGTCTCGCCGTATTTCTACCGTATTTCTGCATCGCGCTGCTATCCTATGCATTTGTATAATTCGCAAGCAAATGAATAGGCGTAAAGCTACGTTATGTAAACGTTACGTAACATTATTATCTACATATAATTCAATCTAATATTCCGACTACAGTAATACTATTTGTTATGGGAACTGAAAAGTTTTCCCGCCCTCGTCACACGCTCTGGAACTCAGCATCGACTCTCGAAATTAAACATATACACAAAGAGTTGCGTGTCAGATCGTAAACAGTGCGCGTCCTCCGAAGCGCTGTGCATTTTAAATCGGAAACTCTACTTTACGATTCGGTAGAATTAACAGTGCAGTTTTGAAACACTGTCGTTTAAAACAATTAAAAATACTATTAAAAAGCAAACTTTAAATACCATTATATTTACATTAAGAGACAAAGTTCTGTATACAGTATCTGATTACAGGATTGTTTTGTGCACCTGTCAAAAGCATCGTTGTACAATTTGACAAGTAGCGTTTGGTATTTCTGAGGTAACTTTATGCTTTTTCAATCTTCCTGCTACAGGACAGCATAATAATAAAGCAACTGCTTCAGCAGAACGAATTGTACTGATGTGTTTCTGTCTTTATAATAATCCCTAAATTACACCGCATTAAATTACACACAGCATATTGATAAGTGTGTGTGTGTGTATGGATATGTTTTTATATCTTAGTGAGAACCAAATTCCCCATACAGGAAAGTACCTGGGTGTTTTGACATTCGCTCGGTCCCCACGAGACGAAGAAATGTTTTCTTAGATATAATTAGCTGCATTTATAACCATGGCAATGCAAGGACCTTACTAGGATACTAAACCAATATTGTGTGTCTGAGTATATGAGTGTGTGTGTGTGTGTGTGTGTGTGTGTGTGTAAGAGAAACGACGCTCACTCTTGTTGGTGCGGAGCAGAGACTGGCGCCCCACTCCCAGCAGCGAGTTGACTCCTGGCACGCTGGCCGGAACCTCTCTTTCCAAAAGAGGACCAACTCGTTCACACACTCGTAACAGGTGATCCGGGGACGTGTGTTTGTACAGTTTCACCTACACACACACACACACACACACACACACACAAGTATGTTACATATGTGCATCTACCATGCAAAAGCGCTTCATGCATGCAACAGTACATCCATCCAATTATGGCAATATCATAATATGCACTAGTAACACGTATATTATGATTTATGGCATATTTTATAAATTTATAAATATATATATATATATATATATATATATATATATATTTCGATTAATAAATGAGACACTATGAAAAATGATTAATAGCTATTAACGTCAAACAAAAGCAGAAATGCACAACCCGATCCGTGACTCCGTGCAAATCCAGCCTTACGGATTACAAGTGCGAAACTCCCAACATCAGGCGAGGAATAAAACCCGAGCGCTCTTTACGACGTGCTTCATTTTCCACGCTGCTCTTCATCTGCCTGATCGGCAGCGTCTTCCACTACTCTCCGATACTAATTAATGAGACTTTAACTGCATACAGACGAATCCTATTGGACGGCGCGAGACAATCCAGTCTTCCACACACACACACACACAGACGCACGCACGCACGCACGCAAGACACGTTTGCACACAAAAGCAAATTAACGCACGCACGATGAAGTAAACACACCCCGGCGTCCCCGAGCACACTCACACTCTCCGTCTATGATCCTCAACCTGCATGAAATAAAAACTGCAGCGTGAACCGTTAATGCAACGCTTTTTTTTCAACGTTCATTTTGCAAAAGGATAGTGATTAAAATAAGAGTTGCTGCTTATTATAAACATCGTCAACACAAACACAATTACTGGACTCTTCCAGTATCGGTGGCATCGGTCTTAATTGACTACTAATCAATTCTGTAATTGAGTACTAATCAAGAAAATTCACATTTTGTTACTGTTATTACTATTTATGTTTAACACATTCGACACATTTTTCAATGTCCATAACCTTTATATTTCCTTAGTGTATATATATATATATATATATATATATATATATATGTATATATTTACACTTGTGGCAGATTCTGCATTTTTGTTGCTGTGTACATTTAACATGCAATAAAGTTATATCTATTTATCTCTTTGTAGTAGTAATAGTACTAAGAATATTAATGATAATAATTAAGTGGTAATTATTCGTTTTCATTATTATTAATTTAAACATATTACTATTAATAATTGTAATAAAACCTTACATTGCTGATGATTATTGATATTTATTAGCATTAATAGCAATAACACTAAAACGTCCTTGATGGCTGTAATTATTATTATTATTATTATTATTGCAACCTATATTCTGAAATCAGTATTACTACTGATATTAGTAATAATTATATAATAAATAGCATCGTTTTTGTTATTACGGTGAGGAATGTGAGTAAAACGTTAATGACCATTAATTATCACTAGTAATAGACGCAATACTGTGAGTAATGCTTATTATAATCATAATCATTATTAAATGCTATTAAGGTAATGGATCGTTATTATTAATAGTACTAATAGTACTAAAACGTTAAATGATGTTTGCAATGATCATTATTATGAATGCTTTATTTTTGCTATTTATGTAGAAAAATTGTTAGTAATAATAGTATTATTCGTTCGATACAGAAATAGAAATAAAATGCAAAATGCTATAAATATTATTTTGTAAGTATTGTTGTGTGTGGGGGGGGGAAGATATCTCTGAAATAATAGCTTTAATAATATTTAAAAGGGGAAAAAACAGATAAAGGAGATAAAGCGTGGCTGAATGGCTCCCGGGCCTGATCGAGTGTGAGGAGAACCGCGGCGGCAGCGGCACCATGTCCGGGTCCTCGCCCGGAAAGAGGCGCTGCGAAGCGGCCATGAGAGCGATCTACAGCCGCTGCCTCCGTGCGAGCACACACACTCTTCTCACACACACACACACACACACACACACACTCTTCGGCGGAGCACCGGAGCCCCGGTCCCGCGCACCGCTACTACCGAACTGCGCGTTAAATAAAACGCGGTGCGTCTTCACGGGTAGGGGAAATGAACAAGAGGTGAAAAAGGAGCTGCGCGTCGGCCGCCATCGCTGGCGTGTTTTACTGCAGTGTAACCAGCGGCGGTGCAACCAGTGCGACGCGTGAAAAACAGGCATAAATACGGTCGTATGAACCCCCGAGAAAGGCATCGAAAACCCGGGCATGAGCGAAGAGGCACTGCCTCAGTTACTCAGTTAAGAGATATTCCGGAGAATGGGGGTGGCTACAATAAGGGGTGGGGGTATAAGGGGTGGGGGTATATATTTATATATATATAATATGTATATATATATATATATATATATATATATATATATACACATATAGGGAGGTGTGTGTGTGTAGGGGTGGAGGTGGAAGGGGGGGGAGTCAAAACCTTGAACTTTAAAAAAATATATATATTAAAAACAAAATGTCCATCGTATTCGAGCTGATCCGAATGGCGATCTCGACAAAGACGCGCGGTGTCGCGAGAAAAACGAAACAACCCGCCGACGTCATCGATCAAACGAATATCCGCAATTAATCCCATAATCGATATTGAGATATCGGGTGGTCGGGGCTTTACCTTTCACTCCTGTATCGGGGGGGAAAAAATCCTTCCGTAATTCCATCCCAAAAAAAAAGAAAAAGAAAAAAAAGCCCCCTGAATTTTTTTTCCTCCCCAACGAAAAAAAAACTCTTAATAATTCCCCTTTTTTTTAATAAAAAAAAACTCCTGTCCGAAAAGTGGAGAGTCAATAAAATAAATCGTGTGTGTTTCACACTGTCTGTTGTTGTATTGCATGAAGCAGGGCGCCTCCATATCCCGCCCAGCACTCACTCTTATACACACACACACACACACACACACACACACACACACACACTCCCTCCCACCACTTCAGTGCTCACATGCAGCTCATGACGTACCTTTATTTCTAACATTTTACCAACTTAATATCCACCGTAATAAATACAAGGAGCTGTCAAAGCCCCATAAGGTCTGCATGGGCTTCATGTTGCACCATTATGTGTGTGTTTTTATTTATTTATTATTATTTTACTTTTGAAACCCATCATATATATATATATTTTTCAAACATTCTTCCTGATTTCAAAATTGCGGGAAATTCAATTTCTTATTTTGCTCTCCAAAAAACTTTTTCTCACTCATAGGGCATGGGGCTTACCAAATTCTCATAACTCCCTGGGTGTTCCTTTCCAGTCCAATCTATCCTTTTGGGTAAGAGCTGCAAGGGGGACAAAAAGAAAACAAACAAAATGAGTGTTATACGACTGGGGGGGGGGGGAATCCAAATAGATTTATTATGAAATAATAATAAAAAAGACACCAAAACGGGCGACGGTAAAAGTACGGCGCAGTAGCGATGCAGCGGCCAAGTCGCCTTGTTCAAGCTTACCTCCTTCTCCTGAACCTCCCGGATCAGGGTCTGCGAAAAAAAAGGCAAAAATACGCACTAGGATGTCATATTTTTCTAGTCCGGGGATGTACCGAAAAGCCTTAAATGTTCAAATTTCGCACCTCTGCCGAGTCCTGACACGGTCCAGCTTGTAAAAACCGGGCTATTAGGAAGTACAGTTCTGCGCGATGGGGGGAAAGAATACATATGTAGCGACGTTAGCTTTGAAGAAGGGCGCCTCTGTGTGTGTGCGTGTGTTAGTGTAGGGAAAGAGGAGGAAAAAAAAAGACAAAATCTCTCGACGACACGTCTCCGATACTCACCAGATTTCAGCTGCGCGACGTGTTTGCTGTCACCAGCCATGTTTTTTTTTTTTTTTTTTTTTTGGCTTTTTTTTCTGGGTCTCGGTTTGGGACGAACGGGAGAAGGCGTGTGTGTGTGGCCGTGCCGCTGGCCGCCCTGTAGTTGTCAGTGTTTGTTCGCCACCACCAGGAAGGAGCTGCGGCGCTTCCATTCACCCGAACGCGCATGCTAAGGCCGAAGTAGTCCCGCACGCTTTCTCTTCGCTCCGCTCCGCCTCTTTACGCCTTCACGCCAACTAGTCCCGTGGCGCGTTTTCCTAATTTATCCACCTTAACTGATTTTTTTCACTTACACTTCCTTCATATTATTTTAATGAACATTTCTACTTTTATTTTTTAACATTTGTATTTCTTATCGAAGAAGAAAAAAACACACATATATATACACACACACACACACCCCCTCCTTCTTCTTCCCGCCGCGTGAGCGCGCCCGTCCCTCGTGCACGCGCGCGCGCTCGCTCACTGCGCAGGGGGATGGATCGCTGGTTTTGTTTTTTTGGGTTTTTTTTTTTTTTTTCCAAACATGGACGGCCTGTTTTGTTTTCTTTCTCTTTTTTTTTTTTATCGCACACGGATATTATTTACCTAATCTATGGCCGTTTGTCTGGAATTATTATTGATTTAATTGTTAGTTATGAATTAAAAAAAGCATCATCATCTCTGTTTGACGTCGCTTCCTTTTTTTTCTCGACCAGAAGCTGCCATGTTGCCTACAATCATCACCGCCTTATTTACTACCTAACCCGACCCCCCCCCCCTCCCTCTCCTTCTTTCAAAGTCCCGTGCTTTTAATTATTTTTTTATTTTTTTATTTGTAAATAGAGATTTCCCCCTGGAGGTTTGAATCAAATAGCAAGGACGTTGTTTTTTGTTTGTTTTGTGTTTTTGTTTTGTTTGTTTGTTTGTTTCAGTTTCAAAAATGAGAAGTGATATATATATATATATATATATATATATATATATAATTATTTAACAAAAAAAAAAACAAGTGGGGGATGTTATGAATTAAAGCTCTGTCAACTTCCACGTCTGATAGACACAAAACAACATGGACGACTTTTTTGGGGCTTTTCTGGATGAAAGATGTCTGACCTTGATATTATATGGTGATTCCTAGGAATTACCTATATATTCATATCCATTATACAATTTCAGTAATAATAATATATATATATATATATATATATATATATATATATATATATATATTTATATTATGTATGTTTTTAAATTCCTTCCTTAAAGGGCTTGGGAATGCATTTGTAAAATATCTGGACATCAGGACATTGTGGGTGTTCATTCAGTATTATATTATATTATATTATATTATATCAGATTATTGGATGCTCAGGTTAATGCATTGTATGTTCTGAATCTCTTCCTAATATATGAGGACGAATGCATGGTCAATCTGCGAACGATGCGGCTCGTTATTCCAAATACATGCATTAAATATGATGTTTCTGCGTCTAAAGGGTGTTATATGTTCTTCAAGGTTTATTAATGCATCAGGTCTCAGACTGACTGTTTCTTACTACAAGGCAAGACAGGCAAGGTGGATCAATGAATGTGGTGGAAAAAAAAGGTATAATAAAATATCTTATATGTGGTGTATTTATAACATGCTGTGATTTTTTGCAGTGGAAAGAGAAACGGTATATATATATATATATATATATATATATATATATATATCTATATATATATATATATATATAGGGAACCTCAGGGGTAAAATGTGTAGAGTTGTGTGTTTTATTTCATTTTATTGTTTTTTTATTTATTTATTTATTTATTTTTATTGTTTTCATGCAAGACTATTTACATGAGGGACAAAACATTTCTTCAGTCTTTTAAAGTAGCTTAAAATCGATTATTAATCAGATCAGCATTGTCATTTCATTCCAAGTTATAAAAAGTTCAAACACCTCAATGAAGAACCTCAAATTCCTTGGTGTTCACGTGTTCCTCACCCAGTTCCTCTACACCAGTTCCATAACAATGAAAACCCTGCAGGATCAGTGACTGTAGAGAAAGCCGAGGAAGGTTTCGATCCCACCACACATCCTCACAATGTCCTACAGAGGGACCACCGAGAGCTTCCTGTGGCATTGCTCTGGGAATTGCATTATTTCGGAGCGTGACTGGATAGAAGATCGTCAGGGTCTCCTGAACCTCCATTTACACAACACATCCCCAAAACCAATGATTATGATGATGCTTATTATTATTATTATTATTATTATTATTATTATTATTATCATCACCATCATCATCTAGTAAAGGATGCTGAGGCTCAACAACCCAAATGACCCGAAAGAAAGAAGGACATGCAGTGGGTCAGAAAGAAAGAAGGAATGAAAGACATGCAGAGTATCAAAAAGAAAGAAAGAAAGAAAGAAAGAATGAATGAATGAATAAAAACAAAGAAAAAAAGAAAGACATGCAGTCGGTCAGAAAGAAAGAAAGCAAATAATGAAAGGAAGAAGAAAGAAAGAAAGAAAGAATGAATAAATAAAAAAGAAAGAAAGAGGGAAAGAAAGACATGCAGTTGGTCAGAAAGAAAGAAAGAAAAGAAGAAGAAAGAAAGAATGAATAAATAAAAAAAGAAAGAAAGAGGGAAAGAAAGACTTCAGCTGGTCAGAAAGAAAGAAAGGAAGAAGAAAGAAAGAAAGAAAGAATGAATAAAGAAAAAAAGAAAGAAAGATGGAAAGAAAGGCATGTGAAAGACAGTGAGTCAGAAAGAAAGAAAAAGGAATGAAAGAAAGAAAGAAAGACATGCAGAGTTTCAGAAAGAAGAATAGAAAGGAAGACATTCAAAGAAATGCAGATAAATAAATAAATAAATAAATAAATGAGAAGAAAGGGGTGTTTTGCTGTACAGTGCAGTGGTTTTGTTTCCTTAAAGCGAATGTTTTCAAACATTTCGTAACTCTACTATAAAATCCGGAGTTCGGTTTTATTACCACACAGATTTCCACCACAGAACCCAACGTCAATTATTATAACCATTTTATAACCATAAAACACTTTCATCCTCCCACTTTCATCCTCCGCTACACGTCCCAGCGCAATGTTCCCTAAAGTAGCATTATTTGTCTTTACAACATTTCCAATACAAATTATACCAAATAAGAATAAATACTTCTTTTATGTAGTAAATGATATGTTTATGTAGCGTCCCCTACAACAGAGTCTCAACTCACAGTGACATTCAATATTAGGTGTAATAACATATGTTATAAAGCTTCAGAGTAAACAAATCACTAATAAATCACTAAAGCACGACTGTTTGCACTTTAGATAACGGACTCAAGGGGCACGGTGGCGTAGTGGTTAGCACGTTCGCCTCACACCGCCAGGATCCGGGTTCGATTCCCGTCTCGGTCATGTGTGTGTGGAGTTTGCATGTTCTCCCCGTGCCTCAGGGGGTTTTTCTCCAGGTCCTCCGGTTTCCCCCGGTCCAAATACATGCACGGTAGGTTGATTGGCACCTTGGAAAATTGTGCCTAGTGTATGAATGTGTGTGTGAATGTGTGTGTGTGTGCCCTGCGATGGGTTGGCATTCCATCCAGGGTGTATCCTGTCTTAATGCCCATAGACGCCTGAGATAGGCACAGGCTCCCCGTGACCCGATGGAAGATCGGATAAAGCGGTAGAAGATGAAGATGAAGTTATGAAGTTATTTTACCATTTATTAAACTCAATCTATTAAACTGTATTTTTTTTTGTTTAATACTTTAACCGTTTAATAATAAAAACTGAAAGATTTTAAGTTAAGATTTTAAGATTTTAGTTGAAGATAATAAAAAAGTTCTCGGGTGTGTGTTTATCAAACACAATCGCTCGTTCTAAGGGGCACGGTGGCTTAGTGGTTAGCACGTTCGCCTCACACCGCCAGGATCCGGGTTCGATTCCCGTCTCGGCCATGTGTGTGTGGAGTTTGCATGTTCTCTGTTCTCCCCGTGCCTCAGGGGGTTTTTCTCCGGGTTCTCCGGTTTCCTCCCGGTCCAAAAACATGCACGGTAGGTTGATTGGCACCTTGGAAAATTGTCCCTAGTGTATGAATGTGTGTGTGATTGTGAGTGTGTGTGCCCTGCAATGGGTTGGCCTTCCATTCAGGGTGTATCCTGCCTTAATGCCCATAGAGACAGCCTGAGACAGGCTCCCTGTGACCCGAGTGAAGATCGGATATAGCGGTAGAAGATGAATGAATGAATGAATCGCTCGTTCTTTTATTAAAAACAGCTGTAAATCACCCGCACTAACAGCCGTAGTTTGTCCGAACGATTTCCTCGTAGCTCATACGATGTTTTTGCTATGACTCAAAGTGTAATAATGTGTGGGAGGGGGAAAGAGGAAAGAACAGCTCTCGTTTCACTTTTACTTCGGGTCTTCACTCTCACACACACACAAACACACACACACACACACACACACACACACACACACACACTCAAATGTAAATGCATCTTTCTCAGACACCAAACTGAGTTTATTACACATTTAAGCATTACCTCATTTCTGTGTGAAGGCCGTTCTGACTTTAGACGAGTAAGGAAGTCACACTGGGGGACATGATCAGAAAAATGATCGTAAAAATGAACTAAATATTTTTAATAACCTTAACCATAACCTTTAAACAGTGTTGGAAATGTAATAGATTACAAATGAGCATATTCCAAATGTAATAAGTAGTGTAACATTTCTTATAAAAGTTAAGTTAGTTTGTTAAAGTTCATTTTGTCCACTAGGGGGCGCTTTATGTTAACAATCGAAGAAAACCCTCGAGAAATAAAATCGGTTCTATTTTTCGAAATGAAACTGCAGCAGATTGTCAAATTACAAATCAGTTGAAAATCGTGCCATTTAATGACACATTTTTTTTCTCAGTAACTAACGAATTACTGTTACATTTATTTTGTAACTAAATTATGTAACGCCGTTACAGGTAACATGTATACACAACACCTTTTATATTTATTATATATATATATATATATATATATATATATATATATATATATATATATATATATATATATATATATATATATATATAGTATATGAATAAATGAATATATATATATCTATATAATATATTATATATTCATTTATATATATATCTATATATATATATATATATATATATCTATATATACACAAGAATTTAAAAAAAGAAAGATAGAAAGAGAGAAGGAAAGCAGAGACATGCAAAGGACCCGAAAGAAAGAAAGAAAGAAAGAAAGAAAGAAAGAAAGAAAGAAAGGCATGCAGTGGATCCAGAAAGAAAGAAGGAATGAAAGACATGCAGAGTGTGTCAAAGAAAGAAAGGAAGAACAAAGAAGAAAGAAAGAAAGATGGAAAGAAAGAAGACACGCAGTGGGTCAGAAAGAAAGAAAGAAAGGAAGAAAGATGGAAATGGAAAGAAAGGCATGCAGTGTGTCAGAAAGAAAGAAAGGACGAACAAAGAAAGAAAGAAGATGAAAGAAAGAAAGACATGCAGTGGGTCATAAAGAAAGAAAGAAAGAAAAGAAAGAAAGAAAGAAATGGAAAGAAAGAAAGACATGCAGTGGGTCAGAAAGAAACAAAGAAAGAAAGGCATGCAGTGGAACAGAAAGAAAGGAAGACAAAGAAAAAGGAATGAACTAAAGACAAGAAAGAAAGAAAGAATGAAAGAAAGAAAGAAAGAAAGGAAGAAATGGAAAGAAAGAAAGACATGCGGAAGTGGGAACAGAAAGAAAGAAAGAAAGATGGAAAGAAAGACATGCAGTGGATCAGAAAGAAAGAAGGAATGAAACCACAGAAAGAACATGCAGTGTGTCAGAAAGAAATGAAGAACAAAGAAAGAAAGAAAAAGAAAGAAAGAAGATGGAAAGAAAGAAAGACACGCAGTGGGTCAGAAGAAAGAAAGAAAGAAAGAAAGGCATGCAGTGGAACAGAAAGAAAGAAAGAAAAGAAAGAAGAACAAAGAAACGATGGAAAGAAAAAGAACGCAGTGGTCAAAAACGAAAGAAAAAGACACACTGGGGTCAGAAAGAAAGAAAGAAAGAAAACGCAGTGGGTCAGAAAGAAAGAAAGAAGGAGCATGGGAACAGAATAAAGAAAGAAAGAAAGAAAGAAGAAAGAAAGACACGCAGTGGGTCAGAAAGAAAGAAAGAAAGAAAATAAGGCAGTGGGTCGAAGAAAGAAGAAGAAAGACATGCAGTGGTCAGAAGAAAGGCATCATGAAGAAAGAAAGAAAGAAAATTGGAAAGAAAGAAAGACACGCAGTGGGTCAGAAAGAAAGAAAGAAAGACACAGTCCAGAAAAGACAAGACAGAAAGGAAAGACAGCAGTGGTCAGCAAAAAAGAAGTGTCAGTGGAACAGAAAGAAAGAAAAGAAAGGAAGAAAGAAGAAAAAAGAAAAAGAAAGAAAAAAAACAAAGAAAGAAAAAGACACGCAGTGGGTCAGAAAGAAAGAAAGAAAGAAGAAAGAAAGGTCAAAGCACAAAAGAAAGAATTGGAGAAATAAAGAAAGAAAGACAGTGGTCAGAAAGCCCAGAAAGAAAGAACAAGATAAGAAAGAACATGGAAAGAAAGAAAGAAAGAACAAGTGGGTAAGAAAGAAAGACAAAAGACACGTGGGTAGAAAGAAGAACTGCAGTGGGTAAAGAAAGAAAGACAATAAGAAAGAAGAGGACAAAGAAAGAAGAAAGTCGATAAAGAAAGAAAGACAGTGGTGGGAACAAAGAAAGAACGATAAAGAAATGGAAAGAAAGAAAGCAAGAAAGAAAAAAGACACATGGGCAGAAAGCAAAAGTAAAGAAAAAGAAGCAGGGTCCTAAGAAAGAAAGAAAGAAAGAAAGACATGCAGTGAGTCAGAAAGAAAAAGAATGAATAAAGAATAATAAAGAATTGGACCATTTAAAATCGTTATTAATTTATGGTACATTGATCAAAGATACAAATGTGCGATGAATCGGTTTCCCAGGTGATTAATCACACAACAAGTGTATCAAATGTCCTGAAGAGTTAAAAGCAGTTTTAATGCGAATTAAATTTTCCTTATTTTTTAAATCTGTTCATTATTTTTATTTACATATAGTTGCTTATGCAAGTCCTGACACTGGAGACTCCTTCCATGAGTATTAAATCAATCAAGTCCGTACATAAAACATTCCTGAATAAATCCATAAATACATCCGGAAGTAAAATCGGAATCCAGTGTTTAGAAACGATATATTTAACGTGTTTTCGTGTGAAAACAATGACGTGTAGTGGCTTTGCTCAACCACAGGAGGTCACAAGCACTCCAAAGGTCAAAATCAACGTCACATGATTCCAAGCTGGGGCACGGTGGCTTAGTGGTTAGCACGTTCGCCTCACACCGCCAGGGTCCGGGTTCGATTCCCGTCTCGGTCATGTGTGTGTGGAGTTTGTTGCCTCAGGGTGCCTCAGGGTTCTCTCCGGTTTCCTCCCCCGGTCCAAAAACATGCACGGTAGGTTGATTGGCACCTTGGAAAATTGTCCCTAGTGTATAAATGTGTGTGTGTGTGTGTGTGATGGGTTGGCCCATTCCATCCAGGGTGTATCCTGCCTTAATGCCCATAGACGCCTGAGATAGACACAGACTCCCCGTGACCCGAGGGTAGACAATGAATGAATGAATGATTCCAAGCCAAGCATTGTAGAATAGCATTGATTTGTCAGATTACATCACATTACATTAAAATTGCTTGTTCGCTAGCACAGAGGATTAAGGGCCTCACTCAAGGGCCCAAGAGCAATATGGGTGGGGCGTGAACCAGCACGCTTCCGGGAGTCTCTGCAAAGGCTTCCAGGCTGATGGGAAGTCAAGGGCTTTGTTTCAATACACCCTTACATTTTGCATTAATGAATGATAATCATATAATAATCATTATATTATATTATTATTATTTATGTTTGCAGACATAGGTGGCTTAGTGGTTAGCACGTTCGCCTCACACCGCCAGGGTCCGGGTTCGATTCCCGTCTCGGCCATGTATGTGTGGAGTTTGCATGTTCTCCCCGTGCCTCAGGGGGTTTTTCTCCGGGTTCTCCGGTTTCCTCCCCAGGTCCAAAAACATGCACGGCAGGTTGATTGGCACCTTGGAAAATTGTCCCTAGTGTGTGTGAATGTGTGTGAGTGTGTGTGTATGTGT
>JACRUU010000030.1:17905496-17907996 GCA_030449085.1 Kryptopterus vitreolus | reverse complement strand
CATCAAAAGGGCCATATTCAAAAAAACAAACAAAAAAACAAAAACAAATAAATAAATAAAAATAATCGAGTGTCTTTAAAAAAAAAAAAAAAAAAAAATTAATTGCAATTTCTTTTACAATATATATTTTTTTTTTACACAAGAGATTAAGTGAAAAAAAAAAAAAAGACTACACACTCTCGGCACAAACGTTAAGCATGTGGTGTTATGGGGACCGGAGGGTGACGTGGGATGTAGGGACGCAGGTTTCTGACTGACTTCAACGTTAGCAACTTGATATGGCTGCTGCTGCTGCTGCTGGTGTAACATTTAAGAAAGAGAAAACAACAAAAAAAAAAAAAAGGAAAAATTGTACTTATTATTTATTGACTTTTAAAATTTTTTTTTTACTCTCCGTCCAACAAATCTGTCCGATCCAGGTGATAACAAAGGAGGAGAAGAAGAAGAATAGGGACTTCTGGGAGGAGTGTGAGCTCGCTAAGGAAAATCTACAATGACAAAGTCTAAAAAAAGTTAGCATCTTACAAAATACTCGATAAAGAATTAAAAAAAACGTCTTTTCCGTTCCCCAGAAAACCGACTGCAGTCACTCCTTATCTTCAGCCTCGGCCTCAGTGGTCTCGGATTCCTGAATAGGGAGGGAGAAAGAAAGAGAGAGAGAGAGAGAGAGAGAGAGAGCGTTACTTTACCGCACTTGTTCAATTGTCCTGCTGTAAAAATAAAAACGTTAGTTGTGAATCCAATCAAACCCAAAGCACACGGGTGAGTACGTCATTACTGCGCTAACACACACACACACACACACACACACACACACACACACACACACACACACACATGAAGAAATGACAAAACACAATCCCCAGAGTGTCATTTCTTTTCCAACAAATGCTGTTTTAGAAAGTCTGCCCAATCCCACTCTCCCTACAAAGAAAGGAAAGGAAGAAAGAAAGGAAGAAAGAAAGACATAGAGAGGGTCAGAAAGACAAAATACAGAAAGAAAGAAATGCAGGGGGTCAGAAAGAAAGAAAAGGAAATACAGAGGGTCAGGAAAAATTAAAGAGAGAAAGAAAGACATGTAGAGGGTCAGAAAGAAAGAAAAAAAAAAGAAAGATGGATATAAAGGAGGGCCAGGAAGAAAGAAAGAAATGAAGAGGGTCAGGAAGAAAGAAAGAAAGAAATAGAAATACAGAGGGTCAGGAAGAAAGAAAGACATAAAGAGGGTCAGGAGGAAAGAAAGAAAGAAAGAAAGAGAAATGCAGAGGGTCAGGAAGAAAGAAAGACATACTGGGGGTTTGAAATAAAGGAAAAAAAGAAAGATAGACATGAGGAGGGTCAAGAAGAAAGAAAGAAAGACAGAAAGAAATAGAAATGCAGAGGGTCAGGAAGAAAGAAAAACATGCAGAGGGACCTAAAGAAAGACAGAGGGAAAGAAAGAAAGACATACAGAGGATCATAAAGAAAAAAGAGGGAAAGAAAGAAAGAAAGACATACAGAGGGCCATAAAGAAAGAAAGAGGGAAAGAAAGAAAGACATACAGAGGGTCATAAATAAAGAAAAACATACAGAATGTCAGAGAAAAAGACAGAAAGAAATGCAGAGGGTCATAAAGAAAGAAAGAAAAACATATAGAGGGTCATAAAGAAAGAAATGCAGAGGGTCATAAAGAAAGAAAGAGGGAAAGAAAGACATACAGAGGGTCATAAAGAAAGAAAAACATACAGAATGTCAGAAAAAAAGAAAGAGAGAAAGAAAGAAAGAAAGAAAGAAAAACATACACAGGGTCATAAAGAAAGAAAGAGGGAAAGAAAGAAAGACATACAGAGGGTCATAAAGAAGGAAAGAAAGAAAGACATATAGAGGGTCATAAAGGAGGAAAGAGAGAAAGAAAGACACACAGAGGGTCATAAAGAAAGAAAGAGGGAAAGAAAGACATACAGAGGGTCAGAATGAAAGAAAAACATGCAGAGGGTCATAAAGAAAGAAAGAAAGAAAGACATATAGAGGGTCATAAAGAAGGAAATAGAGAAAGAAAAACATATAGAGGGTCATAAAGAAGGAAAGAGAGAAAGAAAGACATACAGAGGGTCATAAAGAAAGAAAGAGAGAAAGAAAGACATATAGAGGGTCATAAAGAAAGAAAGAGGGAAAGAAAGAAAGACATACAGAATGTCAGAAAAAAAGAAAGAGAGAAAGAAAGAAAGAAAAAAATGCAGAGGGTCATGAAGAAAGAAAGAGAGAAAGAAAGACACACAGAGGGTCATAAACAAAGAAAAACATACACAATATCAGAAAAAAGAAAAAGAGAAAGGAAAAAAGGAAAGAACGAAAGAAAGTCCCCAAGCGAGGATGGAGCGAGGAATGGTTGTGTACATCGCGTTCGTTCTCACTGTAATTTGTGTAATATGGTGATTAGAAGCGCGTGTGTGATAAATATCCTCATCATCCTCGAACAATGATTTGAATAATATAATAGTTAAATGTGTACAGAATGCTGTAT
>JACRUU010000030.1:17875496-17897996 GCA_030449085.1 Kryptopterus vitreolus | reverse complement strand
AAGATTCAGAGAGAGAGAGAGTCAGGGAGAGGAAGAGGATAAGAGTCAGAGAGAGAGAGCAAGAGAGAGAGAGTCAGGGAGAGGAAGAGGATAAGAGTCAGAGAGAGAGAGCGAGAGCGAGAGAGAGAGTCAGGAGAGAGAGGAAGAGGATATAAGAGTCCTAAGAGAGAGAGAGAGAAAGGAGAAAGAGAGAGTCAGGGAGAGGAGAGAGAAAGGATAAGGATAAGAGTCAGAGAGAGAGAGAGAGAGAGCGAGTCAGGGAGAGGAAGAGGATAAGAGTCAGAGAAAGAGAGAGTCAGGGAGAGGAAGAGGATAAGAGTCAGAGAGAGAGCGCGAAATAGAGTCAGGGGGAGGAAGAGGATAAGAGTCAGAGAGAGAGAGAGTCAGGGAGAGAAGAGAATAAGATAAGAGTCAGAGAGAGTCATGGAGAGGAGAGAGGATAAGAGTCAGAGAGCGAGAGCGAAGTTGTAGGGAGGAGGAAGAGGATAAGAGTCAGAGAGGAGAGAGGAGAGTCGGGTATAGAGGATAAGAGTCAGAGGAGAGAGAGAGAGAGAGAGAGAGTCAGGGAGAGGAAGAGGATAAGAGTCAGAGAGAGTGAGAGAGAGAGAGAATGAGAGAGAGAGAGAGAGAAGAGAGATGAAGATATGTAAATGAATAAAATACAATTACAATACACACACACACACACACACACACACACACACACACACACACACACACAACACCACACACACTGTAGGGACAAAAGTCCATGTGATTCTCGTGTGTTTATTTCTCTTTATCCCATTCCACATGTCATCCCGATCCGCTTTTCTTGGAAGGACGTTCCGTAGTTTCCCTTCAGCTCTAAGGGAGTAAAGTCAGGTAGTGATGTCCATCCCATGTAAAGCGGATCTCTGTGGAACAGGTTCGAGTCTCCTGTGTCCGAGTGCAGGGAAAACTTCCAGGGAAGGAATTTTGTACTTTGTGGGAAATCCAGGCGTCCCAATACTTTTTGTCCATACAGTATACATTTATACACAGTGTGTGTGTGTGTGTGTGTGTGTGTGTGTGTGTGTGTGTGTAACTCAGTACTCACCACCTGCTTTGTGACTTTAGTAGAGTCTTTCCCCTCCGCTCCCTCAGGTGACTGAACGCACACACACACACAATTTTAGTTTTCCCTTAACCACTTGTGCTTACTTTCTATTATGCAGTACGTAATATCGCTCGCGCACACACACACACACACACACACATCAATAAGGTTGGGTATCGAAAATCAATTCCGATTCTGGAATACCGGATGCTTAATCGAAATCCTGGGTGCATTTAATTTTCACCTGGCAACCGGCCAGCACCTTATATGGTCATCTAAACACAAGCTGGACCCGTTAGGATCTTCCGAACTCAAACGTCGAACTTCCGCACTTCCGATTCCGTTTTATTTAAGGGATTCGCGGTGGCGGAGGATTCTTCGGGATTATTATTCTTATTAAAGCACTTTTGTTTTCGCACCCTGCGTCTCGGCTCGGATCCTTTAATGACCCCGTCGCTTCGGAATCGCGTTTACTTCTAAATCAAACGCGATTCCCAAAAATGTAAAAAGAGCACTGACGAGACAGTTGATATATTTACCAATCTTAATATATACGCATTATTACTACACGAGGCTCCGCCCCTTTCCTGCGGTTGATTGAGCTCCAAAGTGGAAATTATATTCCACTGGAAATAAAACAAAAAACACATTTTATGAATAAAATTAAATGAAGATGGGGGGGTGGGGGGGGGGGGGGGGGGGTAATCGATAAACAAACAACAAAAAAGCCAACAAAAAAATGTGTACGATTAATAGTCCGATTAAGTCCAAAGTTTGGACACGCCCATCTTTATTTTTGTGCATTAATAATGAAAAAATACTATGAAAGAACACCTACAGAATGATGTGCTAAAGCAAAACTGTGTGTGTTTTTTTTTTTTTAATAATTTCACTCTGTCAATTTTTGCCCTTGGCATTCCCCGGAACGTTGTGTCCTGGAATGGTTTTCCAACAATCCTGAGGAATTCCCCGAAATGTTGAGTACCGGTTTATCTGCTTTCCCTTCACGCTCTGGTCCGACTCTTATCAAACCATCGTGGTTTAGAGTCACACTGCTTTTTTAAACATTTATAATAACCTATATTTTGGGATCGCCATCTTTTTTTGGGAAAACGAATGATGAGTGCAAACCGGATGGGACGGGAATGCTGCGGTAACCTTAACCAGCAATTTGGGCTAAAGCAGCAAAGCATCTCCACCACCACACCATCCTCCTCCTCCATACATCACATATGGGAAGGAGGTTAAACTGACTGGAATGTGTGGAATTTGTGACCAAATTTGGAATTTTGTGGAATTCTTTTGGAATTTTCAGAAAAGCTGTAAGATAATAATAATAATTTTAATTCCTTTATTCATTCATTCATCTTCTACCGCTTTATCCGATCTTCACTCGGGTCACGGGGAGCCTGTGCCTATCTCAGGCGTCTATGGGCATTAAGTCAGGATACACCCTGGATGGAATGCCAACCCATCGCAGGGCACACACACACACATTCACACACACATTCATACACTAGGGTCAATTTTCCAAGGTGACAATCAACCTACCGTGCATGTTTTTTGGACCGGGAGGAAACCGGAGAACCCGGAGAAAAACCCCCTGAGGCACGGGGAGAACATGCACACTCCACACACACATGACCGAGCCGGGAATCGAACCCGGATCCTGGCGGTGTGAGGCGAATGTGCTAACCACTACGCCACCGTGCCTCCTTAATTCCTTTATAATTATTATTATTATAAAAGTGTAGATATTTGACCGTATAACATGTAAACATTATTCAATTAAGGTAAAATCTAAACAACAACATCTAATCCAGATACCATCTTTAATTATTATTACAAATATATTTAATAAATTATTATTATTAGTGGCGGTAGTAGAAACACTGTTATAAACCACTAATAACTAGTAACTTTAAAAATTATAATGACTAAAAACAATTAGTAATAAGTAATAATGCATATATTATTATGAAAAGTATGATTATTACAATAAAGCTTCTTTTAGATAACTACGAATATTATATATAATTTATTCACAAAAATAAAGCTTCCGTGAGACAAATATTATGTTACTAAATATATGAATGTAAATGATAGTTTTAAAGACAATGATCATTAATACATTACTCAGTAAAATAAAAGTTTAACTATTAAAAAAAAACAAAAAATAACTTTATTGTTCCGAGTAAAGCATTAATGGGAAAAATCGTTGTCTTTAAAAACTAACATGAAAAAATGCACTAAAACTTAACATTCTAAACGATATATACACATCTATATACACATATATATATATATAAATAAAAAATAATAATATTAGCGTTAATACTTGTGTGCGCATGCGCACCTGCCTCTCGACTTCGCCACACTACGCGAGCCCTGACCCCTAAAACACTGACGCGGACGAGCGTCTATCTATTTATTTGTTTGTTTGTTTATTTATTTATGCACGTATTTTCCTTTTACACTCCTCCATCAGCGCGTCTCGCCAAGGTCCAAACGCACACGTTCCTTCACGATCCTTCATCATGCTACTTTTTATCTTCTCATTTTCCCTTCCTTTCCCTGGTGTTACGCGCGGCGCGCCCCCGACGCGCGCTCCCGTGTGCGTGTGCGTGTGTGCATGTGATTGATGTGCCAGTCGCTTACATACGGGTCTGAGGGGAGGAAGAAGAGGAGGAGGAGGAGGAAGAAGAAGAGGCATTGCGAGGAGGAAGAGGGGGGTGTCGGTTTAAACAGGGCAATGAAATAAATAATACCCGATTCCTGTATCGATTTATTCGCGTTATAAAATATATAAGTATATAAATAAATATATATACACACACACACACATATATATATATATATATTACATATATATACGAGGCGCAAAAAAAAACACAAAAAAAAAAAACAAAATGGACGCAGGAGCATCGCATCAGTGACATTCAGCTCCAAGTGGCTCATAAAAAAAAAACTGCTATCATGGAGGAAAACCTGCAACTGACGACGAGTGAATAATAATAATAATAATAATATATATATAAATAATAATAATAATAAAAAAAGCACAACTATGAAAATGTGTGTGTGAGATGAGCGTCCTGCAGTAATAGTGTTTAAGCTCAGATTTGCAACAAAAAAAAAACTTGACGCGTTTTTACCTGCTCGACATTTTGGATGGATAATAACCAGAAAAAAACGGTGCATTTGATTTTATTTTAATAAATAAAAAAAAGGAATAAATAAATAAATGCACGAATTCTTACCTTCCTTTTGGGCATTTTTTCCCGCCGCGTTTGTATTGAATTTGCACTCGTCGAACAGGTCGGTATGTGTGTGTGTGTGTGTGTGTGTGTGTGTATATATATATATATATATATGTGTGTGTGTGTGTGTGTGTGTGTTTTTTTTTCCCCAGCCCTTGTGAGTGAGTTTGTAACTACGACGGAACCCTGGATCGATATCTCCGACACCTCCTTGTAATAACATGCTAATTATATGCAAGATTCTCTGCGATCCCATTGGGCGCCTCGGCACTCGCTCCGACGTCCACTCGCTTTCCGATTGGCTCGCCGCGCCGATATGCAAATAGGCCGCGCGCGTTGATTGGGCCGCGCCTAGTCGTTGTCCTCGCTCTGATTGGTTACGCGCTTTTTTTTTTCTCTCCCCCCCCCTCCCCCACCCCCCCCCCCACCCACGACACACCGATAGAGGATAGGTTTAACAGGTTGCCAGTTTGGTCATTTTTAAACGTCGGAGTTTTACAAAATAATAATAAACATTATTAACATTTGTCGGTTGTTTATTTTTAATCGAATAATATTAACATGAATGCAAAAGTTTGTATGTTTCATAAGAAAGATATTTAATTGAAAAAATAAATGGAATGCACTAGATTACACGGTGCTGCTTATGTTATATCATACGGTAATATATATGATATAGGAAGGTAATATATGAACGTGTTATGGATCAAATAAAACGCGACTTGTTTTTAGTGTTTGATGTAATCTATATATATATATATATTTTAATTATCGTCATTTGGTGCATTTTCTTTTTTGCATTAGTGTATTTACTCGATAACAGGCAACCTTGCGATCAGCCAATCCGTGCGTGACACCGTGAGTTCGGCTTTCTGGGAAACGTATTTCTAGCCGGACCGGTTCTTTACGTGCACAAATAACACGGGGAAAAACATTCGTTTTACCCGACATATAAATCCATTAAAATATATCAATAATAATGCATCATAAAAATGCAAAACGCATTTTCTTTTGGTAATCTCTATTAAACGCTATAATTGCGTCACACCCTTCGTCACGCACGTGCATGTTAAGCATAGTTTAATAACAGGACAAATAATAATAATATAATGATATTTAATAATATTCGGACATGAAGGCGACTTTGCATACTTTTAAGTTCTACACTGCATCAATGTATAGGCTCTTGCACACGTGTCCAGCACGTGATGTGAAAGGACAATGCACAAGGCAACAAAAGCCCATCCCTGTACAATGACCTGACAATGCAGGACACTGAACATGACCATCGCACAACATGGATGTTCCTGTAGAAGCTCACTGTGTGCACCATCTCTCTGTTTGTGTTCTCTCTCTCTCTCTCTCTCTTTTTTTTTTAACCCGGATCCAAACAGGGAAGAACAATCCAGTAAAGTGGAAATCAACTCTTTCTGGTGCAAAAACGTCTCTGGATAAACACAGAATCGACTAAACAAAGAAAAAACAACAAAAGTCAAATTATTTAAATTTGCGGCCGTTGAAAATTCAGGATTAATAATATCATACAATAGTAAAACGTTCGCCGATTAAAACGGTACACTTTTTATTTACCGGTAACAAATATTCACCAAAATATTTCTTAAAAACTCGACACAAATTCTACACAAATGACGGACGGATTTGATTTAAAATACAGCAGAAAAAGTCCTTTGCAGATGTAAATGTAAAAAAAAAGAAAGAAAATGAATCCATAGATGTCTCAGTAAATTTAGTATTAAAATATCGATACAAGTTTTTCTTTTCCCGAAGTGCGTATACATTTATTTTTCTCCATATCCTTAGATTAGACAGATAAATAGATTAGTGGGTACATTAAACTTTGTTTACCGTCATAATACAAATGATGAACATGGAGCTAAATAAACAGAGGTGTACAAATAATCCATTATTTTTTAAGAAAAACAAAAAGAAAGAAAAAGAATAATCCGGTTTTACGTGTACGATGCTTTTATCAACGTACAAAAGTTATAAATTATGAAGGTTTATAAGTTTAGTGCATGTTAGTTTGTCTTTCGTAGGTTCGTGCCTAATGGGGGGGGGAAGGGGCGTCGAAAAATTCCCTGAGATGGTATGTGGAGGAAACCTTGAGAGGGAACAGACTCAAAGGTGAATTTATAGTATAAATCGGGATTAAAAAAACTTCTGTAGATTTTTAATCAAGTAAAAATATAACGGTTTCAAAACGACTTATTGTATAAAAGTAATGTAAAAGGGGGTAAAAAAACCAAAATAACATTAAGGACAAAAGTTTAGTTTAATTTATTGAAGCGTCTCTCTACAGAACTCCCTACTGTATCTTCATTTAAGGAGGACGAAGAGAAAACACACGTTTGATAAACGAGTGGAGAAAGAATCACTTTTACGCCTTTTTTTAAGTAACGACCCCCGACACTGGTTACATCCTCGTTGGAGTGTGATGTGATTGGTTGTCGTGTGCAGGTGCGACGGATCGAGTATCAATAGGGTGTCGGAATGGTATATGTTTATATATCTCATCCAATCACATTCACTCTATCCGGACAGAGACGTTTATCCGGATAACATTTTGGCAGACGCCCCTTATCCAGAGAGAGAGACTAACAATTGAGGTTTAAGGGCCTTGCTCAAGGGCCAACTAGTCTCAGCTTGGTAGTGGTGGTGGGATCTGCGATCTTCCGGTCCAGAGTCCAACGCCTTAACCACAGAGCTACCACCTCCCTACCAATGGTCAAGGGTCTGATGAAACCACGCCCCTTTTGGAAACGAGCTCCTCGGATTCGTCAGAGCGCCGCTGCGTTGTATTTCCTTTTTCGCAAGTGTAATGCGGGGGAGGCGGAGAACTACGGAAGCTCGCTGTGCCAAACAGAGGTGAAATCGTGAAATCGTATTCTCCCTCCCCCCCCCCCAATGTGACTCGAATTAATCGATCAGACGGAATTGCATGGTGTCCGGACACGGTGTTGCCACGTTGGTTCTTTTCACCCAAACCATCCAAAACAACCCCAAAAGCATTAAACCTAAACCTATTCGCTTCCCTGTGGGGATCTGATCACATCCCGTCCTCCATCTGTCGTAAGTTCTTCACTTTCGGCCAAAAATGTCCGACTCAAATTCCACATACGGGAGGTATTCTCTTCAAATCTTGTTTGTTTTGGAGTTTGCTGCATGTAAACAAAAGGAACGTGCGCGTGTCTCATAAACAATGGAAGACTAGGCGTTTCCGAACCTGTATAGCTGTATGTTAGTGCAATACACGGAGTTTTAACAGGTAGGGATTCGCTTGTCAATAAATCCAACACAAGCCTGATATTATTTTTGTAGACGTTTCAAAAAAAGTGCTTACGTGCAAAAATAAAGGGATACAAGTGGAGATTTGGGAGATATTAGTGTTTAACGGCAATCGGCCTTAAATGTTGGAAATGGTTTATATGCTTTAAAAAAGCATATAAACATCTATCTATCTATCTATCCATCCATCCATAGATATAGCAAGGGTCTATATCTATCAAGCAAGGATAGATCTATCTATCTATCTATCTATCTATCTATCCAATTCCATATCATTATTATTATTATTATTATTATTATTATTATTGTCACAAGACAACATCTACTGTATCTGTCGAAAGTCTGTAATAAAATATAATACATCTCATTATAGGATCATTTCTAAGCAAACACATAAAACTGTTCTACACTATATGGACAAAAGTATTGGGACACCAAAGTGCTAGCGCGTAACTGAAAGGCGTCCCGGAAGATTGGACATGCAGGAAGGTCCTGGAAGATTGGCAGGTGGCAAAAAAAAAAAAAAAAAAAAACTACCATGGAATCAATAAAAGGAATCGAAATGTACATTTTTTAAAAACAAGTATACGATTCCAGAATCGGGATCGGGATTTTCGATTCCCAAACCCTAGTGTACACTGACTTTACGATCACTTGCCTAATATTGTCTTTTTGCTGCCAAAACAGTATGAACCTTAAAGCTCAGTGCTTTAAGGTGTAAGACTACTGATCGAAAGGCCGTGGGTTCGAGACCCAGTATTCCCGAACTACCGTCGCTACTGCCCTTGGGTCCTTGAGCGAGGCCCTTATCCATGAGAAAGGTCCTGGAAGATTGCCAGGTGAGAAAAACTAAAAATAAATAAAATAAATGTGTTGTACCCTGCACTCTGACAACAGTTTCCAAAACAATCTCGGATATGCATTTATATATGTACATGTGACATTCTTCGCCTCCCTATGTTTTATATATATATATATATATATATATATATATATATATATATATATATATATATATATATAAATAACGTTATAACGTCATAGTGTTTATGCCTGTTTGGTGTATATAATATGTAATATAATTCAGTCGCTTAAAACCCTGTTGTTGGATGTATTTAGTGGGCGTCTATTAAAAAACAATTAAAAAATAGTACCTATGCGTCAGCCAATCAGACGCGATCTGTGACCAGATTTATGAATGGAAATTTTACATAATAAATCCTCAATAATACCTCGGAAAAAAAAACAAAAACAAAGAATCTGACGTTCGCTATACTAAAAAATATATATATAACCTATAAAATATATACTAATCTAAAACGTGTTAATCTATATAAAGATCAAATATCAGTGCAGTCCGGTTTCAGGTTCCAGGTTCGACTTCCTGGAGGAATGTAACTCTGCAGCTGGCCACGGACTCGAGCTTGGAATTCCGATTCACTTCTCTGGAAAACCGGAGTTCCTCATCATAGCGCGAGCTCCTCGATATCGTCGTCGAACGCCGTGATGGCTCGAACGGCCGGGCCGCTCTCGGAGACGTCCAGCGTGGTCCTTTTCGGCGCCTCGGGTGTCTCCGGGTCTCGTCTGCGCCCCCCTGAGGAGGATTTCGAGCCGGGGGGACTCAGGATCTCGGTCCTGCCGGGCGAGTCGCGCGACGCAGACCCGAACAGCTGATGCATCAGGCTGGACGACTTCTCCTTCGTGAGCCCGCCCGAATCCGGTCCGCCGCTCTCGTCTCCGGACGCCAGGCTCGGGGTCCGGCGCCCGAGACCTGCCCGAGGCGCGGGTTTCCCGAAGGACGGCGCGTAGCTGCCGAAGGTCAGATCAAGATCCCGGGTGATTTTCGGGGACCGCGGAGCTCCGCCCCCTTTCCCCGGCTTGGCGGTGCTGAAATATTCGTGAGGCTCGGTGTAGGTGAAAATGGAGGCGTCGAGGGTCCGAGGAGGCGTGGCGGCGCGATCCGTCGGCTCGCGGGAGAATCCGGAGTCCTGCGCCTGAGCGTCGATCTCGCGCATTTTGGCCAGAAGTTGGTCTTTGCGGCGGCGCTCTTCCTCCTCACGCTCGGCCCGGATCTCCTGCTCGCTCCACAGCGCTGCTTTATATCTCGCCTTCTCTTCCTCCGCCTGACGCTCGTTTCGCCTCTTTATCTGTTCTTCATCTCGACTCCATCCTGTCACAGCCACAAAATAATGTATTTCATACCATTCTTTCTTTCTTTCTATCTATCACTGTCTATCTATCTATCTATCTATCTATCTGTCTATATATCATTCTGTATGTCTATCTGTCTATCCATCCATCCATTTATTGCTGTCTGTCTGTCTGTCTTCATACAATTCTTTCTTTCTTTACTTCTATCTATCGCTGTTTATCTATCTGTCTATATACCATTCTGTCTGTCTGTCCATCTATCTATCTATCTGTCTGTCTGTCTGTCTATCTATCTGTCTTCATACCATTCTTTCTTTCTTTCTATCTATCACTGTCTATCTATCTATATACCATTCTGTCTGTCTATATACTATTCTGTCTGTCTATATACCATTCTGTCCGTCTATCTATCCATCCATCCATCTATCGCTGCCTGTCTGTCTGTCTATCTACCTATCTATCTGTCTTCATACCATTCTTTCTTTCTTTCTTTCTTTCTTTCTTTCTATCGCTGTCTACCTATCTATCTGTCTATATCCCATTCTGTATGTCTATCCATCCATCCATCCATCCATTGCTGTCTGTCTGTCTATCTATCTATCTATCTTTCGTCATACCATTCTTTCTTTCTTTCTTTCTATAGATCACTGTCTATTCTATCTGTCTGTCTGTATATTATTATATATAATCAAATAAATTATAAACATAATCTAATGTCAATTTGAGTATATATTTACATTACTAAAACATTACTTACTGATCCTCTATTAAAAAAAAAAAAGATATAAATAAATAAATAAATAAATAAATGACCCACCGTCTCTGTGTCTCGTCCCTTTCCCGTCATCCAGGTCAAACTCAAGACCCATTCTTTGTTTCTGCACCTTTTCTTTCTCTCGTTCACTTTCTCGCTCTCTTTCCCAGAGTCTGTCCTTCTCCCATCCCTGTTCCATCCCATGTTCTCGTTCTCCCTTCTGCTCTCTCTCCGTCTCCTGCATGCTTTGCTCTTCTGCTGTGGCGTGTCTCTGCTCGCTGCTCTGACGCTCCTGATAGAACATGAGAGGAACATGAGTATTCTGCGTGTGGAAGAACGGCTGCAGTGCTTCGCTGATCTACGCTGAAACATGTGATGTAATGCTCATAACATGCGTTTTATTTGGGATGTGTGTAGAAATAACATAATGTGTAGAGCGTCTGAGATTGTGTTCACCTGACCAACACACACACACACCACACACACACACACACACACACCACGCATTTTTTCCTCCATCCATCACCCAAAATCCACAAAATCTATCTATCTATCCTATCTATCTATCTATCTCTCTATCTATCTATCTATTAGTTCTTTGCTATCTATCTATCTATCTATCTATCTATCTATTAGTTCTTTGCTATCTATCTATCTATATATCTATCTATCTATTTCCATCCATCCATCTGTTTGTCTACCTATCTATCCATCTATCGATCAATTTATTTACTATCTATCTATCTATCTATCTATTTATATACTATCTGTCTATCTATCTATCTATCTATCTATCTATCTATCTATCTATCTATCTATCTATCTATCTATCTATCTATCTCCATCCATCTATCCATCTATCAATCAGTTTATTTACTGTCTATCTATCTATCTCCATCGATCTATCCATCTGTTTGTCTGTCTACCTATCTATCGATCAATTTATTTACTATCTATCTATCTATCTATCTCCATCCATCTATCCATCTATCAATCAGTTTATTTACTATCTATCTATCTATCCATCCATCCATCCATCCATCCATCCAGCCATCTATCTATCTCCATCCATCCATCTATCCATCTGTTTGTCTGTCTACCTATCTATCCATCTAATGATCAATTTATTTACTATCTATCTATCTATCTATCTATCTATGTATCTATCTATCTATCCATCTATCAATCATCGCTTATCTATCTATCTATCTATCTATCTATCTATCTATCTATATCTATCTATCTATCTATCTATCTATCTATCTATCTATCTATCTATCTATCTATCTATCTATCTATCTATCTATCTATCTATCTATCTATCTATCTATCTATCTATCTATCTATCTATCTATCTATTTGTCTGTCTACCTAAGTATCCATCTATTGATCAATTTATTTACTATCCATCCATCTATATATTTACTATTCTGTCTGTCAGTCTGTCTGTTGTAAATGACATTGTAAATGTCGTCTGACAGAAAATCTCTCCCTCCCAACACTGATTTATATTTTATTTCACAAGTTGATGTTTAGCCTTAGATCTCTCTCTCTCTCTCTCTCTCTCTCTCTGTGTCACTGATTTCACCGCCGCTCTGCTATAAAGCCGCTTAGGAAGCAGCGCTGGGGAATAACGTGACCGTTTTCACCCTGGGATTATCCCTAATCCGGAGCTGTCTTTAACTCGCCACTCTGTTTCATGCAGCGGGATGAATTTATTGTCGTTTTCAATGTACCATAAATGGATACGTTTCAATACAATACTGTAAACTAACTGTAACAGATGTTATAATTATATACATTTCTCTCCAAATCTCTCTCTTTAATAACATTATAGATTCATTCATATTTATTTTACTCTGGAAATTATTCTTTTAATATGAATTTCTTGTTCATTACAATGTTATTTTTGTTTAGTGTTGGTTTTGAAGTGTAAAAATATGGGACGTGGCTCCTTTAAGAATTGTGTTCCGGTTGCTTTTCCATATAAACTGGTGATACGGTGTTTAGGTTATACGGAAGCGCTTTATTGCGTTCAGTAAAAATGCGCTTTATTGCAGTAATACGGATTTGGGAATGCGATGCGCTTGTGTAAGGTTCCGTACGGTAATATACGCTAATATAGTGAGGAGATCGTACCTGTTGTGAATGCGCAGATAGTAGGCGTAATTCGGGGGGAATTTAGGAAGTGTGCTTGGATGCACTTAACGTTTATTTATTCAGTTTTTTTTTGTCGTTCGGGTTTCGTTCATTCCTTCAACACGACGCAGAGTGAAGGAGCAGATCACTCAAATAGTAATGCACACTGCGTTAATAACATTAGTGCTGTTAGAGTGAATTGGCATGTTAATAATGCCCATTTATATATATATATATATATATATATATATATATATATATATAAATAATATACATATATACATATATACATATATAAGGCAGGATTACACCCTGGATGGAATGCCCAACCCATAACAGGTCACACACACACCACACACACACACACACACTCACATTCACACACTAGGGACAATTTTCCAAGGTGCCAATCAACCTACCGTGCATGTTTTTTTTTTGGACGGGGGGGGGAGGGGAAACCGGAGAACCCGGAGAAAAAACCCCGTGAGGCACGGGGAGAACATGCAAACTACACACACACACACACACATGGTCGAGACGGGAATCGAACCCAGATCCTGGTGGTGTGAGGCGAACTGTGCTAACCACTATGCCACCATGCCCCTTTTGCATATATGTATATATATATATATATATGGAAAGATATTTACCTTTAGATTCAGAGACAGGTCCTCGGTCTGGCCATCGCAGGGAAACTCGCTACCGTTACTGATAGCGAGCGGAGGAGAAGGGAAGTCCAGGGAGAGCTTCCTGTCTTCAGTCTGCACTGCTTTACTACTGCTTCTACCGGCACCTGTGGAAACGAAAGGAGATGAAAAACACTTCCCAGTAAATACAGCATAAGGGCAAAAGTTTGTGGACACCCGAACATTATATGCTTTTTGAACACGTTTAGTCCTCATCTTTAGTCCTCATCTGCCTCCGCTCGCCTGGGAAGATGCTCTGTGAGATTTGTGTGTGTCCTTGTGGACGTTTATTCATTTCTTTTATAATATCCTTTATTGGTCACATAAACATTACAGCACAGTGAAATTCTTTTCTTCGCATATCCCAGCTTGATGTTGGTAGTTGGGGTCAGAGCGCAGGGTATTAGCCATGAAACGGCGCCCCTGGGGCACAGAGGGTTAAGGGTCTTGCTCAAGGACCCAAGGGCGGCAGCTTGGCCATACCGGGGCTCAAACCCGGATCGTCCGATCAGCGGCCCAGCGCCTTAGACCACTGAGCCACACCCCTCCCTCAATTTATCAATTTCATTTTATTCATCCTTAGACAATTCATCCACACACACACACACACACACACACACACACACACACACACACACACACACACACACAGTTTTACCGACCAGCTCCGGACTCTTACCTTTATTCCTGATGGAATCTTCTAGATCTTTCTTAGGAAGTCCTCGCATTCGATTAGCATAAATATTCCGAGTGTCCAGCTCCCTTTCTCTCTCCTAGAAACATTACGGACAATTAGTCCACCACATAACATCCGTTACAATAATATATGTGTGTGTGTGTGTGTGAGAGAACGTCCACGTGCTATTTAGTGGTACCTTCAGTTTGGCACTTAGCTTGTCCAGGTCGCCCCGCAGCATTTGGGTTTCTTGTAGGGCGTCGTGGGTTTTCTTCCGCTCGTTGGCCAGCTGCCTCTGGAAGCTCCCCGTACTCAACTCCATGTTCTTCTCCAGTTCCTGGCAGAAGAATAAATGAAGACTGATTTAAACACGACATGGAGAACTCAAGGCAACCCCTGGTCCGTGGACAGAGTTGGGAAGGTTACAAGTAGATTACAAATGACCCTATTCAAAATGTAATAAGTGGTGTAACTTTTCATTCATTCATCTTCTAAAGCTTTATCCGATCTTCCCTCGGGTCACGGGGAGTCTGTGTCTATCTCAGGCGTCTATTGGCATTAAGGCAGGATACACCCTGGATGGAATGCCAACCCATCGCAGGACACATTCATACACGCATTCATACACTAGGGACAATTTTCCAAGGTGCCAATCAATCTACCGTGCATGTTTTTGGACCGGGAGGAAACTGGAGAACCCGGAGAAAAAACCCCTGAGGCGCGGGGAGAACATGCACAAACTTTACACACACATGGTCGAGACGGGAACCCATTTCCTGGCGGTGTGAGGCGAACGTGCTAACCACTAAGTCACCGTGCCCCTTGGTGTAACTTTTCAATGACTTTATCAAAGTAAAGTAACTGACTAGACATGGGACATTTCCTGATGATGCTTGCCGATGCAAACCGCAGCTCTGGGCGTGACCCCTTAGAGCCTGGTCCGTTTAATATTTAGCGCTAACTTCAAAATGCTAGCTCGTTCGGAGAGACGAGGGTTTAGACACCAAAAATGCACGGTTTGGTTGTTTTTTCAGGAAGGGCGGGGCCAGTGACGCACGTGACATCATCAAATTATCCAGAGTCCGTCTCCCGTTGATGTGGCGAGTGTTTAGACATGTCACATGACCCTCACCTACGAGTGGATATGTCAAATGTGCATGTCAGGCGAACACGGGCCAAACAGCGGAGCGTCAAATTTCCCCGTTCATTCTCTATGGGGCCGGAATGTTGAGGATTTCCCAAAATTCCGAACATATGTGGGGTTCGGGAGGTATATGATCGTGATCCACTCCGGACCCCATACGAGTGGATTTGCCAAATGTGCATGTCGGACGCTCACAGGCCGAACTGTGAGGCACGAAAATTCAGCCCCATTCATTTTCTATGGGAAAAAATTCCCGCTTTTTGGCCCCGGGTTCGGAATTCCGCGGGGCGATTCCTTATAAAAATAACAGCACACCTCACACCATCGGGCCGCACGATATGAGGTATGACTCGTGAGGATCGGACAAAAACTGCGGGACGAGATACGCGACGAAAATTTGACCGAAGCGAGAGAGAGAGAGATTATAATAGTGATGCTTTTGCACACGTCACTAATTACTGTAAGGCTCTGCACAGTACCTACGCTTGAAATGTCTCCACCTACAGGCCGCTCTGCACATCTGCATGATATAAACGATATAGATATTGTTATAGCACTCAAAAAAAAGCTAATTCTGATGATTCTGGTAGCTGTCTACTGTCATCACGAGAGCGCCCTCTAGAGGCGAATGCCTGCATTTTTTCCCCTTTAAATGTTAGACTGCGTGCTGCACGGAGAGCGCTATATTAGATTTATTATTTAGAATTTACTAATTATATTTAGGAATGAACATATTTATTACAATGATTAAATTTCTATGATTAGAAACTGTTATTTTTTTAAGGTTTGTAATAAAGTTAAGTACATATTTATGTTTGTTTTCTCCACTTTTTTTGACCAGGACAACATCCGTATAGTATGACTGCTTGTTTACCTCTGCTGTGCGTGAAAAACATGAATATATGAATATAAAACCGGATAGATTCGAAAGGTTTGTCCCTGAAATGGCATTCGGTGGACTTCGTTCTCTCGTTCGTTCGAGTCGCCATGGCCGTTAACCCACCGTGCTCCAGGGGGCGCTGTATTGCGGCTTTCAATCGTCACTGTGTAGGAATTGCGATAAGTGACGATTAAAAAGCCGATTTATTTTTCGGAGGGTCATGAGTTCAAATCCCACCCACAAGATGCCAGTGCTGGGCCCTTGAGCATGGCCCTTAACTCAAAAGTTAATAATGCTAGAAAATAGTCCTGAATGATGTATGTAAATTGGTAAAAAAATATGGGGTCCATATAAGGTCATTGGTGGGGGGGGAGGGGGCACCTGCGTTATAGCCAAAATATCTGGACTTTTACCTTCACCCTGCGCTCGCTGTCCTGCGCCTTGAGCTGCGCGTGCGCGAGCCTGCGCGCCAGCTCGTCCCTCTCTTCGAGGCGCTGGTCGTCGGCGAGCTTCTGCAGCTTGTGCAGCTGGTCCCGGCAGCGCTGGAGCCGGCCCTCTGCCTCGGCGCCGCGCCGCTCGGCCGCCCGTTCCTTCTCCTGCACCCGCCGCAGCCTCTCGCGCAGGACGTGCGTCTCGTTGTTGTGGCGCGAGATCAGCTGCGAGATCTCGCTCTCCGTGTCGTCGTAGCGGTGCAGCGCCTTCTCGTGGCGCAGCTGCAGCTGCTTCAGCAGGCGGTTCTCGCGCTGCAGCTCGTCGGCGCGCAGCTGCAGCTCGGCCAGGGCGTTCTTCAGCTCGCTGATCTTCAGCAGGCGGGCGGACAGCAGGCGCTTGGTGACCAGGTCCAGGTTTTTGTGAGGGCCGTCTTTGACGAGGCTGTGCGAGCGCATCCCGCTGGAGCGCTGCGGGACGGGGGGGGCCTGGGGACCCGGGCGGCGGGACGCATCCTTACGCGCTCCTGGACAGAGGATGGGGGGAGACAGGTCAAATAGCACAAAGTCACGTTATTTGGGGAGTTTTAATGTCGTCACTCATATTTTTCATTATAGAACTGTTTTTTGTTCAAACTGCAGTAAATTTCAATTTCTATTATTTCTATTCTATTTATAGAATTTCTATTAATTGAGAAAATCATAGAATATATATAATACACAGCAAACTTTCCTTAGTGCCTCAAAAAGGCAACTTACAAAACAGCTGTAATGGGAATATTAAAAATAGACTATAAGGGGGAAAAAAACGCATTTTTGGCCACTTTATTTACATTGCAGCTTTTCTGCCATCTGCTGTCCATTAGTGGTATTGCAGGCTGAACCGAACGCAATATTGACTTTCACACTTTCGAAAAAAATGACGCAATATTCAATAAGGTGCCTTTTTAATACAAGTCTAATAATACTCCCCCATTTCACCTTCTCATCTCCTTGATTAGCATGTGAACTTATCTCCAGTTGTGCGTCCATGCGTATTTCTTCGTACAAAAGGACGATGATGATGATGCGCCGTGTGCACTTTGTGTACCTGTCGCATGTCTCGGGCTGCTGGAGACTCTCTGTGTCCTCGCTCGTCTGTGCGGCGAGGGAGAGCGAGACGGTGAGAAGGACCTCTCGGACAGCGAGGCGTTCTCGTAATCGTCCGAGTAGAACGAGGCGGTGCTCTGCTCTCCGTCGGAGACGCGGTCCTTATCCGGGTCCCGGTTGCGCTCTCGCGTCCTGGTCCGAGCTCGGTTCCCGGGCGAGTCCTCGTTCTCCTCCTTGCGTTTTCCCGGCGAGTTTCGGCCGCGGGCGCTGTGCTCCGATTCCGTCATGCGGTTATCGTCAGCATGGTACGAGTCCATCTCTGTCCGAGCCAGGGGGGGAAAAACAGGGAGTGGTTACGTCTAGCGACAAGTTATGCAAGGAAATAAGTCGGGGTGTGACATCAGGGAAGGCTGGAGTACTTGTTCGGGGTGAAAACGATCAACATGGCAACCCTAATCGCCATTAGAATAGCCTTTGTGTGTCACATGGACATTACAGCACGGTGAAATTCTTTCTTCGCATCTATCCCATCTTGTTTGGAAGCTGGGGTCAGGTACGATATAGCGCCCCCTGGTGGACAGAGGGTTAAGGGCCTTGCTCAAGGGCCCAAGTGTGTCAGCTTGGCCTCCCCCCCCCCAAAAAAAATTAATAAGAAGAGATAATGAACAGATAGAGGCTGTTGAAGGAATAACGTCGGACTGAATAAACTAATATTTTCATGTCACCTTGACAACAGCTGGGCTAAATGCACATCTGGCCTAATTAAGAGAGAATTATGACTGACACACACACACACACACACACACACACACACACTAAGATCTACCCAGCAAAAATATTGTTTTACTCTCATCATCATCACTTTCAACTGCACCCATTAGGGGGCGCCATAGCGGACGACCCAATATTTGGTTTGGCGCATGTTTACACTTCCTAACGCAACCCTCCAGCAATTATCCGGGATTGGGACCGGCACGAGGAAGGCACTGGCTTG
This sequence comes from Kryptopterus vitreolus, assembly GCA_030449085.1. Lineage (NCBI taxonomy): Eukaryota > Metazoa > Chordata > Actinopteri > Siluriformes > Siluridae > Kryptopterus > Kryptopterus vitreolus. The sequence continues at coordinate 17,879,411 of JACRUU010000030.1, read as the reverse complement.
GGCAACCCTAATTGCAGACCGAGCAATCAGGGCTAAGGGCCTTCCTTAAGGGCCCCACTAGTGGCAGCTTGGATTGTGCTGGGATTTGAACTTGTGACCTTTCAGTCCAGAGACCAGTGCTTTAAGCACTGGGATACCACACACACACACACACACACACACACACACACACACACATTACTGAATTACCGTACCCGACGGTGGAAATGTTTAGGGTCGTGTCAGAGCGCCGCCGTCGTCGTCGGAGCGATAATGCGGCGAAACATTAAACACCGTGGCGCTCCTGAGACATGGAACATCTGGATTATACACTGCTTTATTCCTGAAGATCTCACTAAGTACGAGGTTTACGGGCCATTTTCGGCCTCGCGCACAAACACCGAGAGAGAGAACGATGCAGAGAGACGGGATTTTACAGGAGTTACTCCCGCGCTTTCATAAACTTCTTCTTCTGTACAGTACAGCGGAGCATCAGGGGGGTAACGGCACGCTTATTATGTCTCAGTACAGTACAGATGTGCCCCGAATGCAATACTTTATTCTGCTTATTCACAAAATCACTGCCACTTCCTGTCATTTCGCCAATGCTTTTATGTTGTAATTATCTATAAATAATATATTTATATACACTAAAATAAATAGAATATATATATATATATATATATATATATATATATATCTATATATCTATATATATAAAAAAGTAGAACATATCTGTATGTTTACCACTGGGGTCAATCAATCAATTAATCAATCTATCTATCTATCTATCTCTTTAGAAAATTAGATATTAAATATAAACACACACACACACACAGACATCTCTTATTACATTACCAAAAATTGGGTCAACAAAATCAAAGCTATTTAATGCAATATTTACCTGTATTTAATTTTAATAACATTTAATTGAATCATGTTATTATTAATCAATTAAATTGATGAAATTAAGTTAAAAAAAACCATGTATTTTTTATTTGATTACTCAACTTAATAAATATGAAATGAATGGAAAAATGTATGTTGATACACCTATATTTAAATTATATATTACATATTATACATCGATAGATATTTTTTAAAAATTAAACCAAGCATGTATTTAATTTATTTGTAATTTTTTTTTATTTAAAAAATTATGATTTAAACTATTATAATAGTAATAACCTGATATGTGTATATAGTATATATATATATATATATATATATATATATATATAGATATATAGATATACACACACACACACACACACTTTGTTTTTACTTCCATTTCATGGTCAGATGGTCTCTGAGTTCAAATCCCATCTTGACTAAGCTGCCAGTGGGTGGATGGGCCCTTGAGCAAGGCCCTTAACCTTTACCAGCTTAGTTGTGTAAGTGAGATCATTGTAAGTCGCTCGGTATTTGTGATATTGAGTCTAAAGTTTTACAGATTTTACTGAGGTTACAGTATTTCTATCTCAGCTCTTCTACCGCTTTATCCGATCTTCCCTCGGGTCACGGGGAGCGTGTGTCTATCTCAGGCGTGGAATGGAATGCCAACCCATCGCACGACACACACACACACACACACACACACATTCATACACTAGGGACAATTTTTCAAGGTGCCAATCAACCTACCGTGCATGTTTTTGGACCGGGGGGAGGAAACCGGAGAACCCGGAGAAAAACCCCCCGGAGGCACGGGGAGAACATGCAAACTCCACACACACATGGCCGAGACGGGAATCGAACCCGGACCCTGGCGGAGTGAGGCGAACATGATAACATGAGAAAAATGAGAAAAACTGAAGCGTTTTTGAGGTCAGTAAGAAAGCAGAAGGTTTATTACAGATGCCACGATTCGCATCTCTTTTCCTTCAGTCTTTGGGTGAAGCACAAGAGCTTCTGCTTGTGACAGATGAACCCTGAGGTGGCAGGAGGAGATTCAGCCCTGGCTGGGGAGGAAACCAGGCACAAAGAGCTGAACAGAACAGATCCTGTCTGACCTTTATATCAAATTATTATTATTATTATTATTATTATCCGTGTGACAAGAGGACTCGCGTGTTTACTATTTACACGGGTCAAAAATAAACCACGCCAGTTCTATTACAGAGCAAAGAACAAAAGTACGAGCTAATAAGAGTGATCATGCTAATCTTGCTAGCACTTTTAGCTTTAGCTGTAGCTTCATTTCTGCTTAAAAATAGTTATATTATAACAAGTTTTATTATATATATATATATATATATATATATATATATATATATATATATATATATATATATATTAACAAGTGCTTTAATACTTACCCGCTTTGATCTCTTGTATTTCACGGTACGTGGATGATCCACGGAGCTAATCAGTCGGCTAGCTCTGTTTGTGTTTGTTTGTTTGTTTGTTTGTTTTGAGCTAAAGTGCAGCTTGATAACAGAAAAAAAAGCCCAGCACGTTCATTTGCCCTGTAAATAAACCCCACAGTTTTCCATGAACACACCGACCGGGGATCAGGATTTAACACTAAACCGAGAAAGCCGTAGGTGTTCATGTGGATCCCCCACGCCGTTTGCCGTGTCTCTCTAACGGTGTCATGGTGACGCATCTCCATGGCAACGCGCCGCCTGCTGCAGCATGCGCCCGCGCCCGCGCCAGTTCAAAATGGAAATCAGACAATACGTTAGTGGATTATTATATTATTATTTATTATTATTATTATTATTATTATTATTATTATTATTATTATTATTATTAATAATAATAATGTAATTATTATAATAATAATAATAATAATAATAAATAATAATTAAAAAAAAAATAATAATAAAAATAATAATAATAATAATAATATTGTAATGACATATACATATGTGCGTGTGTGTGCGCGGGTGATAAATATATGATATATTATTTATGGTTTTGTTTTATGGTTATATAGACTTACGATTTATGAGTTTGCTAATTGTTACATATTGCTGTTATTTACATTTTACTCAAGATACCAACTTTTATATGAGTGATGATGATGGAGGTGAGGATGATGATGATGATGAATGAGTGAGTGATGGAGGTGAGGATGATGATGATGATGAGTGAGTGATGGAGGTGAGGATGATGATGATTGAGTGAGTGATGGAGGTGAGGATGTGATGATGATGATGATTGATTGGTGATGGAGGTGAGGTGATGATGATGATGATGAGGGGGGTGAGGATGATGATGATGATGAGTGAGTGATGGAGGTGAGGATGATGATGATGATGAGTGAGTGATGGAGGTGAGGATGATGATGATGAGTGAGTGATGGAGGTGAGGATGATGATGATGAGTGAGTGAGTGATGGAGGTGAGGATGATGATGATGAGTGAGGTGATGGAGGTGAGGATGATGATGATGAGTGAGTGATGGAGGTGAGGATGATGATGAATGAGTGAGTGATGGAGGTGAGGATGATGATGAATGAGTGAGTGATGGAGGTGAGGATGATGATGAATGAGTGAGTGATGGAGGTGAGGATGATGATGATGAGGATGAGTGAGTGATGGAGGTGAGTGTGGATGATGATGAATGAGTGAGTGATGGAGGTGAGGATGATGATGGTGATGGGGTGAGGATGATGATGATGAGTGGAGTGATGGAGGGGAGATGATGATGATGAATGAGTGAGTGATGGAGGTGAGGATGATGATGACGAGTGAGTGATGAGGTGAGGATGATGATGATGTGGTGATGGAGGTGAGGATGATGATGATGAGTGAGTGATGGAGGTGAGGATGATGATGAATGAGTGAGTGATGGAGGTGAGGATGATGATGATGAGTGAGTGATGTGATGGATGTGAGGATGATGATGAATGAGTGAGTGATGATGGAGGTGAGGATGATGATGAATGAGTGAGTGATGGAGGTGAGGATGATGATGAATGAGTGAGTG
>JACRUU010000030.1:17837996-17870496 GCA_030449085.1 Kryptopterus vitreolus | reverse complement strand
TTCCGTAGTTTCTCCGCCTACCGCATTACACTCTGGAAATACAACATGGCGACGCTCTGACGAGATGGTTCGGGTTTCAAAATACCCAAAACAATAGCGTTTTCCCACTTTATCCAAAGTTTCAATTTATATGACATTTACATTTGCATTGTATATGACACATCGCAAGCAGCCATGTGTGTGTGGAGTTTGTGCATGTTCTCCTCGTGACTCAGGGGGTTTTCTCCGGGTTCTCTGGTTTCCTCCCGGTCCAAAAACATGCACGGTAGGTTGATTGGCACCTTGGAAAATTGTCCCTAGTGTATCAATGTGTGTGTGTGTGTGTGTGTGTGTGTGTGTGTTTACCGCTGTATCCGATCTTCCCTCGGGTCAGGGGGAGTCTGTGTCTATCTCAGGCGTCTATGGGCATTAAGGCAGGATACACCCTGGATGGAATGCCAACCCATCACAGGACACACACACACACACACACACACACACACACACATTCATACACTAAGGACAATTTTCCAAGGTGCCAATCAACCTACCGTGCATGTTTTTGGACCGGGAGAGGAAACTGGAGAACCCGGAGAAAAACCCCCTGAGGCACGGGGAGAACATGCACAAACTCCACACACATGGCCGAGACGGGAATCGAACCCCCGACCCTGGAGGTGCGAGGTGAACGTGGTAACCACTAAACCACCGTGCCCCGTGCAAGATTCATTTTAGTATTTTGTTTTCTAAATACATCCCATATTCAGGTCACATGCTTGTACGTGATCGTGAAAATAAGCCATATGTTACTTTTTGGACTTGTGTATCTGTGTCTCTCGTCCAGCTGCATCCTGTCCATTTACCCTCCGTTCAGCCCCTGGTGGAGATCAATACCTCCTTCCTGTTTCTCATTAACAGCAACCAGAGAAATCTCTGTTCGATCACTGGGCGGTTGCATGTGTGTAGAGTTAACCAATTCGCAGGATCGTGGTTTTATATTAAAATAAAATGAAAAATAATGATATAGAATGAAATATTTACTTAAATTAACTTCAATATTGAATGTAAACGCACACACACACACACACACACACACACACACACACACACATCTGTATTGTTCAAATGGGGCCTAACAAATATACATTTTTCTATTCATTTTATTGAATCAGTTTAAATTTTGCCATTTTTATTGATTACTCAATTGAATCTGTAACAAAATTGTATTTATTTATTTATTAATTAGTAGAATTTTTATACTTTATTGTTATATATTGTTATATAATATATTGTTATATATATTGTTATATACTTTATTGATTTTTTGGGAGCAGGAGTCAACATGCCAGGTCAGCCATGATACGGCGCCCCCTGGAGCACCGAGAGTTAAGGGCCTTGGTCAAGGACCCAAGGGTGGCAGCTTGACAAACTGATTGAGAGGTCGGGGGTTCGAGCCCAGGTATTGGAGAGGGGGGTAACTCAGTGGTCTAAGGTGCTGGAACCTAGTGATCAGAAGGTCAGGGGTTCGAGCCCAGGTATTTGAGAGGGGGTAACTCAGTGGTCTAAGGTGCTGGAACCTATTGATCAGAAGGTCAGAAGTTCGAGCCCCGGTATTGGGGAGTGGATAACTCAGTGGTCTAAGGTGTGCTGGAATCTTAAAATTCGAGGTACGTAACAAACTGTGAATTTTGCAAATTTCTCACATCGTTAATTTGGGAAGGGTGTAGCTCAAAGGGGTTCGAGTCCCTGTTTTGGAGAGGGTATAGTTCAGTGGTCTAACGTTCTGGGACCTTCTGATCGGAAGGCTGGGGGGTCGAGCCCCGGTATTGGGGAGGGGTATATCAGTTGTCTAAAGTGCTGGGACCTACTGATCGGTAGGTCAGGGGTTCGAGCCCCTGTATTGGGGAGGTTATAGCTCAGTGATCTAAGGTTCTGGGATCTTCTGATCAGAAGGTCAAAGGTTCGAGCCCCTGTATTAGGGATGGGTAGATCAGTTGCCTAAGGTGTTGGGACCTACTGATCGGAAGGTCAGGGGTTCGTGCCCCAGTATTAGGGAGGGGTAGATCAGTTGTCTAAAATGCTGGGACCTACTGATCGGAAGGTCAGGGGGTTCGAGCCCCTGGTATTGGGGAGGGGATAAGTCAGTGGTCTAGGAACCTAGTGATCAGAAAGTCGAGCCCCGGTATTGGGGAGAGGGTAGCTCAGTGGTCTAAGGTGCTCAGACCTACCTATCGGAAGGTCGGGGTTCGGTAGCTCAGTGGTCTAAGTTGCTGGGATCTACTGATGGGAAGGTTGGGGGCTCGCGCCTCGGTATTGCCATATCCTTGGGTCCTTTCGCAAGTAACTCTTGGCCTGCTCTGTTTATGCAATTCTTCAGGTCAAAAAGCACCAACAGGAGATCGTCGGCTTCTTGGAGGCGAACCGGATCGCTTTTGAAGAGGTGGACATCACCATGCTGGAGGACCAGAGACTGTGGATGTACAAGAACATTCCGGAAGAGAAGCGACCCGGGAAGGGGAACCCTCTCCCCCCTCAGATCTTTAACGGGACCGTCTTCTGCGGGGTGAGAAATTCTTCATAATTCCTCTTCGTGACTTCTTAATACTTAATACGCTTATTTAATGACGCATTAAACCCGACCATAACATCGTCAGTAAATCTAGTCCAGAACTGTAGCATTACATTTATCACTTCACAGGAATGTGGTTAATTAACACCTTCTGGCCAATCAGATTCAAGATTCATTTTCAGCAGTTATGTGGTATAAAAACCAGCGATGTCATGCAATCGTGACCGCTGCTAAAATGCTCTGTCGTTTCTTTTTTTTTTTATTTGTTTGTTTTTGCGTCATCAGCACGATATTGATTCGGTTAATGTAATCTCAAGCCAAAGCTCAATATATCTCGAACCCAAACCCAAAGAAAAAAAATCAATAGCAAAGAGTGCTCTAGTTCGAATAAACTGGCGAGCTACTATGGCCTCTATGTAGTGTTTGTGTTGTACTGATATGAAAATAAAAACAAAAACAGATACCTGTAATTATTCTCCTTATAGGTCACGGGTGTATAAACAAGGGATTTGCGTCTTAATAAAAACGTATTGAATATTATTTTGAGCCCGTCTCTATGGAGCTTATAAGAGGCCATGCGTTATAATGTTTATCTTTCTTGTTTTGTCTGGATCGTGACAATTTTCTTTCCCATTACGACACTTGTTTTCTTGTAACCTAGACGTAACAAAACGTCGTTTCTTGAGGTGACAAACATCTTTTCGGAGTGATCAGTAGGTGATTATAAGTGATTATATGGTGATACTGAATTAGGGCTGTGAGCTAAATCGTATTCAACGAGAAAATTAGAAAACAAGAAAGAAAACAAATATTATAATCCATAGCTTCTTAGCAAATAATAAAAAAAAAATATATATATATATATACATATTGTACATTAATATGCCATTCTTTTGCTGGAACTGCACATGCCTCGTGCATTGTTTATTAAGGAAAATGACCTGTGGGCGGAGTTAATTTCAAGTAAAACAAAGCGTGAATATACCTTATAAACTTATAGCAAACCGATAGAAGAGGACATGCAAACAGAGACATCTATTTTGTGTTAATGTAACCATTATATAAGCATGTTGAAAAAAACATAAGCATGTGAAGCGTAGTGTTTATCATTTTAATTTGATTATTTTATACTATTTAATTTGATACCTATTCCGCTTCTCGATTCTTCTCGATTCCTAGTTTTGATTCCAGTCTTTAGTCTTGTTGATCATGTGCTGGGAACATATTAGTTTATTACAATAATAATAATAATAATAATAATAATGATAATGCTTCCTGAAACCACATAAGGTCCTGACAGATTGGATGCATGGAAGGTCCTGGCAGATTGAATGCATGGACGGTCCTGGCAGATTGAATGCATGGAAGGTCCTGGCAGATTGAATGCATGGACGGTCCTGGCAGATTGAATGCATGGAAGGTCCTGGCAGATTGAATGCATGGACGGTCCTGGCAGATTGCGAGCTGCAAAAAAAAAAAAATGCACCCATCGAATTGAAATTTTCATTTTATAACAAGTAGAGATGGGTGATATTTCTTATATATTGAGTCTAAGATAAATTGCTTCCTTTAGTCGCCGCAAACTTTAGACAAATGTTACAGCGGGGATTTGATTTGTTGAACGTCTGAACCCTTTCCATAAGCCTGATGAAACTCCGCCCCCTCATGTTAAAGAGCTCTTCGAATTCACCATGTTGTATTTGGAGGCGGAGAGCTACGGAAGCTCACTGAGAAAATACAGAGAAATTGTAAAATCAATTTTCGTATATTTTCAACGTAAACCATAAACTCGAATTAATCGATATTGATGATTTATTGACAAAGTATTCGATTCTTAATTTTAAGGACCGGATTTTCGTTTCTCAACCCCAGTGAAGCATTAGGATCATTCAATAAGTCAAACACATGACATGTGGAGCGACACAGCGGTTTAGTGGTGAGCACGTTCGCCTCACACCTCCAGGGTTGGGGGTTCGAATCCCGTCTCGGCCATGTGTGTTTGGAGTTTGCATGTTCTACCCGTTGCCTCAGGGGGTTTTTCTCCGGGTTTCCTCCACGGTCCAAAAACATGCACGGTAGGTTGATTGGCACCTTGGAAAATTGTCCCTAGTGTATGAAAGCGTGTGTGATTGTGTGTGTGTGAATGTGTGTGTGTGTGTGTGTGGTGTGTGTGTGTGCCCTGCGATGGGTTGGCATTCCATCCAGGGTGTATCCTGCCTTAATGCCCATAGACGCCTGAGATAGACACAGACTCCCCGTGACCCGTATCTAAGGGAAAGATCGGATAAAGCGGTATTTAGAGGTTAGAAGAGATGAATGAATGAATGAATGAATGTATGAATGTGTGTGAGTGTGTGTGTGAATGTGTGTGTGTGTGTGCCCTGCTGATGGGTTGGCATTTTATCCAGGGTGTATCCTGCCTTAATGCCCATAGACGCCTGAGATAGACACAGGACTCCCCGTGACCCGAAGGGAAGATCGGATTTATAAAGCGGTAGAAGATGAAATGAATGAATGAATGAATGTCGAAGGGACGAGCCATGTATGAATGTGTGTGAGTGTGTGTGTGTGTGTGAATGTGTGTGTGTGTGTGTGTGCCCTGCGATGGGTTGGCATTCCATCCAGGGTGTGTCCAGCCTTAATGCCCAGAGACGCCTGAGACTCCCCATGACCCGAGGGAAGATCTGATAAAAGCGGTAGAAGATGAATGAATGAATTTATAATAATATTATATATATATATATATATATATATATATATATATATATATATATATATATATATATATATATACAGACTCGGTTTTATTCCTGCTCTCTTGCTGAGCCAATAACAGCCCTATGTGATATTTATCGTGCTCCCTCGGCACCACTCACATGATCCGCACGGCTACTTCCTTCCTCTGGCTGTGTTGTGAATTTGTTCCTACCTGCAGTTTTTCCTACCGTGCAGCGTTACGAAGCTTCCATTCGATTTCGCTGAACGCGCACAAACATACACACGGCGCGCTGACGCCGGCCATCCACTAATGAGACGTATTGTCTCGGGTATTTTGTGCGAATGCACCGGAAGCTATTACGGCATGACAGGGATAGAAATGCAGTACGAGTTGTTTATCAGTGTGAGAACTGTGTTTTTATCGTGTAGTTTATTTAAATGTGAAATATGTCATTTTACACCATCAAACACCTCTTCAGGGCGTGGTTTATAGTTCAAGGTGGTAGCTTGCTGGTTGAAGCATCAGACTTTGGATTTGAAAGTGACTCCTGGGCCCCTGAGTAAGGCCCTGCTCTGTTGTATGAATGAGATAAATACTTACAATGGGAGGTGGCTGCTCAGCGGTAAGGCACTATCCTCAAGGACCAGAAGCCCTCGCAGGTTCAAACCCCCACGACCACCATACTACCCACTAGTGGGCCCTTGAGCAAGGCCCTTAATTAACCCCCTCAGTTGTAAGTCGCTCTGGCTAAGGGCGTCTGCCAAATGCTATAAATCTCCTTAAAATTTGACATAAAATTAAATATTCACATATCCCAGCGATGTTAGGACGATAGGGTCAGCCATGACAGACCACACCCTTGAGCACAGATGACTAGGGACCTTACTCAAGGGCCCAACTTACTCAAGGGCATGGGGAGTCTGTGCCTATCTCAGGCATCTATGGGCATTAAGGCAGAATACACCTTGGATGGAATGCCAACCCATCGCAGGACACACACACACACACACACACACACACATTCACACACAAGGGGACAATTTTCCAAGGTGCCAATCAAACCTACCGTGCATGTTTTTGGACCGGGGAGGGAGGAGGAAACCGGAGAAACCCGGAGGAGGAAAAAAACCCCCTGAGCTGCAGGCACGGGGAGGAGAACATGCACCAAACTCCACCACACACACACACACACTTGGCCGAGACGGGACTCAAAACCCGGACCCTGGTGGTGTGAGCGAACGTGCGACCGTGCCCCTATATATATATATATATATATATATATATATATATATATATATATATATATATATATATATATATATATATGTAATGTTGCATTTTCTTATTCCAGGATTATGAAGACTTCTTCCAGTCTAAAGAAACCAACACAGTGTTTTCTTTTCTTGGCCTTAGCTCTCAAGCTTCAGGGAAGGTACAGACAGACATTTAAACACACACACACACACACACACACACACACACACCTCTCTCACATACACATGAAATGCTTATTTTATATGATCTCTGAGCATCCAAGGATATTTGCTCCTAAATTTCACCTGGTTTCATGAGAACGTCCCGAGACGCCCCCTCTCATATCCCGGCTCCGCGTTCGAGACCAGTCTGACTCCCCGGAGAGATCCACAAAGCGCTCTGCCCATGCCCTTTCACTAAGAATAGTAACCCTGTAGATCCGGGCTCTTATACAGGAGGATGTATTTCACTCTGGATCCTCATTGCAAATCCTCACTCCGTAATCGATCGCCTAAGACGGATATGTCCTCTTAACGTCCACTCTGATTTCCCCAGGACGCCGCGTCTGAGAGCCTGTGAGCGGCGGAGATCGCTCTGTCCGTCGCGAGACGAAGAAAACGTCACTGCCAGCGATGCGTCTGCCAAATACTGCATGCATGGATACACACAGCATGATACCTCTTATATAGCACTGACACAGTGTGTGTTATAATTCGTGTATGTATCACTGTGAGGTCCTTTTTAAGTCTATGACAATCACTTTTGTACCTATGCCTATATATATATATATATATATATTGTTTGTAATGTTTTATGGCTTCTGCACACATGAGGATGATTTTGGGGTAAAAAATTGGCCTTTGACTTGGACACATGAGCCAAAGGAAATACATTTGGTTCCTGCTGTCTTTTTTGTTTTTTGAAAAAATAAGCTTAGTGTTAATGAAGTACACAATTTAAAACAGATACTGTACATGAGATTATATTATTATTAGATATAATATATATATATATATATATATATGATATATATATCTATATATATATAATGGAAAATATTATTCCATTAAAAGTGCTAAACTTTCCCTCGAGTAAAAGTAGAAAGGTATTTGCCTTCAAATGTGTTTAAGTATAAATAAATATTATGGCTTTAATGTTCGATTTATAATGTTTTTTTAATCACAGAATATCATATTTTTTATTGATTAATCAACTATTATTTACAGTTTACAGTTACGAGCTCATAGTCTTCTAATCCTATACAGGAAGCGAAATGTCACTGCTCTGTGTCTCCTCCACATCCTACAAACAGGCCGTCTGTCTTAGGATGGAAAATGACCTCTGACTGTTATGAAATGCTGACACTGGAGACTCCTTTCAGAAACAAAGGATTTAATAAAAAAACGTCTCCCACATCAAGATTTGTGATTCCTTTTCTTTTTCTTTTCTTTTTTTTTTGTAAACCATTTTCAGCCACATTACAAGCACTTCATCCATTATTCTCATAGAACGTCATTTAGGGCCTTCTGACCAATCAGGATGCAGAATTCAGAAGCTGAAATGCACGCTGCATTGATCGCATTTGCATGGATGGAGGATGGAAGTAAGGATGGATAGAAGGAAGGAAGGAAGAAAGGATGGTTGGATGGATGGAAGAAAGGATGGTTGGATGGATGGACGGAAGGAACGATGGATGGGTGGAAGGAAGGATGCAGGGATGGAAGTGAGGATGGATGGAAGGATGAAGGAAGGAGTTATAGCTAGATGGATGGATGGAAGGAATGATGGATGGATGGGTGGATGGAAGGAAAGATGGATGGATGGAGGGAAGGAAACAAGTAAGGATGGATAGAAGGAAGGATGGAGGGATGGAAAGAGAGAAGGATGGATGGAGCGAAGAGTGGATGGATGGATGGAAGGAAACAAGTAAGGATGGATGAATGGATGGATGGAAGGAAGGATGGATGGCTGGGTGGAAATAAGGAAGGAAGGAAAGATGGATGGATGGAAGGAAGGTAGGAAGGATGGATAGGTGGAAGGAAGGATGGATAGATGGATGGATGGAATGGAGGAAGGATGGATCCGTAGAGAGAGAGAGAGAGAAAGAAAGGGGGAAGATATCAGGAATAGTATTATATTACGGCAGGATTTGTTGAATCCTTGCCACCCGTGTGAATACTGCCCCAAAGGCTGTGAGGAAATCTTACTAATACAGCAGTGTTTACTAATCCCATTGTTTGTGCACCAACACACTAACTACACACACACACACACACACACACACACACACACACACACACACATCACTATTCCCACTATAAGGCTTATATACTGCATATTCATGCATTATAAATTCTTTTAGTGATATCCCAAAGCATATATTTAATATGCATAATAGTGCGTAATATTATTAGTATATCGGTGATCAGATAAATAAAGTAAGAAATACCAACGGCTCTAAACTGTAAATGCTAGTTTTGTTTACAAATAAATAGGCTCCAATAAACAAAAAATACATGTTCTTTTTTTCTATCTGAGCTGCCTTAGAATCTCAATATAACATTTCAGATTTTTTTACATATATAATATATAATAACTACAATTTTCATCAATAAAAATAAATAAATAAATAAATCTACAATGATATCTTATCATTTTAAAAAGAATAACAACTTTTTTCATAAAACACCCTGCCATGTAAATCCAATCCATAATTCAATTATTATTATTATTATTATTATTTTAAATCATTTATAGCATTAAAAATGAATTTCTCCCTAAATGTATACATTTGCACTTATTTATTATTTATTTATGCACCTTATGGTCTTTTCCATTGCTGTTTAATTTGCAGCAATTGTAGCTCATACTGGTTGCTGGAAATACAAATATATAATAACAATAAAATATTGTGTAAACAATAGATTTGGCCCACATGTTTATTCGTCCCCCAATTCTTACATCATTTCATTTAATACAAAAACATAAAGCAACCAAAAGGGGCACGGTGGCTTAGTGTTTAGCACGTTCGCCTCACACCGCCAGGGTCCCGGTTCGATTCCCGTCTCGGCCATGTGTGTGTGGAGTTTGTGCATGTTCTCCCAGCGCCACAGGGGGTTTTTCTCCGGGTTCTCCGGTTTCCTCCCCCGGTCCAAAAACATGCATGGTAGGTTGATTGGCACCTTGGAAAATTGTTCCTAATGTATGAATCTGTGTGTGTGTGTGTGTGAGTGTGTGTGTGTCCTGCGATGGGTTGGCATTCCATCCAGGGTGTATCCTGCCTTAATGCCCATAGACGCCTGAGATAGACACAGACTCCCCGTGACCCGAGGGAAGATCGGATAAAGCGCTAGAAGATGAATGAATGAATGAAAGCGATCAAAAGGCCACCATGTGTGTATATTTATTACATCTGGCAATATAATACAATTTATTCAAATAAAACATCCCTTTAGCTTGTCGGGGTTTAATAATAATAATAATAATAATATGTGTAATTATGTGTAATTCATTATAAGAATATCATGAAAGACATTTGTTGATGTGGCAGTGCGTCGGCTTTGTTGATCAGCGTCGTCTATTGCACAGAGGAAAAACCGAGGCCTCGAATCCGCTCCGCTTGGCGTTCCAGCTCAGAGTTTGAAGAACTTCTCTGGCTTGCCATCTTCCACCGCTTCGAAGAAGGATTGATAATCCTGCCATCACAGAGAGGAGAAATAACGAAACACTAAATGATGCTTTCCACACGTTTTATTTATATTGTGTATGGAATTATTGACCCGAAAATCTGTAAAGTACTTCATTTAGTAACTTTAAATGTATTGTGTGTGTGTGTGTGTGTGTGTGTGTGTGTGTGTGTGTGTGTGTGTGTGTGTTTTCCATCACCTTTAGGGTGTGTTTCCATGTTCTATTTGCTTAAAGGCATATTAGGTAACAGCTGCCAAACATTTGTGAAACACACTTACACACACACTTACACAGTTACACACACACACACACACACACACACACACACACACACACACACACACACACACACACACACACACACTGTGTTGCTGCATAATATTCCAGACTGTATGGAACAGCGATCAGTAAAAAGATAAACAATGTAAAGACAACATCTAAGAATCAAGGAACTCGACTGAACAGGAAGTGCATAAGGAAATGCATATCTACCATACGTACAATAAATGTCCTCATATGACAGGAGGAAAAAACATGACCAATAAATGTGACGAACGTTGTAAACATTTTACAATGTAGTTAAAACCCCAGGTACAAAACCTGCATTCATTAACGCATTACTGTATATCAGTGTAATAGTGAATAAACAGCAGGGGGAAATGCACAGAACACGGTGTGTATGTATGTGTGTGTGTGTGTGTGTGTATATATATATATATATATACAAATGAAAATAACATTTTTAATAAAAATTGTAGTTTATCTATAACATTTCAAGTGAGACACTCAACTTAAGGATTGACTCATTATGAGGCATTATGTGAAGTAAGGATGGATGAATGGGTGGAAGGATAGATGGATGGAAGGAAGGAAGAAAGGAAGGATGGATGAATGGATGGATGGATGGAAGGAATAAAGGAATAAAGGATGGATGGGTGGAAGGATGGATTGAAGGATGGATGGATGGATGGATGGATGGATGGATGGAAAGATGGAAGGAAGGACGGAAGGAAGGATGGATGGATGGGTGGAAGGATGGATGGATTGAAAGAAGGAAGAATGGGTGGAAGGAAGGATGGATAGATGAATGGAGGGAAGGAAGGAAACAAATAAGGATGTATGGATGGATAGATGGATAGAAGGAAAGATGGATGGATGGATGGAAGGAAGGAAACAAGTCAGGATAGATGAATGGAAGGAAGGAAGGAAGGAAGCAAGGATAGAGTGATGGATGAATGGATGGAAGGAAGGAGGAAAGGAAGGATAGAGGGACGGATAAATGGGTGGAAGAAGAGAAGGATGGAGGGATGGAATAGTGGATGGATGGATGGCAGGAAGGATGGAGGGATGGAAGTAAGGATGGCTCGATGTATTGAAGACTGGATGGAAATAAGGAAGGCAGGATGGATGGAAATACATACATATATATCATGGCTTTCAGTGTTCAATAAAACTGTGACTCACCCCGCAGTATTGACTCCCATGAAAGACCTGAGGAGGCATGGCATTGGGCTTCCCCACCTTCTGCCTCATCTCTTCCCTCAGGTCAGGGCTCAGAGTGATGTCCTTGAGGAAGTACTTGATGTTCCTCGAATCAAGGAACTGGATGATTTCCGTCTGCTGTTTCTTCACCTGAGAACGGGATTCGCTTTAACAACATAAACAAAGCAGTTTGTACGCTGCGAGCAGAAACGTCTCGCCTAGAAACGAGCCGGCGAGGATTTCTGACCAACGACACCTCATTTCTTTACACGCTGAGATCCACTAATTACCGGGAGTGGCTGCAAAAACACTGCGTATAAACAAGTCACCTTTATTGATACGGAACTTTTAACAATAGAGATTGTGTCAAAGCAGCTGTATAATAATAATAATACTAAGTGGCTTAGTGCTTAGCATTTTCACCTCACACCTCCAGGGTCCGGGTTCGATTCCCGTCTCAGCCATGTGTGTGTGGAGTTTGTGCATGTTCTCCCCGTGCCTCAGGGGGTTTTTCTCCGGGTTCTCCGGTTTCCTCCCCCGGTCCAAAAACATGCACGGTAGGTTGATTGGCACCTTGGAAAATTGTTCCTAGTGTATGAATGTGTGTGTGTGTGTGTGTGTGTGTGTGTGTTGGTGTGTGTGTGAGTGTGTGTCCTGCGATCGAGTGGCATTCCATCCAGGGTTTATCCTGCCTTAATGCCCATAGACGCCTGAGATAGACACAGACTCCCCGTGACCCAAGGGAAGATCAGATAAAGCGGTAGAAGATGAATGAATGAATGAATAATAATAATAATCATAATAATCATAATAATCATAATAATCATAATAATCATAATAACAATAATATATAATAATAATAATGATTATTATTATTATTATTATTATTTTACTGCTTTACTGTTTCCTTCTTACTTAAAATCCTTCATTCATTCATTCATCTTCTACCACTTTATTCGATCTTTCCTCGGGTCTCACGGGAGTCTGTGCCTATCACAGGCGTCTATGGGCATTAAGGCAGGATACACCCTGGATGGAATGCCAACCCAACGCAGGACACACACACACACACACACACCACACACACACACACACACCACACACACACACACACATTCATACACTAGGGACAATTTTCCAAGGTGCCAATCAACCCTCCTACCGTGCATGTTTTTGGACCGAGGGAGGAAACCGGAGAATCCGGAGAAAAAACCCCTGAGGCACACGGAGAGAACATGCACAAACTCCACACACACATGGCCGAGACGGGAATCGAACCCGGAACCTGGCGGTGTGAGGCGAACGTGCTATCCACTAAACCCCCGTGCCCCTCGAACGCTTAGTTATTAATAAGTAATTATTTACTATAATTAAGAGTGCTTTTTAGATTTAGGGATCTAAAGACACTATTGGACAAAAAAAAAAACATTTTATTATTATTAATGAAGCATCGAATATTTACCGGAGGGTGAAAATGATCCCTAACATTAGGAAATATATTAAATTGCATATATTACATATTGCATATATTGCATATATTAAATAGCATATATTAAATGACAATACCAAGCAGTTTGTTTAGAAAAACAACAACATAACATGCTTTCCAGTTTCTCTCGATATAATTCATGCGACATAATAATAACATAATAATAAATAATAATAATGATTAATGCGTAATATCATTACACTTCTTTGCATGCCGTATGTCATGACGCCTGTATAATAGACCTTTCCTTAATACGACACTGAAACACACCGCGTTTATTTTGTGACAGTTGTTTGTGGACACTTTCACACCCACATGTCCTTGTCGAGCTTTTTATTATCGTAAAAATGCACGTTATTTTCCGCTGAATTTATTATTGTTTTGTTTTGTTTTGTTTTTTTTTTTTTTCGCCCTTTCTGTGTTTCTTTGATTTATTCTTGCATTGTTATAGTTCCTATTTAACCCTGTAACACAAATCCTCCTATAGAGCCAAAACAGGACACGCCAGACCGACAGGAAGAATGAATGAGATTTGAAGGAATCGAGGATTTCTAAGGTGGCGTGTTAAAAAAAAAACAGAACATTTATTATATGAAATATATTATTATTATTATTATATTATTATATGAAAATATGTTGGTATTTTACCTCTCTGGAGCCACTGGCGCTGCTGAAATACACTGTAATAGACATGGTGTAGCGTAGAGGGTCTGACAGCAGCCACAGACTGAAAGGTAAGTGCAGGTGTGTGTGTGTGTGTGTGTGTGTGTGTGTGTGTGTGTGTGTGTGTGTTTGTTGTGTGTGTGGTGTGCTTGCTACATTACTCCGGGACCAGGTAGGCAGGTTCTGACATGATTATCACCTGACAGCCACACCTCATTCACACACACACACACATATACACACACATAACACACACACACACACACACACACACACACCGTTCTCATAATGTATGTCTCAGCTTGATAGAAAATTGTGCATTTTAATAAAATAAAAAAATATAGTGATAAATATTGAATATATAAATAAATACGATATAAATATAAATACGATTCGTATTTCATGCCTTATGTGTGGAATATTTTGTATGGAATAGAGGCAATATTAAAAATAAATAAATAAATCGAATAATTCATTCATTCATTCATTCATATATAAACAAACCAACAGACAAAACAAACAGACAAAATAAATAAATAAATAAAGCATTCCATTGTTAAATAATCCCAAATTAACACTAATTCATTAATTAATTACCAGTGAATAATAATATATTACAACTGAGAAAATACTAATACTACTAATAATTTGTTTATTATTTTTTTTATTTATTACTTTTGTTATTAGAGAGCATTCACAAACTACCATACAAATGCATTCATGCACAATAACTACAAAACACAATAAAATAGAACCTCACAGGCTCAAGGCTCAAGTATTGATGCTACTCTTGGGGCCCCCCGAGCAAGGCCCTTAACTCTCCGTGCTCCAGGGAGGGCACTGTACCATGCACTCTGACCCCAGAGTGAGTTTGCAACCTTAATTGGAGATTACACTATGCTGTAAAGTACATGCGACAAGTAGAATGTCTCTTTCTTTCTTTCTTTTTTCTTTCATCATTTATCGATTCAAACCCTGTGCATTGAATTACACACTAAACGAATGTCCAAGCAACTGTTAATTGACTAATCAGTGAATCAACACCGGAGGGGCACGGTGGCTTAGTGGTTAGCACGTTCGCGTTCACCCCACACCTCCAGGGTCCGGGTTGGATTCCCCTTCTCGGTCATGTGTGTGGAGTTTGCATGTTCTCCACGTGCCTCAAGGGGGTTTTTCTCCGGGTTCTCCGGTTTCCTCCCCCCCCGTCCAAAAACATGCACGGTAGGTTGATTGGCACCTTGGAAAATTGTCCCTAGGGTATGAATGTGTGTGTGAGTGTGAGTGTGGTTAGCATTCCATCCAGGGTGTATCCTGCCTTAATGCCCATAGACGCCTGAGATAGGCACAGACTCCCCTTGACCCGAAGGAAGATCGGATAAAGCGGTAGAAGACTAATGAATGAATGAATGAATCAACACCTTCTGGGTAACCAATTAGAATTCAGCCACATACAAAACATTATACTATTTTTCTCTTTTTAGACAAATACAGTATCCTGATAGGATGTAACATTTTAACATTATTTGTTTGGCATCGGATTTGCTATTTGTACCACCATGAGCTGATTAGATATATCAGATAATTATATATATATAATCTATATATATATATATATATACTGTAAGTGGATCTGAATGAGGGCTTCGGCTGTAAATATAAACTTCAAAAATGTCTCTGTAGTAAAAAACCTGTATTAGTCATAACATGAAAAGGCCTTGGATTGCTGTTTTTGTTTTTTTGCCATAACACCACAGTGTTCTTAGACACTAACCTAACAAGATGAACAGGTATGAAGTCGTATTTATATATATATATATATATATATATATATATATATATATATATATATATTTTATATATTTTTTTTTTTTTTTTTTTTTTTCACTGGTGAAACCTGAAATTCTGGCGAAGGTACCTGGGTTTAAACAAGCATGTCATTATCCAGGCAATTAAATGCAGCATCTCCACAGGAGTGTAAAGACTTGTGGAAACGAAACAATAAATGCACTTTAATATTCACTATAGACATATCATTCTATTAGCCAAGCAAGAAATGATCTCTCATTAGAGAGCCAAATCAGAGCTTCCTATTGTGACTATTACAAATGTCGAAGTAGAAGTTATATCTATATTATATCTTTATTAGGTATCAGTTGTGGGCCGTCAGAGCCAAAAAGACCATCTGTACTGGTGTCAAAAATATTCCCATTCATTCCTCAGGTAGAAGTGTAGATATTAGGGTTTAAAAAGACGTCTGTAGAAGTTGAAGTCAAGCTTTTTACTCAACAAACAGTGTAAAAGTACTGCTTTTATTCATTCATTCATTCATTCATTCTTCTACGCTTTATCCGATCTTCCCTCGGGTCACGGGGGAGTCTGTGTCTATCTCAGGCGTCTATGGGCATTAAGGCAGGATACACCCTGGATGGAATGCCAACCCAACGCAGGCAGGACACACACACACACACACACAGACACATTCATACACTAGGGACAAATTTTCCAAGGTGCCAATCAAACTACCTGTGCATGTTTTTGGACCGGGGAGGGGAGGAAACCGGAGAACCCGGAGAAAAACCCCCTGAGGCACGGGGAGAACATGCAAACTCCACACACACACATGGCCGAGACGGGAATCGATCCCGGACCCTGGCGGTGTGAGGCGAACCTGCGAACCACTAAACCACCGCGCCCCTTACTCTTACAACGTGATATATATATATATATATATATTATATATAGTATATATATATATATATAATTCTACGTATATCTTCTTTTATTTACATTTATTCATAATTTAAAAAACATTTCACTGCATGTTCGTATTGTGTTATGTATGTATGTATGTGACAAATAAAATCTGAATATGAGTCATATTAGAGTGATTCGCTAATTTTCTACTGGTGAGCAAAGCAAAATCTATTAATGTTATGTACAGGAAAGTTTTGTTTACCTCGTAGATGAGACGCAATACAATAGATATGATACAATAGATACCCATTCTGTTAATCATCATTTGTCCTTAACTGCATTGCATTATCTTTTTATTATTAGAATAGTAAATGTCAGTGTATGTCTATGTGTTGGGGATCTGCTTATTAAAAGCATTGTATTTGATTCAATTCAAAGGAACCAAATGATCTAAATGACTCATAAAAGGATTCATTCATTTTAATGAACAAGACTGAAAGTCACTAAAGTGATCAGATCGTCCCATTTGGGATCATTTATACAAAACTTTAAGTCCAGATGTTTTGGGCAGACACTTTTGTGACAATTCTAAATGTCTTTTTGGGGTGTGTGTGTGTGTGTGTGTGTGTGTGTGTCATTGTTTGTTTGTGACATTGTTAAATTAAAACGAGTGTTTGGATAGCAGGTCATGAAATGGTCCATCACAAGTGAATAAATAACAACAAAAATGGACTTTATATTAAGCTCAGAAAGTATAAAATACACCAGTCGAGCGCCGACTAGTGGGGAAAATATACACTTCATATATATATACTATATATATATATATATATATATATATATATATATATATATATATATATATATATATATATATATATATATATATATATATATATATAGTATATATATATATATATACTACGAAAAAAAGATTAGAGCCGAACATAAACACCATGCATTCAAACTAACTTAATACAAACAATAGAACAACAATGTATTGTTAATATGACCATGGAAAGGCAAAGGGAAAGTGGAATCCATGCAAAGGAAAATAAAAATAAAATAAAACAATCATTTAAAAAATTAATAATAGATTAAAAAAAAGAAGATAACATTAAAAAAAAACTCTCCTTTTTAAAATTTTGATTTATAATTTGACTGATTTTTAATTAAAAGCAAAGCAATAACAACAAAGAGCTGAAAATCCAGAGTGTATACGAAGTTTTTAAAAACAATATAACAAAAATGCACTGTTAATATGAGAGAGTGACGTGAAAGGCGATGGAAAGTGGAAACAAGGGGAAAAGTAAAATAATGAAACATGGAAGGGAAAATAAAATAATGAACAAACAAACAAACAAATAATAATCAATTATAGTATCTCTATCAATTATGATTAAGTCTATACTGTAATGTTTGAATGACCTGTATTTTGGTTTATCAATGTCTGTAATTGTTTTTTTTTGTTTTTTAAAGTCAATAAAAATAAATAAAAATAAAGATATAGATATATATATATATATTATGTTTTTTTCCCTTTTAAAAAAAAAACAGATACAGAGATTGATTAAAATAAAAATAGTTATATTTAAATAGATAGATATAATTTATTAATATATATATATATATATATATATATAAAATATCTATATATATATATATATATAAAAAAAAAAAAATAAATATATATATATATAAAAAAAATAAAAATAAAAATAATAATAATAATAATAATAATAATAATAATAATATAAATTATAGGGGTTAGGAAATAGGAATAATAAAATAAATTTAAAAGATTAAATAATTTTCTTTTAATTCTAACTAAAATAAAAACTAAACAAAAAAAACCCAATATAATTAAAACAAATAAACATTTTAATCTAAATATTTCAGACCATAATATTCCTCCCAGGCCGAGGAGAACATTGCGTTCAGGCCACTTTGAAGGACACCTCGCGGGTCCTTTCGCCATTAAAACAATGTCGTCACGGCGGTGACGTTCTCTTTCCCCCGCTATCAGAGGGACGATCGGGTAAGTCGCTCTGAGCTCCGGCGCAAAA
The DNA here is from genome assembly GCA_030449085.1 of Kryptopterus vitreolus. Lineage (NCBI taxonomy): Eukaryota > Metazoa > Chordata > Actinopteri > Siluriformes > Siluridae > Kryptopterus > Kryptopterus vitreolus. The sequence goes on along the minus strand of JACRUU010000030.1, from coordinate 17,851,894 downwards.
TCCGCTGAAAATAACCACCATCCGTGAATGAAACGGATCCGGAGAGAAACCGCGGGGGGAAATAATAACATGGCCGTGTTTGTGTGTGTTTATTTCAGAGTTTTGTGTCCAGCGTCCATCGCTAATCTACAATGGCCGAGGAAGGGTAAGCGTGAGTGCTACACACCCGGCGTGCGCGTCTACCAGTAAACAAAATGGGGTTAAAAAATAAAAAAATATATATATTAGTGTTTGTTTATGTGGGATATTAATCTTGCATTTACACGCCCGAGTCCGTATTCTGTAAATAAATACAAAACAGGAAGTAAACAACTTTTCTGTGATTGAATTTAGCCGTGCTCGTCTTTATGAGCCATGTAGCAACAAATACACAATAAATGTGTATCAATACATTCATTATCAATAAATACACAAAAATTGTTTATGCGTATTATATATAGCACGCACACATACATACACACACATAATGTGTGTGTGTGTATATACGTGTATATATGTGTGTATATACGTGTATATATATGTATAATACATATATATATATATATATCTAGTGTTGGTGTATTATATATATATATATATATATATATATATATATATATATATTACACGCACACATGTCTAGTGTGTGTGTGTGTGTATATATATGTACGTGTGTATATATACATGCATACATACACCTATATATTACACGCACACACATGTGTCTAGTGTCTATGTGTGTGTATATATACATGCATACATACACCTATATATTACATGCACACATATTATGTCTAGTGTGTGTGTGTATGTGTATATATATATATATATATATATATGTATGTATGTATGTGTATATATATACATGCATACATACACCTATATATTACATGCACACATGTCTAGTGTGTCTAGGTGTGTGTGTGTAGTGTGTATATATATTGTGTGTATATATATATGTATGCACATGTGTGTATGTGTGTATATATACATGCATACATACACCTATATTACACGCACACATGTCTAGTGTGTGTGTGTGTATATATGTATGTGTGTATATATACATGCATACATGCATACATACCATATATATATTACGCACACATGTCTAGTTGGTGTATGTATGTGTGTGTACTCTATGTTGTATGTATGTATGTATATATATATGCATACATACACCCCTATATATTACGCGCACACATGTCGTGTTTATATATATCACCATATATACTATATTACTACAGTGTGTGTGTATATATGTATGTGTATGTATATATACATATATATGTATACCATTCATATACATACCTATATATATTACACGCGTGAGGGGGCGGACACACATGTCTAGTGTGTGTGTGTGTATATATGTATGTGTGTATATATACATGCATACATACACCTATATATTACACGCACACATGTCTAGTGTTTGTGTATATGTATGTGTGTATATATACATACTTGCATACACCGTGTGTGTATATATATATTACATGCACACGTGTGTGTATATATATATAATTACATGCACACATGTCTAGTGTGTGTGTGTATGTATGTATATACATACACACACACACACACAAATATACATACATACATACATACACACATATATGTTTGTTTTAATACGTACATATAACGTTATATGCACACGTGACTGAATATGTGTTGGAATTGGGTTGTTTGCGTCCACATATAAAATATTGTGCAATTTATATGCACGTTATTGTGTGTACCCACGTATTTATTCACTCGTGCATTAGAGTTCATTTTTAAGATTTAAATTTAACTTCTTGCATGTTGCAAATTCCCTTTAGAAATCTTTATTTGGTTGCAGGTTATATTGTTTATATATTTTTTTTTTTTTTTTTTTTTTTTTTTTTTTTTTACACCAAGACCTGCTATTTTAACTTGTTAGCTTTTCGTCCACACTTTATTCTATTGAACTCCTGAATTTCATACTTTAACATTTGTGTACTGAATTTGTATTCTGCTCCTGGAAGCTCTAAGTGAAAGTAGTTTTTAGTGCACTCCTGGCTTTTTCTTACTTGTGCTCCTGCAAAAATATTCTGTCCCCCCTCTCGCCTGTTCATGCATAAATATATTTTCTCCAGCAAGCAAAATTTAAGTCGCTCCCTACGTTGTGCCTGTATATCATTTATTTTCCTTTTAGTTGCCATTGTTGTTTTGTAGTATCTTCCTAAGATTTTTGTTTTTTAGTAGACACACCCACAGAGAGACGGGGTTTATTTTGTGGGAGTCCTGGGAATAGTATTCTCCCGCAACCCACGCACACATTAATGTTCCCACCCGAACCTGCATTCACCGTAAATGCGTCGGCTCCTGCGGGACTGCACGTCTCTAGTTGGTTCAATTAATAATTGCAAGTTGAATCCTTATGAAGGACCTTTTTGTTTGATTCCTCTCCAGTATTGAAGGTTATAATGTGTTATTTCTACTTTATAGTTTGAGTCTAGATTTTTATTCTCGTTTGTGATTCATTCATCTTCTACCGCTTTATCCGCTCTTCCCTCGGGGCACGGGGAGTCTGTGCCGATCTCGGGCGTCTATGGGCATTAAGGCAGGATTCACCCTGGATGGAATGCCAACCCATCACAGGACACACACACTCACACACACACACATTCATACACTAGGGACAATTTTCCAAGGTGCCAATCAACCTACTGTTTGATCATTCTGTAAAATGTAATATAAGAAAAAAGGACTTTAGTCTTTAGACTTTCTTCTCAACTCGTGCATGATTAGAAGCTGGTTTTGATGGTAAAAGGTCCAGTCCTCGGCTGCTGTGATGACTTTATGGTCTTTAGTCGGATACCCCTTCACTCCTTTAATGAGTGAGACTTTGGGTCTGAGCACGCTGCTGGACGTCACCCGTCCATCGCCTCGAACCCCTTTTCTTTTCCACCCTTGTAATTGATCTATCTTTGCCCCAGCATCGCTGCCGGAGGTGTGATGGATGTGAACACCGCCCTGCCCGAGGTGCTGAAGACCGCACTCATCCACGACGGACTTGCGCGTGGAATCCGGGAGGCCGCCAAGGCTCTGGATAAGTAAGAATTGACCCCCTCCCCACCACCACCACCACCACTTTTGAACTCCCTTCATGCCGCATCTATGATGATGATTTGGCTCCCTCTACTGAAATCTTTGAGGAAAAGCGCCAATTTGTTACCCAATTTCTTCCTGAGGTGCTGCTGTGCGAGTACTGGGGGCGAGTTTACGGCTTTGCCTCGTTGTAACCCTTCCTTTTTGTTTATTTCTAGGCGCCAGGCTCACCTGTGTGTCCTTGCCTCCAACTGCGACGAGCCCATGTACGTCAAGCTGGTGGAGGCTCTCTGTGCCGAGCATCAGATCAACCTCATGAAGGTAACGTGCTCGTGATCGAGCTCTACTACACGACTCGGGGGTTTGGTGTCTGTGATGACAACATGGCTCCCTCTACTGAATCCAGTGAGGATATTGCCTTTGTTACCCAAATGTTGCTGAGACACACAATGTTAAACTGGACTACAAAAGAATTCCATACGGCGGAGTTTCGAATATGCAAGTCGGGATGTGCACTAGCCGACTCTTAGCGAAGGCACATCAGGATGGTGTAATAACCTGTAATTAATAACTAATAGGAGGTTATTGTGCAAAAATGGCAGAAGATCGTAAATTGGCGGAGTGCATACTGCCGAGCTAGGGTATTAGAAAGATATCGCAATACCCTACTTTAAAAAAAAAAGTGTGGAGTTATTTTCTAGTACTGTAGTAGCAAGGGTTGGACTGTAGGGGGCAATAGTAGTAACGTTGTATGGTAGTTGAAGTGTTGGTATCACAACACTAGTTAAAAGCAATTCGGGTTAAGAAAATCATACGGCGTTGGCGCTCTTCTTTACGACGTTGCGTTTCCGGATGTCGTGTTCATATCCCGGCACCACCAAGACGCCCCCTGCTGGATTCTCGGGAATGTATTCACGTCGCCATGTTTTTTACACCGCACCGAACTGGTGGTTGGAGTTGGCTTTATTTCTTTATTTTTATTCTATAAATAAATTAACTCTACATGTCTTTACAGGTTGACGACAACAAGAAGCTTGGCGAGTGGGTCGGTCTGTGTAAGATCGACAGAGAGGGCAAACCCCGCAAGGTGGTGGGCTGCAGCTGCGTTGTCGTTAAGGTGAGTGAAGGGTTTCCCACACACAAAAAAAAAAAAGATACGAGACATAATTGCGGATGGGTTTCGGCCAGAACGAGTCCAGACACTGAATTTGTGTCTTGTGTCTGTGTTTTTTAAAAAAAAGTTTGACTGGCGAGAGAATTGAGCCTGACTCACGAGCCTCAAGGTCCGAATGTGGTCTCTGAGGTCCCCAAGAAGGCCAACAAATAAATACTTTCAGAATTCATTGATTTCACACCGTTACTGTTCTATAATGTGAATATTACACCCCCGAACCACATTTCAGTATGACTGCATTATTGTCCCCATGATGGATTTAATCTGTGTTTAAATGTACAGGTTCACGCACCAGCATGACTTGTTGATTTATTTATTTATTTATTTAAGATTACATTCCCATATTAAGTGGTCCCCCTCTCTTCCAGGACTACGGCAAAGAGTCTCAGGCCAAGGACGTCATCGAGGAGTACTTCAAATCCAAGAAATGAACATCTGAATAAAAGCCTTTTGAAGATATTTCATGTGATGCGTTTTAATTTCCTATTTATTTTTAACCTGTAAAATATATATTTTTATGTTTTTTATATAGAAATTGGCTCATTTCTGTGTAGTGTTAATAAGCAGGTCTTTTAGCTACACGGTAGGATTTGCTGTATGTTGCTATACGACTCTGAATTGGCTGCGCTGCAGACAGGATTTTATTCATTCATCTTCTACCGCTTTATCTGATCTTCCCTCGAGTCACGGGGAGTCTGTGTGTCTCAGGCGTCTATGGGCATTAAGGCAGGATACACCCTGGATGGAATGCCAACCCATCGCAGGGCACAAACACACATTCATACACTAGGAACAATTTTCCAAGGTGCCAATCAACCTACCGTCCATGTTTTTGGACCGGGAGGAAACCGGAGAACACGGAGGAAAAACCCTGAGCACCGGGGAGAACATGCACAAACTCCACACACACATGGCCGAGACGGGACTCTAACCCGCACCCTGGTGGTGTGAGGCGAACGTGCTAACCACTAAACCACCGTGCCCCGCATAGGATTTCCGGATAGGTGTTTTGGCAAATATGATTTAATCCTAAAACAAAGCAACGTCAAATTAATTTGCATAAATAAATGATCAAAGAATACACCTTTTAACAAATCTCCCAGACGTATTTCAATCCGTCACTTCTATATCTTGCATCATCAATCGGTCACACAGTGTTGGCTTTATTCCTGTCAGGATAAATAATAAATAAAACTAGCTTTATCATTCATATTTAGACCCTATAGAAACTTTTTTTGGGGGGAAAACCAGCAATTCTGTGACATGACACTAATCTCCCCCAATATAACACACTATAATCCTCATATTTAACACCACTGATTGGACTGTGTACAGTAAATGGTAGGCGTATCAGACTCGTCAAAAGCTTTGATTGTTTGTCGTCGCCTTACTCTGTTTTTTATGCGAGAGACTAGTTATGCTCTGTAGGTTTGTACCATATTGTAGCTCCTGGTATAATTGGAAGGATGTTTTGCGTATAAGGAACTAATCAGCCTATGGTATTGTATGGTTGTGGTTAATTGATGTATACCTTTTTTTTTGGCCAATGGAAATAATTTTCGGGTCTTGTTTGCTATCTCCAGGATGACCACGTGAAGGTCTCAAATCCAGATGCACTGAGTAATGAATGAACGGGGTAAAGCAAATATCCGTCTGGCTGGAAGTCAAAACATAAAGTGATGGTTCACTTAGATTTGCCCTTGAGCAAGGCCCTTAACCCTCAGCTGCTTAGTTTGTGTGTGTGTGTGTGTGTGTATAAAGTTCCTGGATATGGTGGAATAAATAAATAAAGCACATAAAAAGTGTAGTTAATTATAAAGGATATTCTGAAATCCTGTTTTTCACGTTGTAGGGGAAATAGTCGTTTATTTTTTATAGGGTTTTACTTCTGGCTAGCTTTGGTGGTTGTTGCATGAGTGTTTGTGAGATTGAATTTATTATTATTATATATATATTTCTTTTACATCGAATTAACCAACAAACAAACAAACATGGAGTGTTCAATCTTTCATTTTCAGTCTTTGTTCGTCTACATACATTTTCAAAATGAACAACAACAACAACAAAAAAAAAACACACCCCACACGAAACAGTTCATAAGGCACGACAAATTATACACATACTTCTTTGCCAAAAACTTACAAAAAGACCAAATGAAAAAAAAAAAAAAAGACAATGTTCAAATTGAGTTTCTGTAAAATAATTTACACGAGTTATTAATGAATCTAGGCTAGCTTGTACAGACCTATCGGTTGTATAGTTGGAGGACGACTGCACTAACGGGGGGAGGCGGAGGAGGGGAAGGGGGGGGGGGGGGTTCGAAAAGCTCCTCTGAGCACGGAGCGGAAGGTCGAAGCGGTCCGGTTCGTCTCCGATCCCGTCGAGATGCAGTGTGTTTATGTGTATATAATGTAAGACGTTTTGTGAGCGCTTGACGAGCCCATATTTGGAGCGTTTCGATTCCCTATGTTGCCCCTTTTGCCCCCCCCCCCCCCCCCAAAGACAGAAGACCAAGTCTTTTTAAGACAGTGCAGAGTTATCTCAGAAAGCCAGAGAAATCAATTAAAAAGACAGAGGACACAAACCAACATAAAAAGGGACTGCAGTGTAATGTTTCTTAAATAGTTGTACAAAAAAAAAGAGAGAGAGAGAGAGAGAGAGAGAGAAAAGGCTTATGATACAGCTGTCGAGTGTTACAGGTACTCGAATTCCAGTGCTTGGTGGAGGGCGAGCAGGTCCGAGTGACTGGATATTCGCCAGAACGGCATGTTGTGCTAGGGACAGAGAAGGAGGTCGCGGTTAGCTTTTAGTTTGCTTGCGCTTGTGTGTACGAGAACGTTACGAATACACCCACAGACAGGTTATGAATTAAAGGAAAAAAATATATATACATATAGTGTCTTAATAAAGTGTAAATACAAAGCCTGTGTACTGTGTATAAATCTGGTTTTCCTCTGGAAGGTTTTTTTTCTCGGTTGCCTTGGAGCGTTTCTTAGATTAGAAATAAACAGCGAGGCCAAGCAATGAAGTACAAACACTTTGTGACCTTAAGCAGACATTTTGGTGGCTCTATACTTTCCTGGAGAAATTATTATTTTTTTTTACTTCTTATCTTTATATTTTCATGCAATTATCTCTATTTTATACTCCTTACTTTTTAAAAAACGACCCTCGTGACTCCTATTTCATTCCAGACCCCTGACGCACGGGGAGAACGTGCAAACTCCACACACATAGCCGAGACGGGAATCGAACCCAGACCCTGGCGGTGTGAGCTGAACGTGCTAACCACTAAACCGTGCCCTTAAAATTATATATATATTTATTTATTTATATATATATATATATATATATATATATTTATTTATTTTTTTGTCCCCTAAGTGTGTCATAAATTGATGAATTATGCAGATGACTCTTCAATGTCACTAACGAAGGCAAAAGTGCAACATCAGATCAACCAACGATTAATTAATTAAATAAGTTCTCTCGTAAAAGTATAAAATGTAAAAATGCTCGTGAAAAGCTTTTCACTGCATGTCGTACTATGCATGTATGTATGCATATTTGTATGTATATATTCTTTCATTCATCTTCTACCGCTTTATCCGATCTTCCCTCGGGTCACAAGGAGTCTGTGTCTATCTCAGGCGTCTAGGGGCATTAAGGCAGGATACACCCTGGATGGAATGCCAACCCATCGCAGGACACACACACACACACACACACACACACATTCATACACTAGGGATTATTTTCCAAGGTGCCAATCAACCTGCCGTGCATGTTTTTGGACCGGGAGGAAACCAGAGAGCCCGGAGAAAACCCCCCTGAGGCACAGGGAGAACATGTACAAACTCCACACACACATGGCCGAGACGGGAATCGAACCCGGACCCTGGCGATGTGAGGTGAACGTGCTAACCACTAAGCCACCGTGCCCCTCATGTATGTATGTGTATGTATGTGTATGTGAAAAATAATCCTGAATCCTGTTTGTTCCCTTCCAAATCCAAAGCAATCCAATCAGGAAAGACTAATTTTGTTTCTGATAATAATACGATTTTCACAGACACACTTACTTTTGTGCGTTGAACTATTTTGATAAAATTTTTGATTTTTATTGGAAGAAATCCACTCTGTGTTTTTTTTTTTTTAGAAAATATACTGGTCTGTAATGAATAAGAATGATTCGAGAAATGCTCCAAAGCAACTGCGAAAAAGAAAACTGTAATAAATATTACATCACTTCAGAATATGATTAAAAAGAGAAATGCATCAACATCAACAGGTACAATCAGTCAACTTGGTGGACTCCCTCCATACCAGAAAAAATGAGTAAAAACGACTACATTATTTCCTTTAACTCATCACCTCTAGTGTAAACCGAGTGGCCAGATTTTTAGGTACATTTACCACACAACCACCAGCTTCGTACGATCGGAAGCGGACAATAATGAAGAGGTTGTAGTCACATGGTAGGTGGACCTAATCTGGCAACTCCCTTTAGTGTGTTTTAACAACGACCGGGCCTCATTTGGGAATTTCTTGGCGAATCTGTGTGAAAAAAAAAAACGTTTTCCTGAACGTTTTGCAAAAGCATAATCTTATAATGTATCATCTGACACTGATTCTCACAACAGATTTATACTGTGGGGGCCATTTCTTTTGCATGAACAGAATGGCTAGCTGTTTCGAGATGTCGAGACTCGTGAATTTTAAAAGTAATATAAAAAACAAATATTGGCAAGGTAATCACAATAATATGGATTTTGTAGCATATTTGATGTGTATTACAGACATTTTAGATACAAACAAATGAGGCGCGATGTTGTGCGACCTACTATACACTCTACACACCCATGGAATGTTTCAAACATTTTATTTGGAAAGCCCACTACTGCAACCAGAAAAACCCGACAGGCAAAAATATCACACAATTCCACACAGGAGAAGCTGAAAACAATGACACTCGAAGTAACCCACAATCATATATCGATAAAGGGTTTCTAGAAAGGTTCGTAACTGCTGGCAATTTCTATACTGTAAAGATTAGCAAAGCTATTTAGCGGCGTCAAAACCTCGTACAAACCCTTTATGGATGTCAGGATGTAAACATTTCTCACAAAATTGAGAAGTAAAAAAAAAAAAAGCTATTTCCAGAAAGCATTTTTCAGGACCGAGTTCAATGTATTTATTTATTAATTTTTTCGTACAATACCGTTAACATCTCCCCGATAACAAAATGACTCCATTCGCACGACATACCGAAGCTAGATTTGCTATAGCAATCCGAGATGCTACAAAATTGCTAGCATGTGGCTAATTTACTGAATCCTGAGGTAAAAATGTCTTCCAATTCTTTCCAGTTGTTTTTGATTTTGTTTATTTTATATAAGGGAGCGTGCTGAAGAACACTGAACACATTGACATGTTCATGAAACCAGTTTGAATGTGACCACGCTGGGATTAGCCTTTAGAAAATGGAAAACTATCATCAACAACAGCACACAAACAATCTGTCGAATTCATTTACATTTACATTTACAGTATTTGGCAGACGCCCTTATCCAGAGCGACTTACAACTGAGCAATTGAGGGTTAAAAGCCTTGCTCAAGGGCCCACTAGTGGCAGCATGGTGGTGGTGGGGTTTGAACCCGTGATCTTCCAGTCCAGAGTCCAACACCTTAACCATTGGGCTATACCACCTCCCTATTCAAATGATGATTGATTGGTATTAAGTGGAAAGCATCCCCACACCATTATAGCACCTCCACCAGCCTGAACTGTTTACTCTGTATATGTTGAATACATGGATATATAACCTAGCATCTGGGTGAAATCAAGTTTCATCAGAATCCATTCGTCAGCTATATAAGTTTGTATAATATTTGCTTGATAATGGTGGAACCTCGGTGTGATCTTCTGAGCGGAGAGAGTGTGGAGATTTCCGAGTTACCCGATCCAGATTGTCATAGTGCTCCGAAATGCGATGGCACTGCTAGCATGTCACTATTTTACTGAATCCTGAGGTAAAAATTTATTCCAATTCTTTCCAGTTGGTTTTGATTTTGTTTATTTTATATAAGGGAACGTGCTGAAGAACAGTAGCATTCTGGGATTAGCCTTTAGAAGATGGAAAACTATCATCAACAACACGACACAAATAATCTGTGGCATTCAAACAATGGTTTGAATGGCATTAAGTGGAAAGCATCCCCTCACCATTATAGCACCTCCACCAGCCTGAGATTGCTCTACATTCTGATGGTGTTGCCCTCAAGTGTACAGAGTGGTTATCCGAATTACTCTATCGAGTTTCTCCACTAACCTTACTTGGGTCTTATTTCCAAGTTTAATGGATTCCCACTAGATCATGGAGAGTGACAGTGGAGATTTTTGGAGCTTCATTCAGCCACAATGAAGGGTGTTCATAAAGTCAAGTACTTATGTAGAGAAGAAGCAAAGAAGACATTCTTCCAACTTAGTAATAACAGTTTCGAGAAGAACCCCAAAGGTTCTCAGGTGTCCCAATACTTTTGTCGTCTAATGTCTAATCGATTTGTGACTTATTGTGGGGACTATGAATTTATATAACTTGACAGTGCCAAACTCAAGGCCTGTAGCCTGTAGATCTGGCCCGCCACGGGAGGCCAGCTAGAGCTTAAAATAAGTACGATTTTTTTAAAACAAGCCTATTCTCATTTAAAACGTGCATTAACAATATACTACATCTCCCACAATGCAATGTTACCCTTGAAGTGACGGCATTACTGAGGGTGATTTTCCCAACAAGCGGAATTGAGAAATATCTATCCCAAAATGTCCAGCAAGCGAAAAATGTATGCAGATGGAAGGCACTTCCAAGAAAGATGGGAAAGTGAATACATGTTTGTGCTTCAAGAAGAAAAATTGGAGGTGGTGGCTTAGTGGTTAAAGGGTTGGCCTCTGGACCAGAAGATCTCAGGTTCAAACCCCACAACCACCAAGCTACCACTTGTGGGCCCTTGAGCAAGGCCCTTAACCTTCAATTGCTGAGTTGTAAGTCGCTCTGGATAAGGGCGTCTGCCAAATTCCGTAAATGTAAAAGTGCTGTGTGTTTTGTGTTATGAGGCAACGTCGCTCATCACACACTATATACTGTACTATAGTAATAACTGGTCCTTCGAGGCCACCGTAATGCTGATGTGGCCCCACGGTGATAATGACTTTCGCACCCGTGTTAGGGCATTAGTCCTTGGATCAGACAGTCTTGAATTCACATCCCAAGCTCACCATGCTCGCACTCTTGGGCCCCTGAACGATTCCAATAACCCCTTTACTGCTCAGTTTTGTGAATGAAAAAAATAAATAAACGTAAATTGGATAAATTGGCATAAATACAAAAGTGTGTGAATCAGAATGAGGCTTAAAATGTACTTAAAATGTACCAAATGTGGTCGTTCCCATTCTAAAATAAATTGTGCTTTATCATGTAGCCCAGAAATCTTGACCTTGGTACTGAAAAATGCTTGTTGGCTGGCGTACAAATGCGTTAAATTCTCACACAATGAGGAAAAAAATAGACTTTGCACACAAAACACAAACACGCTCAAAGTGAAATTACACCGTTTCCTAAAACAGAGGCGTTAAACCCGGGGCCGCAAATGTTTGCTTGGCGGAAACGTTATTAAGGAACACATTGTGACTCTCGGTGGTTGAACAGCTCTGTTTTGCATCTCGAGAAAGCTCGCTGCGTGATTTGCCAGGTTGCGGCAAAGCACGAGAAGCGGCGAAACCGGCAAATCGACGCGCCGATCACCAACACCAGCTTATAAACAGCAAAACACGGAAACAACACAGGTCAAGCAGCTGTCAGTGTGTCAGTGTGAGCTGATATAAAGCATCGCTAGAGCACACACAGGGAGAAAGTCCACTTGTCGGAGGGAGGGGGGGGGGTGGGAAAGGGGGGGAGGGGGTGTGGTAAAAGGGTTCACACACTGCTTCCGGATCGTGGGGTGGATGGGTGTTGGGGTGGGAAGGGAAGGGGGGGTATCGTTACCTTGGTGGCAGCCTGCTCCTCTTCCACACCGTCCCCAATAACAACATACACTACCTTCCTGCCAAACCTTTGTATTATTCGCTCAAAGCAACTCTCTTTTCCTGCAATAATAAACAGGGTTAGATGTCAGACGGGTAAGGGTCGAAGGTCGTGAAAAGTTACCTGGCTGGCCGCGTGCTCCTCATCGCGCCCATCGCCAATCACTACATATGTAACGTTAGTGCCAAACCTGGACACTATACGCTCAAAACAGCTCTCTTTACCTGTGGGAAATACGGCAAGGCCTTACGGGTCATGTAGAAAACATACCACTGAGAGACACACAGCAGCTGCACCGCTCAGGACAACAAAGAATATATATATATATATATATATATATATATATATATATATATATATATATATATATATATATATATATTCACACAATATATATGAGTACCTCACTGTACCCTATTATATTAACTATATTAATGTATCACCAGTTTACATGGACAGCAACCGAAAGCGGAACATAATTCTTAAAGGAGCCACGTACCGTATTTAACAACTAAAACACACAGTGTAAAAAAAAAATGACATGAACAAGAAAATGAATATTAAATTTCCAATCTGAAATAAAAGTTAAATAATTCATCATTTTATTAAACGAAGAGATTTTGAGTTATATTTATGTATTTATAAAAGTTACAGTTTAGAAATACGAGCAGTATTCATTTATGGTACATGTGCGAAATGTGCGATTAAAAATGCGATTAATCACGATTAAATATTATAATCTATTGACAGCCCTATTAACATATTATTATAATATTATTACATATATATTAATATTATTATCACATTTTTAAGTACACCATAGTTTACACAAGTTGACAATATATATATATATATATATATATATATATACATATAATATATATTTTTAAAATTATTTCTTGTTAGATTCGAGAATTTCACATTAGCCCTCCTAGCGCCATCTGGTGGCCAGTTTGAGAATCACTGATCTTGCTGCTCAATTGTATAAATAAACAAACATAAACAAGCAGTTTATTAATTAAAGTGTGCGATTCGTTGATTTTTCTTACTGTCTCACCTATTTTCGTTGCGCTGTAGATGTTCTCGATAGGAAACGCCGAGCCGAGGCTGTAGAGCAGCACCTTGGCCAGAGCTGGTATTAACTGTGTCGTAGTCACCAAGACGTTAACACAGTTACTCCTAATGAAAGAAAGAGAGAGAGAGAGAGAGAGAGACCTTTACACACTGTATCATTCTTTCTTCTGCTCCTTCTATTATAATTATTACAGTTACTTTTATAATAAACTACTACTAAAGACAGGAAGTAGAGCAGGAGGATTTTCATCATGACATTTTTTTCTCGCCAGTCTGTTTTTAGGGCCCAAGCACTCCAGTGCGCCCCCTGGGAAGTTAATCAGTATAACACTTGCTCGCAGCTATATTCTTCAAGTGGTAGAAGATGAATTAATAAATAATAATAATAATAATAATAATATAATATATAACATAATTAATTAATTAATTAATTAATAATACTTGGAATTGCAATTTTAAAAGTAAGAAATGGGAGTAATTAGGAATAAAAAATTTGGAATGACTTTTTCCTT
>JACRUU010000030.1:17825496-17827996 GCA_030449085.1 Kryptopterus vitreolus | reverse complement strand
TCCCCAGCGGATGAAAGGATACGAGAACAAATGGAAGAACGACGCGCCCTGGCTGGAACACAGAAAGCGTTTGATGGGAACGTTTTATGAACCCCGTGCTGTTCTTTAACACCACCAAACACAAACACCGCACACACACACACACACACACACACACACACACACACACACACACACAATGTTTGGTCTTTTACAGCAGATGCCTCTAAACCTGTCACTAACGTCTCCGAGCGCATGAGCGCCGCAGTAAAAATGCTCTCAGGGAAGACTTTGGTCCCCCCCCCCCCCCCCCACCCCCACCATCCTCCTCTTCCTCCTTCGTTCCCTACAGCAGGGATCACCAACCTTTTTGTAACTGAGAGCTACTACATGGACACCGAGTCATATAAAGGGCTACCAGTTTGAAAACCCCTCTGAAATAACAAATTTACCTTTAATTATATTATTATTATTATTATTAATGATATCCTCATTTATCTATGTAAATACCTTGGATTTTTCCAGTGACCCAACGAATTAACTACAGAATTTTACATTATAGACCATCTCCTGATGAGTTGTCCTTTTTATAGCAAGCCTGAGAGACTTCATGTGCTTCTTGGGGGTTACCTCCTGCCCACGAACCACTTGGTGCCCCTCTCTACAGGATTCTCTCTCTCCTCTCGTTTCAGCACAAGTCCTTTGTTTATGCGTCCAGATTCGGCGTGGGGAACAAAAGCATTCCAGGTTGGCTTTCTTTCTTTCTTTCTTTCTTTCTTCTTTCTTCTTTTTCTCCTCCTGAATGTCTAATGATGAACGATTGCGCAGTCCGACCAGCTTCACTAAGTGATGTCATCATTCTAAAAGTGTGTGTGTGTGTGTGTGTGTGTGTGTGTGTGTAACACTGTTGTAACAGTACCTGTTGTGTGTGTGCTGAAGTTGGCTGGATTGGCTGGATTGGACACGGAGTTGTTGGGAGGTGTAGAGGCCAGGGGAGGACGTAAACCCGGATGCTGGTGAACGATCGGTGCGGGGGAAAAGAGAGAGAGAAAGAGAGAGAGAGAGAGAGAGAGAGAGAGAGAGAGAGGGAGGACACTGTGAGCCATGTTGCCAAAATCTGGGGTAATCAAGCTTTCGTTACTTTCCGCAGGACGCAGTGAAAGGACTGTAATTACCTGGCATCTGATAGGGCGAGTAGGCCGTCTGTCCCGGCTGGGGGGTGGTGAATCCTGGGCTGTAGTTAAGCCCTGATTGGAGGGTGGACTGGCTCTGGGACAGACCGCCTTCCATCTTTATCCCAGGTAACATCACCCCTAAATCTGCTGCAGGTACGACGCGTCAGGGCGAGAAAAACAAACAACATGCGTTATAACATGCGTATATATATCGTTTCCCCTTTCCCTCCATTCCTTTTCTTTGCTTTTCATTTTCCTTCCTTTAATTTCTTTTCCCTCCTTTCTTTGCTTTCCTTTTCTGTCCTTGCCCTTTCTTTGCTTTTCTTTTTTTTCGTTACTTTCCTTCTCATTTGTTTCCTTTCTTCTTTTCTTTTTCTTTTCCCTTTCCCTTCTATCTTCTCCCCTTGCCCTCCCTTTCCACTCGCCCTTCTTTTCTTTTCCTTCCTTTCTTTCATTTTCTTTCCCCTCTCTCCCTTTCCCTTTCTTTCATTTCTTTCCCCTCCTTCCTCTTTGCTTTCCTTTCATTCCTGTCCTGTGCTTTTCTTTGCTTTATTCCCCCCCCCCCACTCGCCTTCTTTCCTTACCATTTGTGTCCCTTCTTTTCTTTCATTCATTCTTTCTTTCCTTTTTTTATTCTTTACAATCCTTTCTTTTTCCTTTCCCCCTATTTCACATACTTCTTCTTTGCGTTCCTTTCATTCCTTTCCTTTGTTTTTCTTTATTCTTTATTCCTTATTTCTTTGCTATTATTTCCCCCCCCTCCCACTTGCCTTCCTTTCGTCATTTTGTCCTTTCCAATTTTTTTCTTTCATTTATT
Source organism: Kryptopterus vitreolus (assembly GCA_030449085.1). Classification (NCBI taxonomy): domain Eukaryota; kingdom Metazoa; phylum Chordata; class Actinopteri; order Siluriformes; family Siluridae; genus Kryptopterus; species Kryptopterus vitreolus. Next base: position 17,826,025 of record JACRUU010000030.1, on the reverse strand, counting down.
GCTTTATTTCCATTTCTTTTCCCCCTTTACTTCTTCCAGTTAGTTATTCCTTTAATTTCTTTTCTTAACTTTATTGCCCCCCACTCCTTCTTTAATTTACCATTTTTCCCTTCTTTTTCTTTCTTTCTTTCCTTCCTTTTTTCCCGTTATTCTTCCTTTCCTTTTCCTTTTCCTTCCTTTCTTTGCTTTCCTTTCCTTTCTTTTTTCCTTTTTCTTTTCTTTTTCCATTTCCTTCCCATTTCCCTCTCTATCTTTTCCCCTTGCCCTCCATTGCTTTACATTTTCCCCCACTCGCCCTTCTTTTCTTTTCCTTCCTTTACCTTCTTTTCGTTTTCTTTCCCCTCCCTCCCTTTCCCTTTCTTTCATTTCTTTCACCTCTATCCTTTCACCTTCCTTTTCCTTGCTTTCCTTTGCTTTATTGCTTTATTATTAAAGTCGCCTTTTCTTTCCTTTCATTCGTTTTCTTTGCTGTCCCTTCTTTCCTGTGTCTTTCCTTGTCTTTTCCTTCTCTTTCCCCTCCTTCCTCTTT
>JACRUU010000030.1:17807996-17817996 GCA_030449085.1 Kryptopterus vitreolus | reverse complement strand
TTCTATATTCTTTATTTTTTCCTCCACTTGCCTTTTCTTTGTATTCATTTGTTTCCTTTCCCTTCTTTTCTTTTCTATTCTTTATTTCTTTCTTTCTTTCACTTTCTGTCTTTCATTTAATTTCCCTTCTCTTTCCTTTCCTTTCTTTTTTCTTCTTTACATTCCTTTTCCTTCTCTTTCACTTGCTTCCTCTTTGCTTTCATTCCTTTGTTTCCTTTGTTTTATTTTCCACCCACTCGCCTTCCTTCCATTTTCTTTCATTTGCTTCCTTTCCCTTCTTTTTTTTCTTTCTTTCTTTCATTTCATTTTCCTTCTCTTTCCTTGCCTTTCTCTTTTCCTCTTTACATTCCTTTCCTTTCCTTTTCCTTCTCTTTCACTTGCTTCCTCCTTCCTTTCCTTTCCTTTATTAACTCTTCCAATTGTTTTCTTTCCCTTCTATTCTTTTTCTTTCCTTCCCACCTAATCCCTTTTCCTTCCTTTCATTTCCGTTTCCTTTCCCTTCCCTTCCTTTCTTTTGCTTTTCTTTGCTTTGTTTCCTTTCCCTTCTTTTCTTTCTTTCTTTCACTTTCTGTCTTTCATTTAATTTTCCTCCTCTTTCCTTTCCTTTCTTTTTTCTTCTTTACATTCCTTTTCTTTCTCTTTCACTTGCTTCCTCTCCCCCTTCCTTTCATTTGTTTCCTTTCCCTTCTTTTCTTTTTCTTTCTTTCATTTCATTTTCCTTCTCCTTCATTTTCTTTCTTTTTTTTGCTTCTTCACATTCCTTTCCTTTCATTTCCTTTTCCTTCTCATTCACTTGCTACCTCTTTGCTTTGCTTTCCTTTGCTTTATTTCCCCTCCCACTCGCCTTCCTTTTCTTTCTTTCCATTTGTTTCCGTTCCCCTTGTTTCTTTTTATTTCCTTCTCTTCCTTCTCTATCCTTTACCTTCCCTTCCTTTCCTTTGATTTTCTTTTCATCCCTTATATTCATCCTTTCATTTGTATCCTATCCCTTCTTTTCTTTTTCTTTATTTCTTTCCTTCCCTGTTTTTCATTTCTTCTTTACATTCCTTTCCTTTCATTTCCTTTTCCTTCTCTTTCATTTGCTTCCTCTTTGCTTTCCTTTCATTCCCTTTTCCTTTGCTTTATTCCCCCCCCACTCACCTTCCTTCCCTTCCCTTTCATTTGTTTCCTTTCCCTTCTTTTCTTTTATCTTTCCTTCAATTCTCTTCCTTTTCCTCCCTTCCCCTGGCTTTATATCTTCTCATTAGCCTTCCTTTCCTTTCATTTAATTTCTTTTCCATATTCACATGTTCTTTCCTCTTCTACCATTTCTTTCCTTTCCAAAGGTTTTTTTTTTACATTAAATCTCAGAGACAAATATTGATATTTTGTCTAGTTCAGGGGTCGGCACTGTTTACCACTCGAAAAGCCTTAAAGAGAAAGTGTAAATATTGTAATTAATTAATATATAAACTGGGAACCGGTAAGAATCAGAATAAGTGGAATCAGCAAATTAAAATGACATTCAACCCAAATTAGCAGAAATCCCATTGATCAATGTTCAATAATTGATTTCCTATCCCTCTCAACCTATCACAGATCATTTCTCTATCCATCAACCAATCACTGATCACATTACGATCATCAAGCAATCACTGATCACCATTACTCCCATCAACCAATCACTGATTACCATTATTCCCATCAACCTATCACAGATCATTTCTGTATCTATCAACCAATCACTGATCACTATTACTCCCATCAAGCAATCACTGATCACCATTACTCCCATCAACCAATCACTGATCACCATTACTCCCATCAACCAATCACTGATCACCATTACTCCCATCAACCAATCACTGATCACCATTACTCCCATCAACCAATCACTGATCACCATTACTCCCATCAACCAATCAGTGATCACCATTACTGACACATTACTCCCATCAACCAATCACTGATCACCATTGCTCCCATCAACCAATCACTGATCACCATTACTCCCATCAACCCAATCACCTCACCATTGCTTCCCCTCAACCAATCACTGATCACCATTATTCCCATCAACCAATCAGTGACCACCATTTTCCTCACAAACTAATCACTGATCACCAAAAGCCATCTAATTATCCTGTAATAGACATGTGATAAAAACATACTGTGTGTGTGTGAGTGTGTGTGTGTGTGTGTGTGTGTGTGTGTGTGTGTACAGTGTGTGCGTGTGTGCGTGTGTATGCATGTATTCAAATTGGACCATGTGATGATGAGGTAAACTGAGGAGAATGTTGAAAATGTTTTGGCATCGCGTATGTGTGTGTGTGTGTGTGTGTGTGTGTGTGTGTGTGTGTGTGTGTGTGTGTGCGTGCGTGCGTGTGTGTGTGTGTGTGTGTCTGTTAAAATCATTAGCAGAATTCCAATAGGAATGATTTACAGACTCTTGCTGTCTTTTTCTCTCTGTGTTCATCTATTGTTTCATTAGGCCAGCATGTCAAAACCAGATGAGATCACTTCTGCCCACACACACACACACACACACACACACACACACACACACACACACACAGACAAATGTGCATTTAATTTACACCCTTTCTCGATTTGTTCCGAATTTTCCTCCCGGCAATAAAAAACTATAAATACAGGAAATAGCTTTTCAGGGCACCAGATTCCCAATCAAACACAAGACACTAATTCTAAACAGGCAAAAACTCCTGCCATGCAAACACAGAGACACACACACACACACACACACACACACACACACACACACATACACACACACGAGTGTCATGGTTCATTCCAATGGACTCCTAATGATGTTTCCTGACCAGAACAGAGTGGATTTGACCTTCCTTGAACAGGAATCGCTGCGACGGGAAAACGCTCCGGATTCACATGAACTCATATATGTAAAAAAAAGGGATTCCGGATTCAGACATGTATTCGAAACATCTAGGTAATTCAGAATGTCAACTAAAACACATATATGTCATTCATTCATTTTAAAATTCAAAAGGTAAATCTTCCTACTGATTTAGGACCAGTGTATTCGAAACATCTGAGGTAAAGAATGTCCGAAAACACTTTCATTCATTCATTCATCTTCTACCGCTTTATCCGATCTTCCCTCGGGTCACGGGGAGTCTGTGCCTATCTCAGGCGTCTATGGGCATTAAGGCAGGATACACCCTGGATGGAATGCCAACCCATCGCAGGAGCACACACACAAACACACACATATTCACACACTAGGGACAATTTTCCAAGGTGCCAATCAACCTACTGTGCATGTTTTTTTTTTTGGACTGGGGAGGAAACCGGAGAACCCGGAGAAAAAACCCCCTGAGGCACGGGGGAGAACATGCAAACTCCACACATGACACATGGCCGAGACGGGAATCGAACCCCCGACCCTGGAGGTGTGAGGGTGAAGCGTTGCTAACCACTAAACCACTGTGCCCCCTAACCCACAAAACACATAATAAAGACAAATGATTTAAGTCATGTGACTTTTCCAGGCACATACTTTTTTTTCCCTCCACTTGAACTACGAGACCCCGAACCTGCTCCAACATGACGATGCACTTTTACACATTGCCAGGTGCATGAACATATGGATTATATGGGATTTCCTGCTATAATTGATTTTCTGCTATAATTGATCATCCATCAAGCAATCACTTCTGATCACAAACATTACTCCCATCACCATCGCTATCAACCTATTACAGATCATTTCTATCCCATCAACCTATCATCACTGAATCCATTATCTCAACCAATCACTGATCACATCATTACATCCCATCAACCAATCACTGATCACTATTACTCCCATCAACCAATCACTGATCACCATTACTCCCATCAACCAATCACTGATTCCTGATCAACATCACAGATCACTGACCCATCAACCAATCACTGATCCTACATCAACCAATCACTGACCATACATACCAATCACTGATTATTACTCCCATCAACCAATCACTGATCACACATTACTCCCATCAACCAATCACCACTATCTAACCATTACTCCCATCAACCAATCACTGATCACCATTACCCCATCAACCAATCATTGATTGCCATTATTCCCATCAACCTATCACAGATCATCTGTATCCACCCCAATCACTGATCACTGATCATCCCAAACACTACTCCCATCAACCAATCACTGATCACCACTACTCCCATCAACCAATCACTGATCACCATTACTCCCATCAACCAATCACTGATCACTATTACTCCCATCAACCAATCACTGATCACTATTACTTCCATCAACCAATCACTGATCACCATTACTCCCATCAACCAATCACTGATTGCCATTATTCCCATCAACCTATCACAGATCATTTCTGTATCCACCAACCAATCACTGATCACTATTACTCCCATCAACCAATCACTGATCACCATTACTCCCATCAACCAATCACTGATCACCATTACTCCCATCAACCAATCACTGATCACCATTACCCCCATCAACCAATCACTGATCACCATTACTCCCATCAACCAATCACTGATTGCCATTATTCCCATCAACCTATCACAGATCATTTCTGTATCCACCAACCAATCACTGATCACTATTACTCCCATCAACCAATCACTGATCACCATTACCCCCATCAACCAATCACTGATCACCATTACTCCCATCAACCAATCACTGATCACCATTATTCCCATCAGCCTATCACAGATCATTTCTGTTACCACCAATCTGTATCCATCAACCAATCACTGATACTTTACTCCCATCACTATTACTCCCATCAACCAATCACTGATCACCACTACTCCCATCAACCAATCACTGATCACCATTACTCCCATCAACCAATCACTGATCACCATTATTCCCATCAGCCTATCACAGATCATTTCTGTATCCATCAACCAATCACTGATCACTATTACTCCCATCAACCAATCACTGATCACTATTACTCCCATCAACCAATCACTGATCACCATTACTCCCATCAACCAATCACTGATCACCATTACTCCCATCAACCAAACACTGATCACCATTACTGATCACCATTACTCATCATTACTAGATTGCAGCCGAGGGCTGATTTTTCCAACATTCTGTATCCATATATATATATATATATATGTGTCTATATAATAGTCATAGGGAATATCTCATTCAAAAAACCCTATACAATTGTGGAAACACTTTGGGAAAGGACCACATAAGGCTGGGAACGTCGTACGTCCCAATACTTTTGACAAAACAGGGCATATTAGTATTTTTGTACGCCACTTCGATTTCCGCGTAAAAGACTTCGCCGTAACGTTACTAAGCGCTTAAGAATGCGCCGCAATTTATTTCTGTACGATCGCGCTTAAATGGCCGAATGGACCGCGATTAGCTTGGGAAAGCGCTTTCCTCTATTACAATGAAATACACTTAACGCTCACCTCTCCCTCCGTCCCGAACATTTGGAATGTTTTACAGCTGTGATAAACCCGCGCTCGCTCCCGAGTCCCCGAGGCATTTTAGACGCATTTAGGAGGGAAGAATTATTAGCAGCGAATGTCGCGGAGTGCAAAAAAAAAGAAAAACACAACACCGGCTCGTTACGAGAGTTACAGCGTGGGCCTGGGAATGCACGCGGACGCATCGTCGAGTAAAGCAAGTAAAGCTCTACAGGAGATTCAACTCAGATCGGAGCGGAAAAAAAAAGACGGATTTGAAATGCTTCCGATGCGTTGTTGCGGAAAGATTCAAACGTGAAAGTCAAAGACACCATTCATTCATTCATTCATTCATCTTCTACCGCTTTATCCGATCTCACACCACCAGGGGCCAAGTTCGATTCCCGTCTCGGCCATGTGTGTGTGGAGTTTGCATGTTCTCCCCATGCCTCAGGGCGTTTTTCTCCGGGTTCTCTGGTTTCCTCCCCGGTCTAAAAACATGCACGATAGTTTGATTGGCACCTTGGAAAATTGTCCCTAGTGTATGAATGTGTGTGTGTGTGTGTGTGTCCTGTGATGGGTTGGCATTCCATCCAGGGTGTATCCTGCATTAATGCCCATAGACGCCTGAGATAGACACAGACTCCCCGTGTCCCGAGGGAAGATCGGATATAGCGGTAGAAGATGAATGAATGAATGATCCCAGTGGGTCCCAGAAGGTCGCCGGTTCAAATCCCACCACCACCACCACCACCACCACCAAGAAGCTCCCACTAGTAGGCCCTTGAGCAAGGCTGGATAAGGGCGTCCGCCAAATCCAAACCCTTAGAATTATCTTGGAACGTTTATCTGAAGATTGCGACATTGAAGCTGTCAGCGAGTGTATGTCCCTGGTGGAATCAGAAACATGCCGGAGACCCGAGCCATGGCTCGCTAGTTAAGTCCTTCTGGGCCACCGATCAAAAAGCATTCCATCGGTTCCCATCATTTCCAACCAGTAGCGACCCTATCAATCGCTCATAGCATTGAGGTCGGGTTATTATTATTATTAGTATTATTATTATAACCAAATGTAAATGGTGAAATAACAATCGAGGTGTGTGTGTGTGTGTGTGTGTGTGTGTGTTTACAAGCAACAAGTCCTATGTGACGGGTGTGCAGAAGGCACTCTCTGTCCCAGTCGTAACCCCTGAAGAATGTCGGAATGGCATAATCTGAAGTACATCATTTTCAGCATGTGGCCATTCCCGGAGCTTGACAGGAAGGTTTCGCTCCTTCGGTGACCCCTACATTCCTCGTACGTTGCAACTTTGGGACGAGGTTCGAACCGTCTCGCCATGCACTCGCGGTCAAATGCACCGTCCTATTCGGTATCTTACAGGCCGATTTATTCTGATCTGATGGTCAGCGCAGCTACTAGAATTACGACGGGGGGGGGGGGGACGACTTATGATGCATAGTGTATACAAATAAACACTGTTACAGGAAAATACAGCCGCTTTCCGATGGTGATGCGTTGTGGTGACCTCATCGCAACGTGTAAATATCGCTAATCGAGACGTGACCCAGGAGTCTCAAACAATGGTGATCAGTATGGGGCAGTATTACAGACGCCCCCCCGGCCTACGAAACAAACACTTTACGAACTTTCGCGAATACGAACAAACCTGCTTACGAAGTAATATTTGTTTCGGATTCGAAAAAAAAAAAAAAAAAAAACGCCCGCTAATGAGTGTAATAGCCATGTAACGCCAACCACCTCCACCTCCTCCTCCCTCTATCCACACACGTATTAACCACCACAATCCATGGTAAGTACATTGTATACATATATTGTATATTTAATATTGTTTATTCATTTGAAATATGCTTTTCTAACTTTTCTTAAGTGCAACAGTAAACGAGCCTTTTTATAGCGTATTTCTTACCGACATAGTTAGGATACATGCGAACGCCAAGAGCAACTTACGAACAAATTCATATTACTAACGAACTCTCGGATCTCCTTCATTAATGATAAATAATAAACAATTTACAGCTACATACGACTGATATTAATAATAATAATACCTTTAATTCATGGTCATTTGTCTACTTACATAAAATGAAAGAGCAAAACAATAAACCCCCAACAATTTAATATAATGCAACAGCTAAAAGCTCGAGACGACATGCATGTGTACAAGAAGAATTAACACAATAAGGACTTTGATGTAAGAGTGTGAGAAGGAGAAAGTTTTATATTAAAGATAAAGATTTTATATTTAATGTGGAAAATATCTTTATAATCCTGTCGTATCGCTATCATCACCACGTTTCACACCACAGCAATTTTGCGTGATATAGCTATCATGTTGAATAGTATATCTGAATATTGTTGAATGTTGGGGGGGGTGGGGAAGATGTGAACATAAACATCTTTCCACAGAAATCTAAACTAATCAGAATGAACAATTCAAAGTATATATATATATATATATATATATATATATATCTATATATATATGTGTGTATATATATATGCGGTATATATATATATATATATATATATATATATTATATATATATATATATATATATATAGCAAAGTTGTCAAAGTTTTATTAACAACACATTAACTGCAAATTCACTTTAACGACACTAATGTTATTAACGTGTGATTAACGCAGTGTGCATTACTATGTGAGTGATTTGCTCCTTCACTCTGCGTCGTGTTGGTGAATGAACGAAACCCGAACAACAAAACAACAAGAAAATAAATAAACGTTCAGTGCATCCACTCACACTTCCTAAATTTCTCCCCAATTACACCTACTATCTGTGCATTCACAACAGGTACGATCTCCTCACTATATTAGCGTATATTACCGTATGGAACCTTACGCAAGCGCATCACATTCCCAAATCCGTATTACGCAATAAAGCGCATTTTTACTGAATGCAATAAAGCGCTTCCGTATAACCTAAACACCGTATCACCAGTTTATATGGAAAAGCAACCGGAACACAATTCTTAAAGGAGCCACGTCCCATATTTTACACTTCAAACCAACACTAAACAAATAACATTGTAATTAACAAGAAATTCATATTAAAATAATCATTTCCAGAATAAAATAAATATGAAATAATCAATAATGTTATTAAAGGGAGTGATTTTGAGAGAAATGTATATAATTATATCATCTGTTATGGTTCTATATGACAAAATTAATTACGCCAGGTTGATTCTGAAATAAAATCTGCGTCACCTGTTATGAACTTCGACCATTTGATTTCTACACGACACAACACTGTCTCGAGTGTCTCACCTCCCGTTCCGTTGGTTGAGACGCTGTTGCAGAGGAGACTCTTGTCCAGTTTGGAGCTTCCGTCGCTGCCACTGGTGACCGCGTGCTGAGAGCCGGTCAACTCCTGCATCTCCAATGTTCTGCACACAAACACCACACTACAGTCAGACGTCCCGAATACATCCTGAATACAAGCCCTGCGTGTGTGTGTGGGGGGAGGGTCCGAGGACGAAGAGGACGAGGAAAATGCATCATGCATCCTAAAATCTGAAAGTGAATTTGCTGGGATGTCTGGCTCAGTGTATAATACCTCTATCCCATAAGTAACAGCAGCAGGTCAATGTTTCATGTGAGTGGAAGTGAGTTGGATACCCCCAACCACACACACACAAACACACACACACACACACACACACACACAGTGAACGGAATGATAACTCATTTTGCCTGATTTGTCACTTCCACTCATTCCTCAACAAATAATACACTCATCCTCTTTAATATTATTAGGGAGGGGGTGTAGATCAGTGGTTTAAAGGGCTGGGATAGCGAGCCCTTAAGCTGCCACTCTTGGGTCGTTCGCAAGGCCCTTAAGTCTCTGTGCTCCAGGGGGCGCTATATCATGGCTGACCCTGCACATCCAAGCATTCTATTCTAATTCATTCATTCATTCATTCATCTTCTACCGCTATATCCGATCTTCCCTCGGGTCACGAGGAGTCTGTGTCTATCTCAGGCGTCTATGGGCATTAAGGCAGGATACACCCTGGATGGAATGCCAACCAATCACTGGACACACACACTCACACACATTCATACACTAGGGACAATTTTCCAAGGTTTTCTACTACTACTACTACTACTACTAATAATAATACTACTAATAATACTAATACTACTACTACTACTATATACTACTAATACTACTAAAATAACTAACTACTACTAACTACTACTAATACTACTACAAATAGATACTACTACTACTACTACTAATAATAATAATAATAATACTAAAAAAGAATAATAATAATAATAAAAGACTACTACTACTACTACTACTACTATTACTACTAATAATACTAATAATACTACTACTACTACTACTACTACTACTACTACTACTACTAATAATAATAATAATAATACTTCTACTAACTACTAATACTACTATACTACTACTACTAAGACTACTAATAATAATAATAATACTTCTACTACTAATACTACTACTACTAATAATAATAATAATAATAATAATA
>JACRUU010000030.1:17785496-17802996 GCA_030449085.1 Kryptopterus vitreolus | reverse complement strand
TGATTCACGGGGAGAACATGCAACCCAAAAAAAAACGACCCAAAAAAGGAGGGCGGGTCAGCTAAACACACAAATAAATAAATACTTTAAATATTTTAATACTTAGACTTAAATACTCTCAGACTTTAAATACTTCAGAAAAATTCATTTGCACAATGATTACTTTAAAATATTACATATTTGCATATAGATGTCACTTTAACACTGTTATATCGAACATATTTTAATGTGAAACTTTAATGATTAATGTGCGATTAATCACGAGGTAATATATTTATATTTTACCTCAGTAAAATATATATATAAAATATATATCAATATACATATAATATATATATAATTATATATTATAATAATTAGGTAATATTAAATATATATATATATATATATATATATATATATATATATATATATATAGGGGGGCACGGTGGCTTAGTGGTTAGCACGTTCGCCTCACACCGCCAGGATCCGGGTTCGATTCCCGTCTCAGCCATGTGTGTGTGGAGTTTGTGCATGTTCTCCCCGTGCCTCAGGCGGTTTTTTCTCCGGGTTCTCCGGTTTCCTCACGGTCCAAAAACATGCACGGTAGGTTGATTGGCACCTTGGAAAATTGTCCCTAGTGTATGAATGTGTGTGTGAAGGTGTGTGTGTGTGCCCCTGCGATGGGTTGGCATTCCGTCCAGGGTGTATCCTGCCTTAATGCCCATAGACACCTGAGATAGGCACAAGCTCCCCGTGACCCGAGGGAAGATCGGATATAGCGGTACAAGATGAAGATGAATGAATATATATATATTTATATATATATATATATATTTTATATATATATATATATATATATATATATATATATATATATATATACACACACACACATATGTATATATATATAAATTTAATATGGTTATATATTTTATATTTATAGTATATATTTATATAATATTTATTTTTATATATATATTATACTCTACACTATATACATATTTATACACTATATTTATATACATACATAGTAGCCATCCACCCATCATTTAAATTTTTGTTTTTACTTCATTCTTTTCTTTGTACAAACGACTTTTTTTCTATTTATCAATTATTCTCAGATTTTTCCCCCTTATTTTTCATATTAATCCATGTTTTTTATTACTTTAATTACGTAACGCCGTTAAATGTTACTCCCCAAAACTGTTAATCACAGCCACAACCAAAAAAAAACACGTTTTTTTATTGTTGTTATTTAATACTGTTTTACAAACCAAACCACTGCATAGCTATGACTGGACACACGGGCAAGTCACATGGAGGAGGCGGGAATCGAACCCCCAACCCTGGAGGTGTGAACATCACAGCTAACGGCTAACGCAACATGCCAACGCTGTCTCGTGCCTTGTCCCGTCCCATACAGGGCGCCCCGTCCACCTAGCCCGCCTGGAACCGCAGGTCACTACAAAGACCCCATGCTTAGACACATTCCCACACTCTTTCAGCGACGGTGTGTAGTATCGCCGACGTTCTGGCCGTTAATGCCCCTTTCCTTTCTCGGCGGATGAAACTAGGCGGACTCAGAGGAAACCCATATATACATATATCATTCTTACGGCGGAGGAAGGGGGGGGGCCCTGATGGCCTCGGAGGGCCCCGAGCGACCTCGTACACCACTTATAGCTAGAAGTCCACATCAGCAGTTTCCTCGGAGAAAAGTACCACCTGTGGAAGGGGAGCGGGAATTAACAAAAATAAATAAATAAAATAAATAAATAAAAGGCCTGCCAACGAGCCTCAGGAACTGAAAATGGCACACAAATAAATAAATAAACAAGTAAATAAACAAATCGCGTGCTACCCGGCCGCTACTATTCATTTCCTCTATCCTTCGCTAGAACAATGCACCAAAATGTGTCTTCCGAAAAATTTCCCCATTTCTGTTCGTGGTCTTCTTTTTTTTTTTAGGTACACTAGGTACACTTCCTCACGTTTACATGCAATACACAGAAACACCAGCCTCCTCTACACACTGACCTCTGAACACACACACACACACACACACACACACACACACACACAAGCATTTGTTCTCATTCTGAGTATTATGCTTTTTTTTTTTTACCACTGTAACTTCATACCCTATCTTTTCATGCTTTCATGTAAAGCATTGTTGAATCCACCCTCTTCCCCAACCTGTGATCTTGCACGCACACGCACACACACACACACACACACACACACACACACACACACACACACACACACGCGCGCGCGCGCACACACACACACACACACACATTGCAAAAAGCCCCAGGGACATGTAAGACTATGCCACACGTCTCCTCCCAGAAATGCTCCTTTCTGCAGGTCAGAGAGTCTCCGAGAAGGGGAAAACGATGAAAAAACACACACCACACACACACACACACACACACACACACACACACACACACACACACACACACACACACACACACACAAGAGAACATATATCCACGGCCGAACCTTCGCCAGGTGAATGACGATGTGCCACATTGCCAAAAGTACCGGATGGTGAGAGGGAATGAAACACTCGAGTACACACACACACACACACACACACACACACACACACACACACACACACACACACACACACACACAGAATTATCCTGACATTTTATTTCCCACCAAAATATCTTAGACGTATCATCTAATAACAATATAACTATAATATATCTCCCTATCTCCCTATATACTTGTCTTAGACTGCTCCGTTTCCATGCCAACCTGGAGGTGTGTGTTCGGAATGGCACAGTCCAAATAGTGTGTGTGTGTGTGTGTGTGGGGGGGGGGGGGGGGAGAGTAGAAAGAAACAGGACACCAGGCACACCTACAGAGGGAGAGAGTGTGCGTATGTGTGTGTGTGTAGATGCATTCGTTTGTCCGTTCATGTGTGTTTGATGTCTCTTCCAGTGTGTGTGTGTGTGTGTGTGTGTGTGTGTGTGTGTTCGATTATAAACTGAAACTTTATATAAAAAAAGCACTCTAGCATTAAAGTGGTCCTTTCCTCCGCTGATTGGATGCGACGACGGCACACAAAAAACAAAAACAACAAACACACACACACACACACACACACACACATGCCGGGCGAATTATACATGAGCTTGTGTCAGCGGCTCGTTAATTATTGAAATTAATCTCATTAACGAGGGGCCGGGTTTCAGGCGCATTTAATTAAATGATGAATTGCTTCCCAGATGTCGACGTGCTTGTTAAATAATGTGCTGGGTCTGAACCCAAAGTGTCCTTCAGGACGTCACCCAAAAATTAGACACGCACACACACACACGCACGCTCATGCATACACACACACACACACACACACACACACACTCTTATGCATGCACGGTGTATTTAATTATAAATAAGGCGCACCTGAGTGTCAGACACAACAAAATCTGCAATATATATATATATATATATATATATATATATATATATATATATATATATATATATATATATATATATATATATATATATATATCTATATATCATTCATTCATTCATTCATCTTCTACCGCTTTATCCGATCTTCCCTCGGGTCACGGGGAGTCTGTGTCTATCTCAGGCGTCTATGGGCATTAAGGCAGGATACACCCTGGATGGAATGCCAACCCATCACCGGACACACACACACACACACATTCACACACACATTCATACACTAGGGACAATTTTCCAAGGTGCCAATCAACCTACCGTGCATGTTTTTGGACCGGGGGAGGAAACCGGAGAACCCGGAGAAAAACCCCCTGAGGCACGGGGAGAACATGCAAACCCACACACACATGGCCGAGACGGGAATCGAACCCGGACCCTGGCGGTGTGAGGCGAACGTGCTAACCACTAAACCACCCTGTCCCTCTACAAAATGTAATAAGTAGTCTAACTTTTCAATGACTTTATAAAGTAACTGAGTACTTTTAGATGACTTTTATTTGTCCACTAGGTGGCACTTTAAGTTAACATTCTAAGAAAAATTTGACACGGAATTGTTCAGACATAACTCTATTTGTAATCTGTAACATTTTCGTAATTAATAGAAATCAAATCTTCGCATAGCTATAACGGAACACACTGCCAAGTAACATGGCGGATGCGGGAATCGAACCCCCAACATGCTGATCGCCAAACCACCGTAACCCTATTTGTTTCCATTTGTTTCCATTTTCCATAAATAATTTAATTACACACAATTTTTTTCTCAGTAACTGTAACAAATTACTGTTACGTTTATTTTGTAATTAATTTACGTTACGCCAAAATGTTTATTTCCGATATTTTTCTTGTTGTAAATTACATTAACTAGAGTATATCTTTGGTATTCTGAACTATCACTAATACTAACAGACACGAGACAGAAGACTCTCTTAGATCGACTTAGCAATGATATCATTCATACAGATGAGAATTAAGGGCCTTGCTCAGGGGCCCAACAATGGCATCTTGGTGGTGCTGGGATTTAAACACTTCCAAACAGACGTACAACACCGAGTGAACTGCTAATGCTGATTATAACTATTATTATTATTAGTATTATTAATTTGTACATATTTTATTATACAGTATTATTATTATTATTATCAACAATTCTATATTATTTATAATCATATTACAATACTTATAATAATATATAAAGCACATATATTAGCACATTTACCATACTTTTATAAATAATAAAATAAACACAAATAACAATTAATATTCATAAATACGTCAACATATTAAAATCGACTCTATTGTTATTATCGTTCTTGCGCATACACCGCGTTCCAGACAACGAAATGGAATTTGTTATTTGTTATAATTACGTAAATGGTTGGAAAAAGGCGTTTGAAATGTAGGTAATGTAAGAATGTAGTTTAGTGCGAGTGAACAGTCCCAGTCATCGTCTTAATAGTACTAACCAAAATACGTTAAAAAAAAATGTATTCCAAATCAATTCTCAGAAAAAGAAATGATTTCAGGTTTATTATTTATTTGCAAACAACCATTTATTTATACTTTCTTCACTTTTTGATCTCCTCCTTAACAACATTACAAATCTTTATTTGGCCCGATATGGATGTTAAATTAATTGGTAGTAAATAAATGAAAATCTCAAAGACGTTCAAAAATTAACCAGATTAGGAAAAAAAAATTCAATAAATAAATAAATAAATAAATAAGTAAATAAATGTGAAATTATTTTTTTTTCTGACAATTGATTTGGAATAAACGTATTTTCATTAGTATATATATATATATCTATGTTATATATATATATATATATATATATATATATGATATATATATATATATATATATATATATATATATATATATATATATATATATATATGACCCCAGATTAAGAAAGAAACATATAACATGAATATAGTTGTAGTTGTGTATATATATATATATATATATATATATATATATAGCTCTATTTATCTTGAGCTCTATTTCGTTTAGAATTCTTGATAAAAAAAACCCTAATAATTCTTAGAACATGAAATTTTTAGAGTTAACTTGTTGATTGTCGTTTTATACGTTATAAAAGTCAAACCAGAGGAGGTGCATTCTATTAAATACAGATGAATGTTTCAGAGCGGCTTTTACTGAGACATATCGGTTATAAAGTTGCATAAAAGTGGGAATACGTTAGTGTTCTATATAGCGTTCTATATAGCGTTCCTTATAACTGTGAGCCAGTGGTGACTGTGGCAATGAAAAACTCGTTGCATCACTGTTGAGATGTTCGGTGATGAGCGCTTAAACTGTTAATGCAAACTACGGTCCATTTATTTCCTCATTTACCAAAACTGGATTTTTTTGCATGTATATTTTTTGCATGTATATTAAAAAAATATGCATATACACAGGCATTACAATTATACTGTGTATAATAAAGGATTTGAGTAAATGTACTTCATTCCCGCAGGGCCTCGGTCAAAGGGGGGGTCGGGCACTCATAGGTCATTGTGCCTGCCTTACACACTGTATAATTAATTTAATATATAATAAACAGGGCTGTCAATCAATGAAAATATTTAAAAGATAAATAACTGTAACAGATGTTATAATTATATACATAAATTATAATTATATATTAAATTATATAGAATTATATATATTTCTCTCAAAATCTCTCCTTTTAATACAATTATTGTTTGTTTAATATGTATTTTACTCCGTAAATTATTCTTTTAATATGAGCATATAAATGTTACTTTATTAATGGTTGTTTTAATTGTAAAATATGGGACGTGGCTCCTTTAAGAATTGTGTTCCGGTTGCTTTTCCATATAAACTGGTGATACGGTGTTTAGGTTATACGGAAGCGCTTTATTGCGTTCAGTAAAAATGCGCTTTATTGCGTAATACGGATTTGGGAATGCGATGCGCTTGCGTAAGGTTCCGTACGGTAATATACGCTAATATAGTGAGGAGATCGTACCTGTTGTGAATGCGCAGATAGTAGGTGTAATTCGGGGGAATGTAGGAAGTGTGAGTGGATGCACTGAACGTTTATTTATTCATTTCTTCTTTGTTTGTTGTTCGGGTTTCGCTCATTCGTTCAACACGACGCAGAGTGAAGGAGCAGATCAGTCACATAGTAATGCACACTGCGTTATAACACGTTAATAACATTAGTGCAATTAAAGTCAATTTGCGTTAACGTGTTAATAACGGCCTAATGATAAAACATACAGAGAGATGCCTCTCGTTTTATTCGTCCGTTGATTTCGAATGGATCTTGGTGACCTGATACTGTTGCTTCATTTGTTATCTGAAGATCCGTGCTTTTGCTTTTGCTACTTCACCGACTTGTTTGATCTCCGTTTCATTCTGGCCCGTGCTAGAGGGTTCATTTTTTGTTTTTGTTTTGGTGTTGATTTTGGTTAATGCAATGTTAATGATGTGTACAATCTGCTTTGTTTTTTGCTTTCGGGAAGTAAAACCCTCGCAAAATGTCGGGGGTTGAGGATGCTGGTGCGTCTCTCACGCGTCACATAATCGAGTTGTGTTCAAATCGCGTTAGCATGTGATGGAGAGGGGATTTCCCTTTTTACACCAGGGGTGTTGTAATGTACAGTGTGTTAAAGCCGTACATACAGTAAACAATTGCAGCATTTAGCAGACGCTCTTATCCAGAGCGACTTAGAACTGAGCAATTGAGAGTTAAGGGCCTTGCTCAAGGGCCCACTAGTGGCAGCTTGGTGGTGGTGGTGGGATTTGCCAGAGGACAACACCTTAACCACTGGGCTCCCTTTTTTTAAACAATTTCACACTGTATGGATTTGTTCGTTGCCTGATATTTGTGAAATGCATATTTGTATGTATAACTATAAATAATGTAAATATGCTGCTTCAAATGATATATCTTCTATATAAGGGAGATTTGTTCTGATCCACCCCCACCCCCCCGCCCCCACCTTCCTATATTTGTCAATTCCATAGCAATATATTAATTTCACAGTGTATCGAACTGAAAGTGATATTTCTACAAATAGGAGAGACGATATGAAATGATGTCATGCGCTGTACAAAACAGTCCATTCGCACGAGACCTCGGACAAACCCGGCGTTTCCGTCGTCTCTCACCTTATCTTTCCGTCTTTTTTTCTTCCCTCTAAGAAATAGCGTCAATGATGTGTTGCTGAATTTGTGTGTGTGTGTGTGTGTGTGTGCCTGGCTTTGTGTGAGAGGTGTGTGTAACCTGAGTCCTCCTTCATTCTCTGTCCCCGCAGCCCCGGAGGCTCAGACTTCGGCATAGGGAAAGGCTGGAGCTAAAAGTGCTTTGTTTTTTTCCCTCTCTTTTCTTCTTTTCTCCTCTCTGTCCTGCACACATCCCCCTGGGTCACTCCACATGCCACTCTACCTCCCTCCCTCCCTCCCTCCCTCCCTCCCCCCTCCCTCTCGTTCTTGCCCTTGGTTGCTCGGCGTTGCTGTGTATTGGCCTTTTTTCTAAGAAAAAGCTATTTTACTCTACTATAGGTTTCTCATATATATATATATATATATATATATATATATATATATATATATATATATATATATATATATATTATAGGACTGTCAATAGATTAAAATATTTAATCGCGATTAATGAGTTCCAGTGTACCATACATGAATAAATGTCACGTTTCTAATAATGTAATGATTAATGATATACATGTCTCTCAAAATCTCTCCCTTAAATAAAATTATTGACTACTTCATATTTATTTTACTCTGAAATTATTACTTTAATAAGAATTTCTTGTTAATTTCAATATTACATTTACATTTGTGGCATTTGGCAGACGCCCTTATCCAGAGCGACTTACAACTCAGCAATTGAGGGTTAAGGGCCTCGCTCAAGGGCCCACTAGTGGCAGCTTGGTGGTGGTGGGGTTTGAATCTGCGATCTTCTGGTCCAGAGTCCAACACCTTAACCACTAAGCCACCACCTCCCTATTATATTAAACAAATATTACTTTGTTTAGTGTTGGTTTGAAGTGTAAAATATGGGACGTGGCTCCTTTAAGAATTGTGTTCCGGTTGCTTTTTCCATATAAACTGGTGATACGGTGTTTAGGTTATACGGAAGCGCTTCAGTAAAAATTGCTTTATTGCGTAATACGGATTTGGGAATGCGATGCGCTTGCGTAAGGTTCCATACGGTAATATAAGCTAATATAGTGAGGAGATTCAGGGTCAACTAGTGGTCACCCACTAGGGTCAACAATTAGTGGTACCTCATTGATCCTGCTCATGCATCCATGGCGATAGTTCATAGGCAAACAGAATGAAGCACAATTTATTGATTAACAATGCAACAATGGTCCAACGTTGCACCTCTCGCGATATTTCACCTCGCAACCTTCTGGCCACTTTATCCACTGCTTTCATGAATAGCCGACAATAAGCGCGTTTCCACGACCCTTCAAAACACGTAAATTTAAATAGCCAATGGGAACGCGTCAAATTCGCAAAAACCCACGTGTATCGCAAAAAACGATGTGTTTTTTTTTAGACAATGCGATAAAGGAATAATTCGCAAAACTGTAATGTTTTTTCTCGCTTTTCCAGGTCACATGATATACGTGAACAGTGATCATTCTTTAAAGAATGGCGCGGTATTTGAGGAACGAAGATGAGACGTTATTCATTCATCTTCTACCGCTATATCCGATCTTCACGGGGAGTCTGTGTCTATCTCAGTCGTCTATGGGCATTAAGGCAGGATACACCCTGGATGGAATGCCAACCCATCTCAGGACACACACACACACACACACACACCACACACACACATTCATACACTAGGGACAATTTTCCAAGGTGCCAATCAACCTACCGTGCATGTTTTTGGACCGGGGAGGAAACCGGAGAACCCGGAGAAAAACCCCCTGAGACACGGGGAGAACATGCACAAACTCCACACACACATGGCCGAGACGGGAATCGAACCCGGACCCTGGAGGTGTGAGGCGAACGTGCGGACCACTAACCCACCGTGCCCCACTGAGACACTATTTATTAAATTAATTAAAGACAAAAATATTACGAAAAATATTCGATTCCGAGAATTCATTGGCATTAATGCGTGTAAAAAACGCGCCAATGTTTACGATTAAAAATAAAAACGGCTAATGCCTTGGCTGCGTTATAAGTAAACCTGCCTATATCTATCTATATTATATATCCCGTATATATATCGTATATATGCATATATCTCTATATCAAGAGAGGAAGAATTTTAGTCACATGATATGGTTAACGTAAACACCCTCATTCCGTGTTTTTCATTGACATTCAGAAAATATCGTAAAAGTTTTGAGCAAATTTGTAATCTTGATAAAAAAAAGTGGATGTGCAGGAGAGACCCAAGTCTGAATGTTGTATAATCAACTGGCTAACACACACACACACACACACACACACACACACACCAGGCTGATGTTGTCGGAGAGCCTGAGAACACACCATCGAAACTATTAATAGCGAAACATGTACATAAGTCAAACAGCAAGCAACATTTCCACCTGTTACACCATGCTGCAGATCTGCTTCACACACACACACACACACACACACGCACACACGCACACACGCACACACGCACACACACACACACACACGCGCACACACACACACACACACGCACACACGCACACACAAAATACATGCTGAATGTTGTATAATTAATATATTTGCCTATACTTCACTAAGAGACAGAAGGGGGTGTATGAGTTTGTCTCTTCGTGTGTGTATGTGTGTGTGTGTGTGTGTGTGGTTGTGTGTGTGGGTGTGTGTGGCCACTGTTTAATGTTCTGCTGGCCATATGGCTACTGTGCTCAGCCACTCAGTCCTCATCTGCTCAGTATTAAAACCCTTCATAGTGTTAGCTTGGGTGGCCTGCGTACACACACACTCTCTCACACACACTTTCTCTCTCACACACACACACACACACACACACACACACACACACACACACACACACACGCTCACTCTCTCTTTCTTTTTTCTTCACTCTCATTCGATTCAGTTCAGTTCAGTTAGAACCAGTTCAGTTGATTCAGATTCGACTCAATTTCGACTCATTGAAATCAGTTCAGGTTATTTGATGTCAATTTCGTTCAAACCTATTTTGATTAAACTGAATTACATCTGATGCATTTCGGTTCAATTAGTTGAATTCAGTTCATGTAAATTCTGGTCCATTTCAGTTCGGTATCATTCGCTCTATTTAGTTAAGTTGAATTCAGTTCAGGTTGAATCTGTGTCGTTCAGGAAAGCTCCATTCAGTCTAAATGAATCAGCTCGCAAATGTCCCAAATTCCAGTTCAACAACATCTGCCTATAATATAATTCGCATTTTGGTCACTCGATCAGTGATACATGTGCGGCATTTGGCAGACACACTTATCGAGAGAGATTTCCGTTTATCTCGTTCATCCATCTGAGCAGCTGTGGAATTAAGGGTCTCGATCAGGGACCCGGGTGTGGCTGACATTGGAACTCACAACCACAACCAGTTTAAGTGATCACCTCCGACATTTACTAAACATGATCTGTGTCCGAAATGTGTACCGGCAAACACAACAGAGCATTCTGGGTGTGCCAATACTTATTATTTAACCTCAGAACCTACCGTAAGTGACTGAGGGCCGAATGTGGCTCGCCGCGTCATTTGATGCACGTCTTAAAATAACGCTTTAACGTGTGTATTAACAATAAACTACATAAAATACATGCGATTATGTTAGAGTGCATTGTCAGGAAATTGTCAAATTCTCAGGAAATGGCCTTATAACCCCTACCCTACTATGTTACCCGCGCAGTGACGGCATCCCACCACTAGAGTGCATTGTCAGGAAATGGCCTTATAACCCCTACCCTACTATGTTACCTGCGCAGTGACGGCATCCCACCACTAGAGTGCATTGTCAGGAAATGGCCTTATAACCCCTACCCTACTATGTTACCTGCGCAGTGACGGCATCCACACCACTAGAGTGCATTGGCAGGAAATGGCCATATAACCCCTACTCTACTATGTTACCTGCGCAGTGACGGCATCCCACCACTAGAGTGCATTGTCAGGAAATGGCCTTACAACCCCTACTGTACTATGTTACCTGTACAATGACGGCATCCCACCGCTAGAGTATAGTGTCAGGAAAAGTGTCAAACTGTCAGGAAACGGCCTTATAACCCCTACCCTACTATGTTACCCGCACAAGTGACGGCATCCCACCACTAGAGTGCAGAAAATTGTCAGGAAAATTGTCAAAGTGTCAAACTGTCAGGAAATGGCCTTATAACCCCTACCCTACTATTTTACCCGCACAGTGACGGCATCCCACCACTAGAGTGCATTGTCAGGAAAATTGTCAAATTGTCAGGAAATGGCCTTATAACCCCTACCCTACTATTTTACCCGCACAGTGACGGCATCCCACCACTAGAGTGCATTGTCAGGAAAATTGTCAAATTGTCAGGACCCGGCGTTATAACCCCTAACCTACTATGTTACCCGCGGAGTGACGGCATCCCACCACTAGAGTGCATTGTCAAGAAATGGCCTTATAACCCCTACCCTACTATGTTACCTGTGCAGTGACGGCATCACACCACTAGAGTGCATTGGCAGGAAATGGCCATATAACCCCTACTCTACTATGTTACCTGCGCAGTGACGGTATCCCACCACTAGAGTGCATTGTCAGGAAATGGCCTTATAACCCCTACCCTACTATGTTACCCGCGCAGTGACGGTATCCCACCACTAGAGTGCATTGTCAGGAAATGGCCTTATAACCCCTACCCTACTATGTTACCCGCGCAGTGACGGCATCCCACCACTAGAGTGCATTGGCAGGAAAATTGTCAAATTGTCAGTAAACATCCTTATAACCCCTACCCAGACTGATTAAACACTTGCCGATCTTCACTCTTTGTCATTGCTATAACATATAACTCAAATCTCCAGACTACACCAAGACAGATATTTTTCCAATGGAATTGAGAAATTTCGATCCCAAAATGCCCAGGAAGTGAAAAATGGAAGACACTTCCAAGAAAAATGATAAAGCAAATACATGTTTGTGCTTCGTGGAGGAAAAAGCGTTTCGTGTTTTGTGTTATGAGGCGACGTCGCTCATCAAACGCTATATACCGTCTTATATAGATACAACTGGTCCTTTGAGGGAAAACCATAATGCTGATACTCCCAGAGCTGTATAGGATTGTGACTATTTTAGTTGATCGGGAAAATTTGCAGCGACATCCACTAGATTTAGGGAATAAAACGTGTTTTTCTTGCCTGAGGGTGGCGCTGTGCAGTAGAGGCCAAAGACCCGAGGGCGGCAGCTTGGAGATACCGGTACTCGAACTCCACCGACCTTCCGATCAGTAACCCCTGAGCTCCACCCCCTCCTCCCAGAATGACAACGGAAATAACGTAAAGCAACCACGTTCTTTTAGAGCTCTCCAAACTCAAACAGGTGGAAGGCATCGTCTAAAACTCTTTGTACCACATTGTGTAGTAAAAATCAACCCTAAAAGCCTCGAGGGATCCTGACACTACAATCCAGCGTAGCCGAAAGCAGCCATGATCCAGGTCTCCAGAAATGGGGCGCTTTTCGAGGGAAACGAAGGCAGCTTCCATACGACGGCAGTTATATCAAAGGATTAATGAAAACTCAGTTCATACTTTAACTGGGACCGCAATGCAAACCTCTCGCCCACTGTGTGTGTGTGTGTGTGTGTGTGTGTGTGTGTGTGTGTGTGTGTGGGGGGGGTGGTTTCTCCTACCGCCTGCTCGCTCAGCTCCTGTGTATTCTCCATCAGGTGATCACTTCCACCCTGTTAAAACTTTTGATCCAGAGACCTGCCAACACACACACACACACACACACACACACCGCCCAATTAGAACTTTTACATACTGTACTATATCATATAAACCACTTTATAACGCGTTTTCAATAAGCATACGGGGGAAAAAAAACGTATCATTAATCGTTAATCCAAGTCTTTAACAAGGAGACGTGATATATTATGGCGTGGCATATATTATGCATTGGCGCATGAATCCACGAGAGAAAACCTGCAAACCCCCGAAAGCCTTCGACTTTTCCAGGGATGGAATTTTGGCCCGCTCTTCTTTACTATGTCGCTTCGGGTCATTTTTAATTGGCGTTTGTTTATGCATTAAGGTCCTGCCCTTAGCATTTCGGTCGGCTTGAGGTCTGCGGGTTGAGGTTTTTGGTCCCGTCGCAAAACCCTTAACTTAAAGATTTGATGACGTGCTTGAGGTCATCGTTCTGTTGCATGACCCGATTTTGGCCACGCTTTAGTCTGTTAAGCGGAAAAAAAAAACTCCCCGTTCTGGCGCTTTGCTATATAAAGAGGTTCTTGGTCCCCTCAAAGCATGCGAAACAAGGCCAAAGCTACACCGCCGCCGCCACCACCGTGCTTCTTCACAGTCCGTGAAGAGGAGTTTTTGGCTAAAATCCTATTTATAGGATTTATTTATAGGATTTATAGTGCATTATAGTCACACAGCTCCACTTTAACCAAAGGACACGAATCCAGAAGTCTAGGATTTGTTCACCTTTGCGAGCCTAATCTGGGTCGTCATGCTGGTCTTAGAGACGAGAGGAGTCTTGTTCTAATTATACTGTCATGATCTTTGACATTTTACACGCTCACTCGGGCCCGTGGAGTTTTTATGCTTGTAGGTCAATTCGCCGGAATTCCGGTTTTCCTCGCTTTCCGATGACGGAATTCAAATTGTCAGGAAACGGCCTTATAAACCCCCTACCCTGCCTGATTAAAACGTCGCTGATCAAAGATCACATGCCTTAGCGCATTGTCATTGTTACAAGGACCAGGTGATATTATAGCCTGCATTAGAATATAAAATAATATGTATTATACATAAAGTGTGATAGTGTGTACAAGAATGTACCGCAACACATATCGTGTTTCACATTTAAACGATCGTGACACATTTAATGTTTAACAGATTAAATTACTACTTTTCATGTTTCTAATACTCTAACAATCCGTAACAGATCTTATAATTACATACGTTTCACTCAAATCTCTTCCTTTAATAACATTATGGATTACTTAATATTTATTTTACTCTGGAAATGATTCTTTTAATATGAATTTCTTGTTAATGTTATTTTGTTTAGTGTTGGTTTGAAGTGTAAAATATGGGACGTGGCTCCTTTAAGAATTGTGTTCCGGTTGCTTTTCCATATAAACTGGTGATACGGTGTTTAGGTTATACGGAAGCGCTTTATTGCGTTCAGTAAAAATGCGCTTTATTGCGTAATACGGATTTGGGAATGCGATGCGCTTGTGTAAGGTTCCATACGGTAATATACGCTAATATAGTGAGGAGATCGTACCTGTTGTGAATGCGCAGCTAGGGGGCGTCATTGGGGGAAATTTAGGAAGCGTGAGTGGATGCACTGATGTGTCTTTATTCGTTCTTTGTTCCAACACAACGCAGAGTGGAGGAGCAGATCGCACACACAGTAATGCACTCTTCTTTAATGGCACGTTAATGACAATGAGTGTCGTTAAATTGTATTTGCGGTAACGCGTTGACAACCGTAATATAAGTTTAAAAGGATTTAGGTTTAATATATGTGTGAATAAGGGGGGCTACGATGGCTTACATACTGTACCATATAATATAAACCACTTTATAACGTATCATTAATCATTAATGGCTTAGTGGTTAGCACGTTCGCCTCAAACCACCAGGGTCCGGGTTCGATTCCCGTCTCGGCCATGTGTGTGTGGAGTTTGCATGTTCTCCCCGTGCCTCAGGGGGTTTTTCTCCGGGTTCTCCGGTTTTCTTCCCGGTCCAAAAACATGCACGGTAGGTTGATTGGCACCTTGGAAAATTATCCCTAGTGTGTGTGTGTGTGTGTGTGTGTCCTGTGATGGGTTGGCATTCCATCCAGGGTGTATCCTGCCTTAATGCCCATAGACACATGAGCACAGACTCCCCGTGACCCGAGGGAAGATCGGATAAAGTGGTAGAAGATGAATGAATGAATGAATATCTGTGAATATATGTCCGTGCACTTTGTGGACCGTTTGTGATTTCACATTTGTTCTTATACGTTTACAGAATTTAGCAGACGCCCTTATCCAGAGCGACTTACAACTGAGCAATTGAGGGTTAAGGGCCTTGCTCAAGGGCCCAATAACGGCAGCTTGTCGATGGTGGGATTTGAACCTGCGATCTTCCGGTCCAAAGGCCTTCACCACTGAGCTCCCACCACCTCCCATTACAAGAATAACGTCAACTCTTGGAGACAGATATCCCACTGGTTGCACAGATCGGTGCTCAGTGAGCCACGAGGGTGCTTGTAAAACGCAGGTAGTGATGTAGGTGCGGTGAGGAAGCCTGGGCTGCGGTCATTACCAAATCCCAATGTATCCCAATGTTATCCCAATCCGACCCCATAATATTTAGAGACTCACTCCTGCATGGTGATCCTGGGCTGAGGTTTCACACGCCCGTGTTGAAGTAGGTGGTCGGAAGTTCAAATCCCCCAAGCAGCACCGAGCTGTCACTACTGGGCCCTTGAGGAAGGCCCTTAAGCCTCATCTGCTCCGTTGGACAAGGGCGTCTTCCACAGCGAGGCGTTAAAAGTTTAAACAAGTGCGCGGATGCTATAAAAGCGTCAGGAACGAGGACGTGACAGAGTTACTCAATCGCTCCTGGGTCTCGTTCTGTCAAGGCCTGTCGAATCCTGACCTTTTATGGTACAGCAGAGCGGATATTCGGGTATATCTTTCCTGTAACGCCGCTGGGATGCTTTACGGCCGCGCCACTCGGAATTGATCTTTTGTACGTGAAAAACTACGTGGAAAAATACGTGAAAATATTAACGTAGAAAAAGAGAAAAGTACGGAAAATAATGTAGAAATCACGGTGAGCCCGATATCCAGCAGCATTCGTCGGTTATATTTATAGCAATCGGCAGATCCACAGCGGCTTACAAGTGTTCATTGAGGACTTTGGTCAAGATTCCTGGAGGAGCACTTTTTGGGATTTGAACCTACAACCTCTATCTCAATAATTTACATTTACGGCATTTATCCAGAGCGACTTACAAGTGAGCAAATGAGGGTTAAGGGCCTTGCTCAAGGGCCCACTAGTGCTAGCTTGGTGGTGGTGGGGTTTGAACCTGCGATCTTCTGGTCCAGAGGCCAACACCTTAACCACTAAGCCACCACCTCATAATCTTCTTAAAAAGCAGCGTCCTGTCCTGGAGTGTTTTATCTCTCTCGAACCGCTTTTATCATACGCTTTATTCTCGATATGGTCGCACGCGCTGCCATGGAGCGTTGCGCGTCTTTCCCACCGCGAGCCGTCTTTTGAAGCTAATATGACACGCAAAAATGCAGCATGTCATGTTAATGAGAAACCACAAACGCGTAAACACGCCTCGCTCTCCGGAAGAGACTCTTCTACGGTGGGAAAATGTACTGACAGTTGCGACGCTTTGACACCTGAGACTCCTTTCATCAATGTTAAATAAACGTCCCTGCGCAGAACGAGTCTCTAGACCTTCGTCCATTTATTTATACGCTTCTTTTTCTTTTCTATTACAACACTTAGATTAGGAACACCGAAACAATCAGAGACACCAAAACTATGAGATTTCTATTAGGCATTCTATTTTGTATATGTATGTACTTCGCTTGGAAAACGATGCATATTCAATTCTGGCATTGTATCCATTTATTTATCCATTTATTATTACCCTGAAGTAGCATAGAAAATAAATAATCATGACAATAAATGAATAAATAAATGATCATGGTTTGAGATAGTGTTCTAATTTCTGATATTTCTTTAAACTATAAAGCAATAAAGATTCTAGTATGACATTTATCCCCACTTTTAAATAGACTTATACAAAATTAATAGTAAAAATTAATAGTAAGT
>JACRUU010000030.1:17777996-17782996 GCA_030449085.1 Kryptopterus vitreolus | reverse complement strand
ACGATGCTAGCATGTGCTAATTTCATTCCCCGGGACTAAATATGGTGACAAAGCTGACAGAACGAAACTCGCCACCCGTTTAACATTCGCAAAAATGCGCCGCCCCGGGAAACACAGAGGAGCCTGAATCTGGGACGGGGTCTTTAGACGTTGGCGCGGTGTTTACGTTGTTTAAAATAAACAAACAAACAAACAAACACTCAAACGCTTCAGAAATACTCTACGAATCTTCTTTCCCTGTGAACTATGAATATTGTCGACTGTTGTCGGTCTATCTATGTATCGGTCCGTCTGTGACGTGTTCTATTCCACTTTTACCTCAGAAAATGGCGAGAGAAGCTGACAGGTTGAATGTTGATCAATACACCACATCATCTCATCACCTGGACGCTTAGCGTTTAATCCTTTTCCAATAAGAAGTAACATATGGTATCGCGTCCAATCTACTAATATATAATCACTTTATCGCAGTAGAAAACACAAGTTTCCTCACCATCCCTTTTTTTCCCCCGCTCAGACAATAAAAGTGGACTTTTGCCATATTTATGAGACAACACTATTTCCCATAGCGCTAACATTTCGAATGCACTGGAGAATCCTTTCCTAAACGTAAATAACCGTATACTTAAGAAATATGTTATACCATCACTACAATTATTCAATGTCCACAGGACACAGTGTATTAGTGATTTCTGTACAGAATGATCTGTGACTATGGAAGTGATAACGCATATAAACCTTTGCCGTTTGTTCAATTATATGTATTAGTCCTATTATAAATCCAAAGCATGTGTTGTTTATGTATACGCTCCCATTTAGCTTCTGAGGTCCTTTTAATAGTTTCAAAAAATAAAATAATAAATAAAAGCATGGGACAGAGTGTCCAGATGGCATCTGATAAGCGTTTTAATGCCATTTAAGATGATGCCCATATAGAACTGCAGTGTGTCATCACTGTATTGCAGGTTCGAGACCCCATGATGAATGATCACAGAGTGCATCCTTAATGCTTTGAGATCAAAACCCCCTTCTCAGCTGAGTTCTGCTTTCAGGTCGAACTTCAGGATTAATTGTGCGGTCACGGCAGGTATGATACCGTGATATGTGTGGCCTCCACTTCCACAACGTCCTGCGCGCCTGCGTTCGTGCGTGCGTGCCGTGTGTGTGTGTGTGTGTGTGTGTAATCCGGGGGGAGGAGAGGAAAAGGGTGGAATCGGGAAATCCTCGTCTCCGTTATCGGGTCATTAAAGGCAGAGTCGCTACCGAGAGAGTGGCGCGCGCGCACGCGCGAGAAAAGCGGCCCACGGCCAACAGTGCGCGCCACCGCCGGGGCACCGCGACGGCTTCGGTGTCGGGGATGATATGTCTCCGCCGTTCGCTTCGGATCAAATACAAAAACACACACGGCACGTGTGTGCGTGCGTGCGTGTGTGTGTATGTGTGTGTGTGTGTGTGTGTGTGTGTGTGTGTGTGTGTGTGCGTGTTTAGTTTTTAGGGGGGCATCTGGTGCGTACCTACTTATTATGGAGTGACAATAATAATAATAACAACAATAATAATAATAATAATAATAATAATAATTATTATTATTATTATTATTATTATTATTATTATTATGATGGTGATAAAATGAACTTAATTTTAAACATTTTATGATTTTATGGTATGCATTTTGATTGCATAGAATTCAATTATTTAATTTGAATTAACCGTTTTGTTGCCTAGATATTATATATATCTATATATAATATATATATATATATATATATAATATATATAATTTTTTTCTTTTCTTTTTAATTTTAACATTTAATTTCATTTTAAAAATGTATTTCATCCAAACCCCGCGCGCAGACGGCTGAGGATAATGTAATGACAGGCCTATTTTATAAAAATGTAAAATATACACACACAACAACAACAACAACAACAACAACAACAACAATGAATTGCATGTGCAAAAAAAGAAACGAAAGAAAGAAAGAAAGAAAGGAAAGAGAGATCTATCCTTATTACAGGAATATATGATGACAGTATATGAGTTCAGAAGGTTTGGAGTGATCAGTGGAAAAGCACCTGAACGTGAACAATCCTGGACTGAAGATGTGGAGAAGTGAATAAAGGCCCGGGGACACATTTTGGAGAAGAAAACGCAAAAGAGAGGAAACAGAAAGAAAGAAAAAATGATGCGGTTTGAGTTTAGAACAAAAAAAAGAGACATTTTTTTGTAAGCAAAAGCGGAAGGTTTTGTTGTTTTTAAATTTGCCCTAGCTATCATCTCCCTACTCTGTTTGTTATTATTATTATTATTATTATTATTTTTTTATTTTTTTTTATTATTAAAGTGTTTTCTCCAATTCTTGGTCATCTTTAATAAAGCGTGCCAACGTTCGTGCTGCTGATTATTAAATCGCCTTGAAGAAAATCTATTGTTTTACTTCAAAGAAATATACATTTGAAATAAAAAATGAATGCAAAACAACAGGTAAATAAATACATAAATAAATAAATAAAGCGCACTCTTGATGCACTTACTCTGCGGAAGTTGTGCGGTCAGAGATCTCCAAAAAGGGTCCAAGCGGTGCGCGTCTCCGTGCACACCGTTCACATGCTCGTCCCCCTAATAAAAAAAAAAAAAAAGAAAAGAAAAAAAAAAGGAAAAAAAGGCGATTCACGCGCGTGCGGAGAGAGCGCGCGAGTCACCGCGGGGCCTCCAACACACTTTACCCGCAAACTCTCCGCGTCCTGCCCGCAAACCTGCAGCCGCAAAACTCTCCGGGGCCGACAAAAAAAAAGAAGAAAAAATAAATAAAAGAAGAAGAAAAGAAAAGAAAAATACAAGAAAGAAAAAGAAACCCTAAAACAAATATGGAAACCCGGTCGCGCACATGCACACGCACCAACAAGCGCACAAACAAGCGCGCGTCCGCGTATGCGTGCTTTTGTCGCAATTTATTATTATAATTATTATTATTTTTTCCTTTTTTTTTTGTTTGTTTTTTTGTTGTCTCTAAAAAGTTTAGCTCGGGCGCACGCGCGCGCTCCGGATCGCCTTTACTTCATTATTCAATCTGAACAGAGTGTAGCTCGGTGTAACGCAGCCTGAGCCGACTCTGCGACGCGCATGCGCACGGGGAAGCAAAAAAAACACACACACACACACACACACAGACCGGAGAAGGGGGTGGGGGTAGGTGGTGGGGTAGAAAGGGCCGGGGGATGCCAGCAAAATATTAATAGTATGGCCCGAGTGATCCACGGAGCCTTATTTACCCCTGCAAACCAAAAAAAAAAAACCCGGGTTGAGTTTGGACCCTTAGCAACCTTAACACGGATTAATCCCTCGGATCTGTGACCCACGAGGAAGACCTTTGTGTACCAAGTGAGAAGGAGTTGTGTCCTGCTGCAAACAAAAAGCGTGCATATGATCGCTATTACCCTTAATAACGCTGTCAATCCTGGAATTGCGCGTGCAATAATCCTTATGTCGTGCGGATTTGGGTTTAATCCGGATTCCCGACCAATGTGTAATCAGGGGGGCACGGTGGTTTTGTGGTTATCACGTTCGCTTCACACCTCCAGGGTCGGGGGTTCGATTCCCGTCTCGGCCATGTGTGTGTGGAGTTTGTGCATGTTCTCCCCGTGCCTCAGGGTTTTTTTTCCGGGTTCTCCGGTTTCTTCCCCCCGGTCTAAAAACATGCACGGTAGGTTGATTGGCACCTTGGAAAATTGTCCCTAGTGTATGAGTGTGTGTGTGTGTGTGTGTGTGTGTGTGTGTGTGTGTGTCCTGTGATGGGTTGGCATTCCATTCAGGGTGTATCCTGCCTTAATGCCCATAGACGCCTGAGATAGGCACAGACTCCCCGTGACCCGAGGGAAGATCGGATAAAGCAGTAGAAGATGAATGAATGAATGAATGACACTGTCGTAGTAGAAGTGTATGAGGGAATATAATGATCATGATGATGATTAATGCGCATAATATGAAGATGAAATTGCACGCTATAACGTTTGCGTGCGTCATGCAGATTTGTGTTTACATCGCGCACTGCAGCGTGTTTATTTGTATAAGAATAATAAGTGTGCCATTGCATTATTGCATGTAATTGCATTATGTTGTCGGTGATTTGGTGGCAGGATTGAAGTTTTGCCTGCATGACATCGACGTTTGTTGATTCGTGTTGACAGTCACACCGTCGTCTCTTTGGTGAAATCGGGACACGTGGTCCAAAATAATGGATTAAAAAAATTTAATAAATAGAATTTTCATTTTTATATATAGTTTATGACAAAACATTGTTTTTATAAGTGAATTTATTCGTTCATTCATTATTTAGTTATTTATTTATTTCTTTATTTATTTATAATGATGTCACAGTAAAAACCCAATGTGTAATAAATACAAAAAACAAACAAACAAATAAATACATAAAATATATAGGGGTACGGGGGCAATTTAAGGGCCAGTGATGGAGGCATGAAGAGAAAGACAGGAGGGAGTGAGAGGGAGAGAGAAAGTGAATGAGAGAAAGACAAAAAGAGAGAGACAGGGAGAAACGGTGTCAGAGAGAGAGAGAGAGAGAGAGAGAGACAGTGAGAAACAGTTTGTGTGTGTGTATGAGAGAGAGAGAGAGAGAGAGAGAGAGAAAAGAGAGATTACAGAAAGAGAGAGAGACAGGGAGAAACAGTGTGACAGAGAGAGAGAGAGAGAGAGAGAGAGAGACAGTGAGAAACAGTGTGTGTGTGTGTGTGTGTGTGTGTATGAGAGAGAGAGAGAGAGAGAGACATGAGAAACGTTTTGTTGTGTGTGGTATATAGAGAGAGAGAGAGAGAGAGAGAGAAAGATTACAGAAAGAGAGAGACAGGGAGAAACAGTGTGAGACAGAGAGAGAGAGAGAGAGAGAGAGAGAGAGAGAGAAGAAAGAAAAGAAAAATTACAGAGAAGAAAGCGAAGAAGAAGAGAGAGAGAGAGAGAGAGAGAGAGGGAAGAGAGAGAGAGA
>JACRUU010000030.1:17762946-17777986 GCA_030449085.1 Kryptopterus vitreolus | reverse complement strand
AGAGAGAGAGAGAGAGAGAGAGAGAGAGAGAAAGAAAAGAAAAATTACAGAGAGAGACAGGGAGAAACAGTGTGACAGACCAAGAGAGAGAGGGAGAGAGAGAGAGAGAGAAGAAAGATTACAGAAAGAGAGATACAGTGAGAAAGAAAGGGAGACGAAGAATGACAAAATATGTAGGTGGTAAAAAAGAAAGAAAGTGAGTGAGGGATACAGAGAGTAAGACACAAGGGAGAGAGAAAGGGAATGAGAGAAAGAGGAAAAGAGGGAAAGAAATGAAAGGGTGAATGAGAGAGAGAGAGAGAGACAAAGAGAAGACGTTAGCAACTAAAAAATATATAAACATTGTTTTGATAAGTGAATTTATTCGTTTATTATGATGTCACAATAAAAACCCAAGAGTTTGCTGGATCATCATTTGACTCAATGTGTTTGTAATAAACCAAACAAACAAACAAACAAACAAATAAATACATTAAAAATAAGATAAGAATTTTGAGGTTATTAAAGGGTATTTTCCTTTCGCTTCTACAGAGTGCAGTCTCATGCAGAAATGTGATGATGATGATGATGATGATGATGATGATGATGATGATGAGTAAAATGCACAATATTGACATGTGATCGGTGACTGGATGACGTCTCCTGTACATAATGTAGACGTGTATTTGAAAGTGTACACCCCTGAAACCTGGCAACCCAAAGTGGATATTATAAAATAAACAGGTCTATGCAGCGAGTGAGCGCGGTGTTGGTAAATAAATAAACAAATACATAAACAAATAGGGGTTTGGGGGCAATTTTGGGACGAATAAAGGGTTCACCACCCGATGTAGTGATCTACAAGTGCCTACAAGTCAAATCAAATCAAGTGGCTTTATTGATGTTTTGTTGAGGGTGCTGCAGAAAACAACAATAAACAAACAAAAAACAAATTTGAGATAACTATCCTTTTCATCCAGATGTGGTAAAACAAACAAACAAACAAACAAAAACACTTTTCCTTGCTGTAAAAGGGGTTTGGGGAGTGGGGAGGGGCGTAATATAGCTGTTTAAGGCGCCGATCGGAAGGTCGTGGGTTCGAGCCCCCCCCCCCGGGATCACCATGCTACCACCCTCGGGTCCTTGAGCATGGCCCTTAACCCTGTGTGCTCCAGGGAGCGCCCTATCATGGCTGACTAGCTGCGAAGAAGAAGAATTTCCCTCATGGGATCAATAAAGTATGGAAAATAAAAATAAATAAATAAAAATAAATAAATAAATAAATAAAACCTGTCACAGTGTCTAGTGTAGGTATTTGCAATAGAAACCCAGGATGATGTTGGCTAACATGCTAATCCCGGGGACTAGCCGACACATGTTTTTACATTTTGGCTACACATCGGATAATCCCGCCCCCCCCCCCTTTTTAGACATCTATCTGTCGCTACCATCTCTGTCGTTTCCACACTGCTGCGAGGCTTCGCTAGCAAAATTCGTTTTTGTTTTTGTTTTTGTTTATTTGTTTTTTTTTGCGAAAAGCTGATGGACGGATGGAACATGACCTGGCGTAACGCGCAATGAGTTCCGATGAGCTTAGAATACGCAAGTCGGACGCGACGGACTGCCAAGGAATGATTTGTGTAAGACACTGACATCACCTTCTGTCTGATCAGCATAAATTACTCATAGGCCAGAATATGGAGGAGTGCCCAGAACACACACACACACACACACACACACACACACATACACACGCACACACACACACAATCTCATGCTCTGTCTTACTCTGTTTCTTCTGTATTTCATTTAAAGCAAATAAGCATATAAATATAAATGACAGAGAGAGAGAGAGAGAGAGAGAGAGAGAGAGAGAGAGAGAGAAAAATGAAATAAAAGACGGGTATGGAACGAAAGAAACAGGAAAACAGAGACAGAGGAAGATGGAGAGAAATGAGAGTGAGAGATAGAGACATAGAGAGAGGGTGACAGGAGAGAGAAAGTGAAAGAGTGAGAGAAACCAAAAATAGGAAGAATAGAGACATAGAGTGAGAGGGAAAGTGGAGAGAGAAACCAAAAATGGAGAGGAAGAGTGAGAGGGATAGGATGGAGAGAATGTACATGGAGAGAAGGAGAGGAAAAAGAAGGTTAGTGATGGATGCAGGAAATAGGGAGAAACAGTGAGAGAGAGAGACAGAGAGAGAAAAAGAAAGATTACAGAAAGAGAGAGACAGTAAGAAAGAAAGGGAGAGGAAGAATGACATAAAATATGTTTATGGTAAGAAAGAAAGAAAGAAAAGAAAGAAAGCGAGTGAGGGGTACAGAAAGAGTAAGACAGAGAGAGCGAGAGAGAAGGGAATAAGAGAAAAAGAAAAAGAGGGCAAGAAATGCGTGAGAGAGAGAGTGAGAGAGACAGAGCGAGAGAGAGACAAAGAGAAAGAGAGACAGAGAGAAAGAGAGAGAGTAAGAAAGAACGGGAGAGGAACAATGACAAACAATGTAGATGTAAGTAAGAGAAGCGACAAGGATAGGAATAAGAAAGAGAAAAAAAGCGTGATGATACTGAAACAAAAATACACAGGGATGAAAAGAGAGCAAGAAAATGAGTGTTCAAAGTGATTATGAGAGAGAGAGAGAGACAGAGTGAGAGAGAGAGAGAGAGAGAGAGAGACAGAGAGAAAGGAAGAGAAAGAAAGAAAGAGAGTGAGGGATACAGAAACAGAAATACATAAGGGACTGCTGAAAAGAGAGCAAGAAAATGAGTGTGAGAGAATGAGACAGGATGAAAATGAGAGAGAGACAGAGTGAGTGAGTGAGTGAGACAGAGAATGAGAAAGAGAGAGAGAGAAGAGAGAGAGAGAGAGTGTGAGAGGGAGACCGAGAGAAAGAGAGCGAGACAGGATGAAAATGAGAGAGAGAGAGACAGAGAGAGAGTGAGTGAGTAAGACACAGAAAAAGAGAAAGAGAAAGAGAAAGAGAGAATGAGAGTGAGATGGAGACAGAACGAGAATGACAAAGAGAAAAAGAGACACAGAGAGAGAGATACCAAAAATTAGATATAGAAAGAGAACCTACATACGAGACTCGAGAGAGAGAGAGATTTAGAGCGATAGATAGAGAGACGAGAGAGAGAGAACGAGAAAGAGAGACAGAGAGAGAGAGACAGTGAGTAGACGCAAACAGAGAGAGCTAGAGAGTGAGAGGGAGAGAGGGTCAGAGAGAGGTGAACAGAGAGAATTAAAACGAAAGAGATAACCAAGAGCGAGAGCAGATGATGATAAGAGATGAAGAAAGACAGAGAAAAGAGAGAGACCAGACAGAACAAAAAGAGAATGTGCCAGAGACAGAGAGATCAGAGCATGAGTGAGCACACAAGCAGAGAGATGAGAGATAGACAGTCAGAGAGGGAGAGAGAAATGAGTCAGAGAGAAAGAGAGAGAGACAGAGTGAGACGAGAAGAGAGAAAGAGAGACAGTGAAAAAGAAATTAGAGACGGAGAAGTGAGACGTTGAGACCAGAGAGAGAGACAAAGAGAGACATGGAGAGACAGAGAGAGAGAGAGAGAGAGAGAGATAGAGAGAGAGAGAGAGCGAGTGAGGGAGAGAAAAAGAAACAACATGTGTTCATATTCATCTAACATGCTTTGGCATGAAATATATACCAGCAATCATTCGAAAGAATGAGAGAGTCAGTGCGGAGGAGGAGAAGGAGAAGGAGGAGGAGGAGGAAAGCAAGAGAGCGAACGAGCGAGAGAGAGGGGAGGAGGGGGGGGAGAAAGAGGGAGCGAGAGAAAGAAACTTACACCTCTCTTTGTCGGGACCACAATGTGTGATGATTGACGCGCAGTGCTTTAGAGATATGAAAACGCCATGCTGTTCTGTGTATTGCAATAGCAGGAGGAGGAAAAAAACCTGGCACCCATCCCTTACTCATATATATATTATATATATATATATATATATATATATCCCTCGCTTCTATAATCAAATATAAACTCTGACCGCACATAACCTCTTCCTATCATTTCATTGAAATAGTGTGTGGGGGGGAGGGTAAATAAATAATAAATAACACAATAAATAAATAAGGCGGGGGTATTTATTTTTGACAGCTGTTGCTGAAAAGGTGTGTCTCTGAGGCAAGTGGTCTCTCCCGGGTGGGGCAGGGTAGATGGGTGGTGGTGGTGTTTGTTGGTGTTGGTGGATGGATGGGGGGTGGGGGGTGGAGGTGGGTGTTGGGGTGGTTGGGGGGGGGGGGTCTTGTTCTTGTCTTATTTATAGACGAGGGCTCTGTGCTGACGCTGTAGAAGCACGAGATGCCACCAGAAGTGTCTGTCAAACAAATTAAAAATACTCCGAGTGATGGCGTAAGTGGGGCCTGCATGTGGCACGCTCCCAGGCTGAACACACAACACACACACACACACACACACACACACACACACACACACACACACATATATAGTGGCAGCAGTCTGCAACTTTGCGCAATAAACCGGGATTGGACACAGGCGTTCACGGGCTCCGGATTTAGAAGACGTTCGGAGAGGGGGGGGAAATGGCGCAGGCTGCGAACGTTGTTTGTTTATTTACTCTGTTTATTTACAATTGTATATTTACAATTGTACCATCTGGTGTTTATTTACAATTGTGGCTTAGTGGTTAGCACGTTCGCCTCACACCTCCAGGGTCTGAGTTCGATTCCCGTCTCGGCCATGTGTGTGTGTGTGTGTGTGGGGTTTGCATGTTCTCCCCGTTCCTCAGGGGGGGGTTTTCTCCGGGTTCTCCGGTTTCCTCCCGTTTCACACACAACACACACCACACACACACACACACACACACCACACACATTTAGAGTATATACTTTATTCCACCACCAAAGCACCTCCCGAATCCACAAGAGCTCCATTTATCCAGGGAGGATAGTTTCTATAGGACGCACTCTTCCATAATCATCACACACACACACACACACACACACACACACACACACACACACTACATACAGACGTGGACAAAATTGTTGGTACCCTTTGGTCAATGAAAGAAAAAGTCACAATGGTCACAGAAATAACTTTAATCTGACAAAAGTAATAATAAATAAAAATTCTATAAATGTTAACCAATGAAAGTCAGACATTGTTTTTCAACCATGCTTCAACAGAATTATGTAAAAAAATAAACTCATGAAACAGGCATGGACAAAAATGATGGTACCCCTAACTTAATATTTTGTTGCGCAACCTTTTGAGGCAATCACTGCAATCAAACGCTTCCTGTAACTGTCAATGAGACATCTGCACCTCTCAGCAGGTATTTTGGCCCACTCCTCATGAGCAAACTGCTCCAGTTGTGTCCGGTTTGAAGGGTGCCTTTTCCAGACTGCATGTTTCAGCTCCTTCCAAAGATGCTCAATAGGATTGAGGTCAGGGCTCATAGACGGCCACTTTAGAATAGTCCAATTTTTTCCTCTTAGCCATTCTTGGGTCATTTCTTGGGTGTTTTTAGCTGTGTGTTTTGGGTCATTGTCCTGTTGCAAGACCCATGACCTGCGACTGAGACCAAGCTTTCTGACACTGGCTAGTACATTTCTCTCTAGAATTCCTTGATAGTCTTGAGATTTCATTGTACCCTGCACAGATTCAAGACACCCTGTGCCAGACGCAGCAAAGCAGCCCCAGAACATAACAGAGCCTCCTCCATGTTTCACAGTAGGGACAGTGTTCTTTTCTTGATATGCTTCATTTTTTCGTCTGTGAACATACAGCTGATGTGCCTTGGCAAAAACTTCGATTTTTGTCTCATCTGTCCACAGGACATTCTCCCAGAAGCTTTGTGGCTTGTCAACATGTAGTTTGGCATATTCCAGTCTTGCTTTTTTATGATTCGTTTTCAACAATGGTGTCCTCCTTGGTCGTCTCCCATGTAGTCCACTTTGGCTCAAACAACGACGGATGGTGCGATCTGACACTGATGTTCCTTGAGCATGAAGTTCACCTTGAATCTCTTTAGAAATCTTTCTAGGCTCTTTTGTTACCATTCGGATTATCCGTCTCTTAGATTTGTCAACAATTTTCCTCCTGCGGCCACGTCCAGGGAGGTTGGCTACAGTCCCATGGATCATAAACTTCTGAATAATATGTGCAACTGTACTCACAGGAACATCTAGTTGCTTGGAGATGGTCTTATAGCCTTTACCTTTAACATGCTTGTCTATAATTTTCTTTCTGATCTCTTGAGACAGCTCTTTCCTTTGCTTCCTCTGGTCCATGTCGAGTGTGGTACACACCATATCACCAAACAACACAGTGATTACCTGGAGCCATATATATAGGCCCAATGGCTGATTACAAGGTTGTAGACACCTGTGATGCTAATTAGTGGACACACCTTCAATTAACATGTCCCTTTGGTCACATTATTTTCTGTGTTTTCTAGGGGTACCATCATTTTTGTCCATGCCTGTTTCATGAGTTTATTTTTTTACATAATTCTGTTGAAGCATGGTTGAAAAACAATGTCTGACTTTCATTGGTTAACATTTATAGAATCTTTATTTATTATTACTTTTGTCAGATTAAAGTTATTTCTGTGACCATTGTGACTTTTTCTTTCATTGACCAAAGGGTACCAACAATTTTGTCCACGTCTGTATACACACACACACTTAGCCTACGTGGTCAGCGAGTCGTTTGTGTGTTTGGCAGGATGAGGTGCGCGCTTGCGGAGGATCGGTCCGCGGCCCCGGAGAGCGGCTCTCTGATGGGGTTAATGAACTCGTCTGCGCAGCGGGAGCTCTGATCGCTCCAGCAGCCGGCCGCCGCTGGAACAAAGGAAATATTTAACAGCTCGTAAATCCCGCTAATATCCCACTGAGAGGCAAGAGAGGCTTACACTCATGCACATATATCCCAAACCACGGGTGTGTGTGTGTGTGTGTGTGTATGTTTGTGTGTATGTGTGTGTGTGTTTTTTTTTTTTTTTACGCATTGCATACATCCGGGGACCTTTGGAACATTGGTTCGAAATTTGCGCAGAAAACTTCGGACAAAAACGTCGTCGAAAATCCGGGAGGGGGCCAAATGACGGCGTTTCCATTAAGCAGGTCATGTGACTAAAACTCGTCCACTAAGATTTACAGCTTCTTTTACAGTTTTGCGGATTATTTAGCGTTTTTTTGCAAATTTTTAATGCGCTATTTCCATTTTCGCGTTCTGGAAATGAATATACTGACAACATTTCATTCATCTTCTACCCCTTTATCCGTCTTCTCTCTCTGTGGATCCTGTGCGTCTTCGGGCATCACGGCAGGATACACCCTGTATGGAATGCCAATCCATTGCGTGCAGGGCACACACACACACACACACACACACACACACACACTAGGGACAGTTTTTACAACCTACCGTGCAAGGACCGGGGGAGGAAACCGGAGAACCGGGAGAGAAACCCCCTGAGGCACGGGGAGAACATGCGAACTCCACACACACACACACACACACACACACACACACACACACACACACACATAGTGGAGGCGGAAATCGAACCCGCAACCCTGGAGGTGTGAGGCGAACGTACGAACCACTGAGCCACATGTGTGTGAGACGTCCTTTTTTACAGGTTTTTGATGACTGCTTAAAACTAGGGCTGTCACTCGATTCAGATCTTTACTCATGATTAATCACACATTTATCAACGTACCATAAACTCAACGGTAACATACGTTATAATTATATACATTTCTCAAAAGATCTCTCCCTTTAATACAATTATCGATTATTTAATGTTTATTTTACTGCAAATTCATTCATTCATTCATTCATTCTTCTAAATTCATCTTCTACTTCCTCCTGCTTTCCTTCTATCCTCTTTATCCATCTATACTATCCTATCTATCGATCTTCCCTCTTCTTTTTCCTACGGGTCACGGGGAGTCTGTGTCTATCTCAGGCGTCTATGGGCATTAAGGCAGGATACACCCTGGACGGAATGCCAACCCATTGCAGTGCACACACACACACACACACACACATTCATACACTAGGGACAATTTTCCAAGGTGCCAATCAACCTACCGTGCATGTTTTTGGACCGGGGGAGGAAACCGGAGAACCCGGAGAAAAACCCCCTGAGGCACGGGGAGAACATGCAAACTCCACACACACATGGCCGAGACGGGAATCGAACCCGGACCCTTGCGGTGTGAGGCGAACGTGCTAACCACTAAACCACCGTGCCCCTTACTCTGCAAAATAATCTTTTAATATGAATTTCTTGTTAATGTTATTTTGTTTAGTGTTGGTTTGAAGTGTAAAATATGGGACGTGGCTCCTTTAAGAATTGTGTTCCGGTTGCTTTTCCATATAAACTGGTGATACGGTGTTTAGGTTATACGGAAGCGCTTTATTCCGTTCAGTAAAAATGCGCTTTATTGCGTAATACGGATTTGGGAATGCGATGCGCTTGCGTAAGGTTCCATACGGTAATATACGCTAATATAGTGAGGAGATCGTACCTGTTGTGAATGCGCAGCTAGGTGGCGTAATTCGGGGGAAATTTGTTCATTTGTTCTTTTATGTCTAAATATTTATCGCATATTTAAAGTGGCTGACTCAAGAACCGCACGCAAAAATTAATAGCACTAATGTGTGTGTGTGTGTGTGTGTGTGAGTGTGTGTGTGTGTGTGTTTGAGTGTGTACTCAATAGCGATAGGAATTCTTTCTCTTCTTTTTTTTCGTAGTTAGTATCCTTTAACATGACACTTTATTAAATTTAAATAACTCCATGGTACAACATTGACGCCATCGCGTTATAACATCTTATAACCTCTATAGACGTCTAATAACATCTGATCTTACAAACTGAACGTGGACGAGTGATTATATAGAGGAGAAAAAAGATACGGGTTGTAGCGCTGAGCAGCTCATGGCAGTATCAGACGCAAACCATTAACATGTCTGTCACTGCAGGGCCAATGTGAACACACACACACACACACACACACACACGCACACACACACGCGCGCACGTGCGCACACGCTTGTAATCCTATCTTCGTGGGGTGTTTCCATTGACTTGTGTGCTCCTGTCGATAATGAATTCGATGCCAGCGCCCAACCTTCACCTCACCAACCAAAGCTTTTCATCTCTTAGCTCTTTTTATTTATTTATTTGTTTGTTTGTTTGTTTATTTATTTATTTTTGTAATAAATGCTGCGATTATTTTTTTTCTCACTTATTAAAATGGATACGAAATTTGTCCTCGCGAATGATGTAATACTTTCTACTGCGTTCATTCCAACATTCATATGAAGGCTCGTAACCTGGATGTTGTGAATGTGTGTGTGTGTGTATGTGTGTGTGTGTGTGTGTGTGTGTGTGTGTGTGTGTGTGTGTGTGTGTGTGTGTGTGTGTGTGTGTGTGTGTGTGTGTGTGTGTGTGTGAACGTGTGTGTCCTGTCCACCACCATTGTTATTTCATTAGGGTGTAGGATTACTTCCATTAACTCAGCATGTCGACTGGACCTAAAGAACAAACCCACCCCCCCACTCCATACACACACACACACACACACACACACACACACACACACACACACATCTCAAACACATGGAGTTTCCATCAAAGTAACTATAGACCAGGTCACTTCTAACTGAATTAAGGGCTTGACAGTCTCCTAAAAGACATACTTTCTTTCTCTCTCTCTCTCTCTCTCTTTCTTTCTTTCTTTCTCTCTCTCTCTAACACACACACACACACCTTTCATCTTTCATTAAGCATATATATTGAATGGTTTAAGAGCTGAGAGTCCATAAGTTTTGACCTCCAGCACTGTATAACCATCTGCTGTGCAATCTAGGATGCTTTATTGTATTTCTATAGGTTGTGTGTGTGTGTGTGTGTGTGTGTGAAAAGAGAGAGAGAGAGAACGAGAGAGGCACATTCTGTAGAAGATAAGCACGTGAACCCTAATGGTATCTCTTCCTCAGTTCACTCGTCTGGCTCCAGTGTCTTCCTGTCCCACAGAGACGGAGGCGATAGATCCATTTAGACGCCCTGATCCCACTGAGGCAGAGTG
This sequence comes from Kryptopterus vitreolus, assembly GCA_030449085.1. Classification (NCBI taxonomy): domain Eukaryota; kingdom Metazoa; phylum Chordata; class Actinopteri; order Siluriformes; family Siluridae; genus Kryptopterus; species Kryptopterus vitreolus. Next base: position 17,767,923 of record JACRUU010000030.1, on the reverse strand, counting down.
GGCCCGTGTGTGTGTGTGTGTGTGTGTGTGTGTGTGTGATGGGAAAGAAAGTGCACCTGCCATACTCATCATCGAAAAGGGTAAATGTAATACAGTATATAAGAGTAAACGTTGTTTTTTTAATCTGTCAAAACTTTAGGCACGTGAATATTGTAACCCAGCACCGACCCTTGCAGTACCGTGGGGGCGGGGCTCCGGGGTAGCCCAGAACATGCGGTACGTTCGGGGGGGGTGGGGGGGGGGGGGGGGGGGTGGGAGGCATCAATCTAAAACGTGTCCAAATACAAGTTGGGATTTGTATAGGGGCGCATCATATTAGCATTAATAACTTGTTTAGAGAGGCCACGGTGGTTTAGTGGTTAGCACGTTCGCCTCACACCTCCACGGTCCGGGTTCGATTCCCGTCTCGGCCATGTGTGTGTGGAGTTTGCATGTTCTCCCCGTGCCTCAGGGGGGGTTTTTTTTGTTTTCTCCGGGTTCTCCGGTTTCCTCCCCCCTCCCCGGTCCAAAAACATGCACGGTAGGTTGATTGGCACCTTGGTAAATTGTCCCCTAGGTGTGTGTGTGTGTGTGTGTGTGCCCTGCGATGGGTTGGCATTCCATACAGAGTGTATCCTGCCTTGATTTCTCGTTAGCTAGCGGGTTTCAAATTAGCGCTAATGTATTACGTGATAGTGACCGGCAGGGGCCCCTTTAAGAAGGTTGAGGACGTGGGTAAGTCATGTGACCGAGGCAAGAGCGAGTCATAGGCAAATAATCAGCGTCCCTGTGTTAAAAAAAAAAACGCTATAACGATATAAAAAACGAATAATCAGCGTTAAAAAAAAAAAAACGCTATTGTTAACCACAAATGAAATCAAATCATCGTAGCCCTGAAACGCCGGAACAAAAGTATGCTGAGGAATCCCAGAATGCTCCGGGGCTGCGGCCTTGGCTTCCAGAGTCTGGCACTGATGGAAATCTCCTGGAGAGTGTGATTGGACAGTGTTGAAGCGCTTACTCACTTTAAACACACACACACACACACACACACACACACACACACACACACACACACGGCTTGATCAGTGTCTCTTTGTTCATTTGTATGCTAATGCTATTTAGCGCTAATGTATTACATGTTATATAAGCGGCCCCTTTAAGAAGGTAGAGGATGGAGGTAAGTCATGTGGCCGAGGCAAGGGCGAGTCATAGACAGATGTGGCGGAGAAAAGGCAGTCATTTTCCAAAAGAAAACATCGCTCAGGATCGCATAATAAATAAAACGGAAATAACGTAGGGTTTGGGGACCGCTGCTTTACACCATAGCACCTGCCATACATGAGGAGGAAGGGGGGGAGGGGTGATTTATGTTATGCTTCCTAATTCATTCATCTTCTACCGCTTTATCCTGTATCTCAGGAGTCTTTGGGAATCAAGGCAGGATACACCCTGTATGGAATCCCAACCCATCACACACACACACACACACACACACACACACACACACACACACACATCACACCCTAGGGACAATTTTCCAAGGTGCCAATCGGCCTACCGTGCATGTTTTTGGGCTCTCCGGGGGGAGGGGGGACCCGGAGAATCTGAGGCACGGGGAAAACATCCACACACACATGGCGGAGGTGGGAATCGAACCCCCGACCCTGGAGGTGTGAGGCGAATGTGCTAACCCGCTAAGCATACTATTTAATTATGAATAAGTATTATTAACATAAGGGGCACGGTGGTTTAGTGGTTAGCACGTTCGCCTCACACCGCCAGGGTCCGGGTTCGATTCCCGTCTCGGCCATGTGTGTGTGGGGTTTGTGCATGTTCTCCCCGTGTCTCAGGGTTTTTTCTCCGGGTTCTCCGGTTTCCTTCCCCGGTCCAAAAACATGCACGGTAGTTTGATTGGCACTTTGGAAAAAATTGTCCCTAGTGAGTGAGAGTGTGTGTGTGAGTGTGTGTGTGTCCTGCGATGGGTTGGCATTCCACCCAGGGTGTATCCTGTAACGCCACAATTTTTTTTTTTACCCAATCGGGTTTGTTTTTGGGTCCTTGGTAGGAAAAAGTCCCGGCGCCTGTTGAGCCTCGTGTCAGGAATTTTCGAATTGCCGAAAAAACAAATAATCAGCGTCCATGTGTTAAAAAAAAACGCTATTGTTAGCCACAAATGAAATCAAATCATCGTAGCCCCGAAACGCCGAATGACGCCGGAACTAAAGTATGCTGAGGAATCCCAGAATGCTCCGGGGCTGCGGCCTTGGCTTCCAGAGCCTGGCACTGATGGAAATCTCCTGTAGAGTGTGATTGGACAGTACTCACTTTAAACACACACACACACACACACATACACACACACACGGCCTGATCAGTGGCTCTGTCCAAACTTTTCGGAGTAAAAATGTGCGCTATGTTTTCACTGGTAATGAGCGCACGAGGGGAAATAAACACCAGGGCCGCATTAAGCGGGGCGGAAAAAAAAGAGAGGGAACAAGAACGGCAGAGAGAGAGAGAGAGAGAGAGAGAGAGAGAGAGAGAGAGAAAGCGCTTCGGTCCTCGCTTTTTTTTTTCTTCAAAAAACACAATTCCTTGACCATGCCTTAATAATTTCCCTAATTAGTGGTTATAGCTCGAATTATAAACTTCCCTCGCGAGCGTACGCGGAAATGTTTTCCTTGCGATTTGCTAGGTGCGGTAAATCTACAGTGTTAATGATGTGGCTTTTAAAGGGCCCCAATTCCTCGCCGTCTCACTCATCCAACGCTGCACCGTGACACAAAACAGACCAGAGCAAATTACCTCGCAGCGCATTTGACGCACGCGCTCATTACTCAGGTCTGGCGGCGAGCGGCCCCGGGGCCTCGGATATGAAGCCGTGTGAAATGAATGGCTGGGTTGAGGGTCGTGACGGAGAGAGACATTTTTGACACGACATGATTGTGAAGGCAAAAGCATGGGACGAATAGTTGTGACATTACATTCGCATATCGCGGCTTGCTAGGAAGCTTGCGGACACGATACAGCGCCCCCTGGAGGACAGAAGGTTAAACTCAATGTCAAACTCAACAATGTGGAATGTACATTTGCGGCATTTGGCAGACGCCCTTATCCAGAGAGACTTTACAACTGAGCAAGTGAGGGTTAAGGGCCTTGCTCAAGGGCCCACTAGTGGCAGCTTGGTGGTGGTGGTGGTGGGTCCAACACCTTAACCACTGGGCTGCCACCTCCCTACTTCATTCAATGTGGCCCACAGGAGTTTAAAGCATATATTAAAATGCTATGCTGCTTTAACACGTGTGTTGACAATGAACTACATCTCCCACGATGCATCCCACCGTGTTATCCCACCTCGATGTGACGTCATCCCGCTGATGGGAAAAATCGTTTACCGAGGGCAATTTTACCAACAAAAATAGCGCCAAATGACAAATGAGACGCAGATGGAAGGCACTTCCAAGAAAGATCGGAAAGCGAATACAGGCGCTTACGAGCAAACACTTTACGCACGTTTGCCGATACGAACAAAACCGTCCGCAAAGTAAAATTTTTCGGATTACAAAAAAAGAAAAAAAAAACGCACCGCTAGCTAGTCACAGAGCTTTACGAACGTAAACGTAGCGAATGAGTACGTGAGCACGTAGCCTGAGCGGCGTTTTTTTCTATACCACTGCTTCAGTGTTTCTTCCATCTTAAACATTCATTCATTCATTCATTCATCTTCTACCGCTTTATCCGATATTCCCTCGGGTCACGGGGAGTCTGTGTCTATCTCAGGCGTCTATGGGCATTAAGGCAGGATACACCCTGGATGAAATGCCAACCCATCGCAGGGCACACACACACACACACTCACATACACATTCATACATACATTCATTCATTCATTCATTCATTCATTCATCTTCTACCGCTATATCCAATCTTCCCTCGGGTCACGGGGAGTCAGTGCTTATCTCAGGTGTCTATGGGTATTAAGGCAGGATACACCCTGGATGGAATTCCAACCCATCGCAGGGCACACACACACACATTCACACACACATTCATACATTCATTCATTCATTCATCTTCTACCACTATATCCGATCTTCCCTCGGGTCACGGGGAGTCTGTGCCTATCTCAGGCGTCTATGGGCATTAAGGCAGGATACACCCTGGATGGAATGCAAACCCATCGCAGGGCACACACACACACACATTCACACACACATTCATACACTGGGGACAATTTTCCAAGGTGTCAATCAACCTACCGTGCATGTTTTTGGACCGGGGAGGAAACCGGAGAACCCGGAGAAAAACCCCCTGAGGTACAGGAAGAACATGCAAACCCGGACCCTGGAGGTGTGAGGCGAACATGCTAACCGCTAAGCAATTATCGATCGGTTTGATTCAGGCCACTCCGAAAAGAGCTAGCTCGATTTAAAATTTTGCGGTATCGGTATTTGGATATTGACGTAGGGAAAGTCCGGCAAGCATTCCTCAAGCGTTAAATAGTTTCGATGAGGCTGTTTAAGTGTGTCGTTTTAATTAGATTACCAACCAACTCTGTTTACATTGCGTAAATTCCAAGCCCCTGTAATATATCACCGAAAAGATCCCGTCTCTTCATGACTTATTCCTGCCTTTGATGGCGCCCATGAGCCAATAATCTTAATTAAACGGTGATTTATTCGGACCATTTCACTGTTTAACTAGTCACTGTCCACCAACCAACCCTGGTGTTTATGTGTTCAAGTTCAATGTCCGTACTAACTACAGGCCATGGCTCATTTCCTGTAAGTGTGTGTGTTTTTATGTGTGTGGTATATGAGGCCCCCTGATTTACCGTCACTTAGTATTTTCAGACAGCGCTCGAGAGGGAGGGACGTGCTCTAATTACTTATCACTCGAAGAATCAAACACTCGGGTATCACTCCAAACACTCGGGCAGAGAACGTGCCACCGAATCCACTCCCGCCGCCAGGCGCCACATTTGACACGTGGAGTTGA
>JACRUU010000030.1:17752946-17755446 GCA_030449085.1 Kryptopterus vitreolus | reverse complement strand
AGTGCTACGGAACTAAAAAATAAAAAAAAATAAATAAATAATAATAATAATAACTAGACACGGGACATATCCTGAAGAAAATGTGAGTGATGCTTGCCGATGCAAACTGTAGCACCAGGACCCCTTAGAGCCTGGTCGGTTTAATATTTATCGTTAACTTGGAAATGCTAGCTCATTCGGAGAGTTTCGAGTGTTTTTTCAGGAGGGGGCGGGGCCAGTGACGCACGTGACATCATCAAATTATCCAGCGTCCGACTCCCGTCGATGTGCCGAGCGTTTAGACATGTCACATGACCCTGTCTTTGCGGCCACATGGCACCATGCGGCAGTCATATTTTCACAACCTCCTCCATCTCACCTACGAGTGGATGTGTCAAATGTGCATGTCGGGCGAACACGGGCCACACAGCGGAGCGTCAAATTTCCTAATTCATTTTCTATAGGGCCGGAATGTCGTGGATTTCCCAAAATTCCTAATGTTCGAGGTTTGGGAGGTATATGATGGTGATCCACTCCGGACCCACTACGAGTGGATTTACCATATGTGCATGTCGGACGCTCACAGGGCCGAACTGTGAGGCACGGAATTTCAACCCCATTCATTTTCGATGGGAAAAAATTCCCGCTTTTTTTGTCCCCGGGTTCGGAATTCCACAGGGCGATTCCTTATAAAAGTAACAGCGCACCTCACACCATCGGGCCGCACGATATGAGGTATGACTCGTGAGGATCGGACAAAACCTGCGGGACGAGTTACGCGGCGAAAATTTGACCGAAGAGAGAGAGAGATTCTAATAATTCTAATAATAAATAAATAAATAATAAGGGGCACGGTGGCGTAGTGGTTAGCACGTTCGCCTCACACCGCCAGGATCCGGGTTCGATTCCCGTCTCGGCCATGTGTGTGTGGAGTTTGCATGTTCTCCCCGTGCCTCAGGGGGTTTTTCTCCGGGTTCTCCGGTTTCCTCCCGGTCCAAAAACATGCATGATAGGTTGATTGGCACCTTGGAAAATTGTCCCTAGTGTATGAATGTGTGTGTGAGTGTGTGTGTGAATGTGTGTGTGTGCCCTGCGATGGGTTGGCATTCCATCCAGGGTGTATCCTGCCTTAATGCCCATAGATGCCTGAGATAGGCACAGGCTCCCCGTGACCCGATGGAAGATGGGATAAAGCGGTAGAAGATGAATGAATGAATGAATGAATAAATAAATAAATAAATAAAAACATGTGTCACTAATACTTGCAAATGCCATACAGTTGGCAAGTAAATATAACAAATGCCAAATAAGAAATAAAAAAGGGGGAAAAAAATGTATTAGGTCATGAATTATGGACAAGGAACTAAAAAACGGAGTCTGGAATTCCGGATTCTGGAATACTAATAATGTCAATTAATAACAACTAATATTAATAATTTGCAATAGTAATAATTACTTATGACAATAAGAAAACATTACAAATATCACTAATTGTGTCAAACGTGTTACGTACAGCTAATACCGCGTCGCGTAAACGTAACGAATGCCTACGTTACGACCCGCCATCAAATCTTCGTACACCCGCTCTTTCTCTTTTAATGATTCTTCATCATCATATCCCCCCATCAATCCTTTTAAACATGTGTATTAAGTGTCATATAGCTATCCAGTTCGATGTCGAGGCCGTGAGACCGAGGCCGTAATAAAGCAAACGTTCCCGACCCGTATTGATCGGGAATCAGAGCTCCGCCTGAGTGATGACCTTATTAGCCTCCTGTGGCCAGTCGCCCGGGCGGAAAACCTGCGGTACGGATGACATCACCTCACGGTTAATCAGGGTAACGAGATTCTGACGCGACGTGTTGATGTTGGACGAACGCTGAGGTCGTACTTTTTTTCGTCTCCAGTGCGAATCTTTTGCACCAAGCAATGATTTTAAGGGGGTCACGGACTTTTGGGGCCAAGGGGGTCTCCGGTTGCAGACGTTTTAAGGGGTGTAAGAACAAAGTCCTGGCATATTGTTGTGTTCAATGGTATAAAGGATTGCGCATTTTATTGGACATGAGATCTCGCTTGGGTCTGGTTTCTCTCAGGGTTTCCCCCCCCCCTCATTTCATCCCATGTCAGGAAGTTTTGTTCGTCCACTGTCGCCATTGGTTTGCGACAACCTTAAAGTGTACGAATTTTGAGGCTACAGCTATACAAATGAATTACATTTTCAGTGCTTGGCACCTTTTAACATGAATTACTTTTGAAGGGCCTTTCTCAAGGGCCCAATAGTAAAATAGAACAATCTTAAATTTAAATGAAATAGTGAAATTCTATATTTGCGTATCCCAGCTTGTTTGGAAGCTGGAGTCATAGTCCAGGGTCATGCCATCGTACAGCGCCCCTGGAGCACAAGGGCCTTGCTCAAGGACCCAAGGGCAACAGCTTGGCAATACCTCAATACCTCAATTCAAACCCCCCCCCCGACCTTCCGATCAGCAACTCAGCCCTTTATACCAGTGAGATACCTCCC
>JACRUU010000030.1:17742946-17747946 GCA_030449085.1 Kryptopterus vitreolus | reverse complement strand
GTTTGTTACTTATAATTGTCTAATAAATATATATATATATATATATATATAACATATATACCGTAAATTTCGGACTATAAGCCGCTACTTTTTTCCTAGGTTTTGAACCATGCGGCTAATAATAAGGTGCGGCTATTCTGCAGATTTTTTCCCGACCGCTAGGGGCTCTAACCGGAATTAGAATCAAAACTAACACAAAATAAATGCAAAGAAGAAGAATGCGCTAGTTCCTCTTTAGCAGATATAAGTGGGTAGAAGCGGATAGAAGGAGGACAAACTCTATCTTTACAAGGTTAAGGTGACGTGATTTCACACACAGGAGAAATGAAGATAAATACTGTAAATAGCGCTTATTTTCTCTTGGTTCTGTCCCGTTTTAATCAGCAAAGTTTCTGCTCAGGTGCTCTCTCTCCTCCCCTGCTCTTTCCCCCCACACACACACACACACACACCACACACACCACACACACACACACGACACACACACGCACACACACGCACAAATCAGCCAAAGTTGTTCTTGATTTTCCCTCTCCCGATATAAGCCCGGTTCACCCTACAATCCCCGTCCGGGCTCGTAGCACATACCTAGTGTCGCGGACACGGACGCTCGATATATGTTTATGCCTAACCTTTGTCTGTTCCCGATTCCCGGACTTCCAAGTCCACCGCTCCTGCTCTCCGGTACTCCCGGTACCACGGCGCGCAGAGCGCAAGGCTCCCTAGCCTGTCTGGCCGCTCCGTATGAGCGGCGTCTCCTGAGTTCTTTATTCTAATAAATCCTGTTTTGTATGAATTCCGGATCTCCGCGTCTCTGTGCAGCGTCCACCGTTACACCGTGTTAAAATACAGGTTAGGAAAGGATCTATTTAGGTACATACATGTACATTTACCAATTCAAAAGCGGATGCGGCTTGTATTATATATATATATATATATAGGGGCACGGTGGCTTTAGTGGTTAGCACGTTCGCCTCACACCGCCAGGATCCGGGTTCGATTCCCGTCTCAGCCATATGTGTGTGGAGTTTTGCATGTTCTCCCCGTGCCTCAAGGAGGTTTTTCTCCGGGTTCTCCCGTTTCCTCCCGGTCCAAAAAAAACATGCACGGGGGCACGGTAGGTTGATTGGCACCTTGGAAAATTGTCCCTAGTGTATGAATGTGTGTGTGTGTGTGTGTGTGTGTGTGCCCTGCGATGTTTTTGGCCATTCCATCCAGGGTGTATCCTGCCTTAATGCCCATAGACGCCTGAGATAGGCACAGACTCCCCGTGACCCGAGGGAAGATCGGATAAAGCGGTAGAAGATGAATGGTTATTTTTTAGAAGAGGTGTGAATGAATGAATATAATATTAGATATATATATATATATATAATATATATATATATAAATATAAAAACTCTAAGTTGCTCTTGAATTGTGCGTAAGTATAAGTCTGCTGAAACCCAGTGTTTGTTTTGGTTTTTAGCTTTTTAGCTAATTGGATTTAGAAGGAAGATTTGGAAGACTTGGAAGAATATCTTCCATATTATGGGAAATGTAACAGATTCCAGATTACAAATGACGACATTCAAAATAGTAGTGCAACTTTTTAATTACTTTATAAAAGTATCTGATTACTTTCGACATTACATGCACTTCTGGTTGGATGCCGGCTGTATTTCGTTACCTCGTGCCTCGTTGCCTTGTGGCTCGTTTCCTTACTTTGCAGTTATTTTCGGTAACCAGGATAATTTTTTGACCTTTTCTTTTTTCTGAATGAAGAATAGATGAAGCCTGTGCAGTGGAGCGAGCTCATGCTATAGATCCAGGTGATAGTGTATCACCTGGGAGTCGAGGCTATGAGGAGGAGAATGGTGATGATGAAGATGAGGAGGACTAGGAGGAGGAGGAGGAGGCCGTGTTTTCAGCTCCACGGCTGCTGCCTGCTGCTGCGGCGTGTAACGTGAGCCCGCAGCCGACTGTCAGAAATAAAAAATCATTTGTCCAGTGCTAGCGCAGGGCCCGATTAAATATTCATTGCAGGAGGGAGACTCTAGATCCGGTGTCGCGTGTAAAGTGATCTCGTGACCGCTCCCGGAAGGGCGTCGCGGCCTCGCAGATGGACGAAGGGAGAACAAAAGTTGGAAGATGGGTTGGAGGTCTTGTTGAAAGCGTGCTACGACGGTGGGGTTGGGGGGGGGGGGGGGGTTGGGGGGAATAATGAGCTCAAATCCTCCGAAATAGAAGCGAATGCATCAGCGGAGCCGCATTGCATTGTGTAAAGCTTACCGATGTACACAATGTTTTGTTGTTGTTGTTGTTGTTTTGTGCAGGGTTTTATTTTGGAGCGAGTCTTCACCCCAAAAATCCCATTCAGCACTATTCCTATTGATTCCTCTTCGACCCTGGGCGGAGAGATGCGGCGGCGCTAGTCCGGTCGTCTGTTTTTTCTTCTCTTTGCTAGCTAGCTTAGCCGAGTCGCCGCTGTGAGGTTGCTTTTGTCTTCCATACTAAATTTCGTCCCTGCACTAAACGACCCCCCCCCCCCTCATGGCATCGGCGCGTTGGGGGGGATCGCAGCCTATAAGCCCTGAGAGGAATGGTGAAAATCCCCTGCACTAACCAAATACTACACTGTGAACATGTGTTAGCTAAAGTATGACATCACAGCAGGCTTACTGGGAGGTGATAGCATAAGCGGTTAAGGGTTTCGGCCTCCGGACCGGAAGATCGCAGGTTCAAATCCCAGCACCACACAGCTGCCGTTCTAGTGGGCACTTGAACAAGGACCTTATTCGTTCACTGTTAAGAATGTAATGTAAATGTATTTTTACCGTTCCGCGAAATTGCAGAACGTCATACATTAGAGGTTCGTTTCAACTGCCAATGATGGTTTGTTAGGATGCAGTCGGCCTTGATGTCACTCCAAGATTCCTCTCCTGGGCCCCCGAGCGTGGCCCTTAACACGTGGCCCTTAAAAGTTCATTGGAAATCTCTCTTCAAAATAAAACGATTCATTACGGAAATGATTCTTTTGTTCATTCATTCATTTCTTATTAATTTCTGTCATTTTTTAGTGGTGGTTTTAGTTGTTAAATACGGTACGCGGCTCCTTTAAGAATCATGTTCCGGTTTCGGTTGCTTTCCATATAAACTGGTGATACGTTTAGGTATATATATATATATATATATATATATATATATATATATATATATATATATATAAAATGTGTGTATACAATTCTGGGCAAAAGTTTTAGGCAGGTGGTGAAAACATGCTGTAAACAGAGAATGCTTTTACAAAAATATAAATAATTATTGTTTATTTTTGTCATTTTACATAATATAAAGTGAGCGAATGCAAGTCGAAATCAAGTCAATATTTGTTGTGAGTAACGTTTTGAAGAAGTAGAAGTAGTGGAAGTGATGGCACCCCCCCTCCCCCCCCTCTCCCACAGAGCCCTGATCTCAACATCATGAAGAGACAGAAGGATGTCAGAACGTCTACATCCACAGAAGATCTGTGTTTACATCTCCAAGTTGGACAACATTGTGTGTAAGTGTACCTAGAAGAATTGCTGCTGTTTTTTGTTTTAAAAAAAAAAAAAAAAAAATATATATATATATATATATATATATATATATATATATATATATATATATATATATGTATATATTTATAACCGCCAAGGTCTGGGTTCGATTCCCGTCTCGGCCATGTGTGTGTGTGTGTGCCCTGTGATGGGTTGGTATTCCATCCAGGGTGTATCCTGCCTTAATGCCCATAGACGCCTGAGATAGGCACAGACTCCACCGTGACCCGAAGGGAAAGATCGGATAAAGCGGTAGATGATGAATGAATGAATGAATGAATAAACCGTGTGTCATATACCCCATATCCAGCGTATTGTAGACCTGAATGGAATTAAGGATGACGCAATACAAGGACTTTCACACCCGACCCGAAATCATCTCATCCTAACCGAAACCCTATGGGAAATTTCCGGAGCGCCGTTTTCAACCGACCTTTAGACCACCACCATCGGAAACATCGCTAATCGTAAAAAAAAAAAAAAAAAAAAAAACTTCATCGCTTTCCAGAGACGTTTTTAAAGAAAAAAAGAAAAAACGGATGCCGGTGTGATTGCAAAGGGGATTTCTCGTTGTTTTTTTTGTGGTGGGTTTTCCTTTCATTTGTCACACAGCTGGTTTTGATCCTACCACCGCTCGGCTCGGAATGTCCCGCAGAGATCTGTGCTTACTGAGGGTTAGCATCTGTGCTAACCAGGGTTAGCATCTATGCTAACCAGGGTTAGCATCTATGCTAACCAGGGTTAGCATCTATGTTCGATCGCAACGATCTTATATTCTTCTGTCATCCGTAAGTCATTCACGTCCTCCGTCCAAATCAGAGAAGACCACTCTGCTTTCCTATTTAATTGTATGTTTGATCCTCAGAACATTATTCCGTAATACTGACATTTACTGTCGTCGCTGAGTTCCGTCCAGGTTCCCTTTAAGAGGGAAAATAAACTTACAGCAGCGAAGACAAAGTCTGGATTGGGCAGGTTTGGAAAAGTCCAGGTAACAACAACAACAACTTCAAGAAACCATGTTTACTTTGTTTTCCAGAGTCACAGAAAGACCACTGGCAGGTTGAAGTGTGTGTGTGGGGTGGGTGGGGGGGGTGGGGGGGGGGGTGATGGGGGGGGGGGGGGGGGGGGGGGGGGGGGGGGTTAGTTTGCTTCTTGGAGTGCTTTTATTTATTTATTTATTTATTTTAAAAACACGGATCAGCCATCATTCAGGAGTCACTCCCTTTCTCTCTCTATCTCTCTCTCTCTCAATATCTCACTTCTTTGTCTTCTTTCCCACCATTTCTCACTCGCTCCTTTCCTCTCGCTCTTTCTCTGTTTGCTTAGTTTGACCTCCAGCATCTGTTTTAAATAAGAGCAGTGCTCACTTTTTTGTTTAAAAAAAAAAAAGAGAAAAGAAAAATCAGACATTCTCTCTCTCTC
>JACRUU010000030.1:17705446-17737946 GCA_030449085.1 Kryptopterus vitreolus | reverse complement strand
ATTCATTACCACCATTTTGTTAGGAAACAAGAACGAGACATTTCTAGACACAGTGGTTTCATGTGCCGGACATTCAGAACACAATTCTCTGCCGACAGTTTATCCTGCAATATCTTGTATATCAGGATTCATCAGAAAACAAAAAAGAAGCAGAACTGAAGCCCCCCTGTGTGGAAAACAACGATGGATCATTCATTTGATACGCCGGCGCTGAGGAACGCTGATCCAAGTGTAGATCGATATATTTGGCACAATAACTAGCTTCTTGGCATGCGACAAATATACTATTGTCCTAATATAATATATATATATATATATATATATATAGGGGCACGGTGGCGTAGTGGGGGTTAGCACGTTTGCCTCACACCGCCGTCTCGGTCATGTGTGTGTGGAGTTTGCATGTTCTCCCCGTGCCTCAGGGGGTTTTTTCTTCTCGGGTTCTCCGGTTTCCCCCGGTCCAAAAACATGCATGGTAGGTTGATTGGCACCTTGGAAAATTGTCCCTAGTGTATGAATGTGTGTGTGAATGTGTGTGTGTGTGTGTGTGTGTGTGCCCTGCGATGGGTTGGGCATTCCATCCAGGGTGTATCCTGCCTTAATGCCCATAGATGCCTGAGATAGACACAGGCTCCCCGTGGAGCGGTAGAAAATGAATGAATGAATGTATATATATATATATATATATATATATATATATATATATATATATATATATATATATATAATATAAAAACACAATGAATTGGTTCTTTTTAAATTGCATAACATGTTACAAAATGTGCTCGTTTGTTTCACATGGTTTCAATAATTCCATATAATTACTAATCAAAAATATTATTCTTACTCTGCGAATAAGTGAGGAATCATATTACAGTAAAATTATGGATAGAAAAAATATTCTGTGTAAATGTGTAATTATATGCAAATCCTTGTCTTTCACAAACATTTAATACAGAATAAATGCTGTTTATTTCAAATTAAAAAATTTGCAATATACTGTATAATAAAGTGCAATTATACTTTCTACTTAAAAAAATAAAATAAATATTTACCAATGCGTGCGCGTGTGTTTTCATGAACAGTTTGAGGTATGAAGTTTGTTAAAACGTTTTAAAGTATAAACGAAGACGTTAAGGACTAATGACTGGGATCACACTGCCGCATAGTGTTCACTCTGAGTATTGCACAGCCATCAATGTAGTGTGGTGGGGAGACTTTTTGGCTCAGGGGCCACACTGACGTTTAGAATGTAGCAGACGAGGCCAGCACCACATGGATCCATATCAAACATATAAATAGCATTAATGTTAATACTCAGTGTATCACCGCGCCTAATGCGCCACCTGGCGGAACCACCACGCAATTACAGGAAAGGTCAAATGAATTTAGTTATAATTATGATATGATTTGATTTGAACCGGATTAAAGGGACCCAAGGCCGTAGTTTGCCCGCCCCTGATACAGCGGTAATGGTCACAACAAAACACGTGTTTCTGTTTAACCCTACAATCAGTTTTAGTGGTTGCTCTAAAATCAAAATTAGGACTAAATGCAATGTTGAAAAAACAAATATATTGAAAAAAAGGTATAGAAATATATAGACAATAAATATAAGTATAGAAATATATACAAATGCATACAATATATAAACACAAACAAATATATCCAAAAGGTATAGAAATATATTGACAACAAATATATGCAAATACAAATATATATTAATAAATACAATATATAAGCACAAACAAATATATCAGAAAAAGTATAGAAATATACCAAAGGTATATATATTTATATAAAATTAGGACTAAATGCAATGTTGAAAAAACAAATATATTGAAAAAAAAGGTATAGAAATATATATAGAAATGTATACAAATGCATACAATATATAAACACAAACAAATGTATCCAAAAGGTACAGAAATATAGACAACAAATATATGTATGCAAATATACATATATATATATATATATATATATATATATATATATATATATATATATATACATATATACAATTAAATACAAATATATACAAATAAATATACAAATATCAGCACAAACAAATATATGAAAAAAGGTATAGAAATATATTGACAACAAATATATGCAAATACAAATATAAACCAATAAGTACAATATATAAGCACAAACAAATATATCAGAAAAGGTATAGAAATATACATTTACATTACATTTGCGGCATTTAGCAGACGCCCTTATCCAGAGCGACTTACAACTGAGCAATTGAGGGTTAAGGGCCTTGCTGAAGGGCCCACTAGTGGTAGCTTGGTGGTGGTTTGAACCTGCGATCTTCTGGTCCAGAGGCCGACACCTTAACCACTAAGCCACCACCTCCCATACCTATACCATACTCCACCCATACTCCTATACCAAAGATATACATATATATATATTTGGAAGAAGTTTCTTTTAAGAACAAGGATATCACATCCAGGTTTTTCCTTTTTCCAAAGGTCTCATAAAGACTTTAAAGTTTTTTTTCCTCCACTGTACAATCACTTATACAATACTACAGAGTCAATTTCCTATTATTACAATTGAAACATCTTTCTAAACTCTCATTAAAAAGAACTCTATTGTGGAGCGCTTTTCCCTTTATGAAGCAGCAAACGCTTGAGGACCATTGAAAGCACCTTTTCTTGTGTTTCTTTATCGGAGACGTCGTCATTCAGAAACTATGAACCACTAATGAATCCCTGAAGGACTCCTTTCTTTTCCTGAGAGTTGGTAAAATTGCTCTGGCACCGTATAAGACGTCCTTCCATAAACTGTTCTTTTCGTTAGTGTTTTGATGACCAAGACGGCTTACACATCACTCCAACAATATCTATAATCTAATATACAATAGGGAGCACGGTGCTTTAGTGGTTAGCACGTTCGCCTCACACCGCCAGGGTCCGGGTTCGAATTCCCGTCTCGACCATGTGTGTGTGGAGTGCATGTTCTCGCCGTGCCTCAGGGGGTTTTTCTCCGGGTTCTCCGGTTTCCTCCCCGGTCCAAAAATATGCACGGTAGGTTGATTGGCACCTTGGAAAATTGTTCCTCTAGTGTATGAATGTGTGTGTGTGAATGTGAGTGTGTGTGTGTGTGTCCTGTGATGGGTTGGCATTCCATCCAGGGTGTATCCTGCCTTAATGCCCAGAGACGCCTGAGATAGACACAGACTCCCCGTGACCCGAGGGAAGATCGGATAAAGCGGTAGAAAATGAATGAATGAATGAATGAATAATATATAATAATAATATCATCTATAAGTTGTTAAAGGACACTTTTTTTCACAATTTTTCACAATTTTTCACAATTTTATTCCTCAGTTCTTCTGCTCTGTAAAAAAAGGGGGCGTGGCTATCCTGGAAGAGACCACACCCATTGGCGGGAGAAAAATATCATAATAGAATTAAATTCAGTCGCTCATTCTCTTAGTTCATTTTGTTTCTGTCTTTCTGGCTTCAAATCATGGTATAAAAATAATTGCCCCCCCCCAGATCTTCCTACTTTAAATATCATAATTTATGGCATCTTAATGACCGAGTATAGAAAGGTCATTAAGAAATATAGGTATAGAAATATATTGACAATAAACATATGTATACAAAAGAATAGATATATATATAAATATATATATATATATATATATATATATATCTATATATATATATATATATATATATATATCTATATATACAGAAATATATATATATATATATATATATATATATATATATATTCTATAATATATATATATACTATATATATATATATATATATATCTATATATATAATATAATATTATATATCATCACAAACAAAAGTATAAAAGTATTTTTATAAAAGTATTTATAATAATAAAATAAATAATTATCTTATAAAAAGTATTTCACACCCGTGTTGTTTGTCGTTTTGCTAATGTGTGTGTAAAAAAAAAAAAAAAAAAAAAAAGAAGACCCTCCCCCCCCCACCTCACTCGTGCAGTAATACATAAGATAGTGTGATATTGGACATCAAGTGTGTTCTTTTAGGAAAGCATGCTTAAATTTGTAATATTCGCTATATTGTTATCACAATTATCATAACGTTCGATATATCGGGCACACACACACATTCACACACTATGGACAATTTTCCAAACTGCCAATCAACCTATTGGGGAGGAAACCAGAGAACCCGGAGAAAAAAAAAAACCCTGAGGCACGGGGAGAACATACAAACTCCACACACACATGGCTGAGACGGGAATCGAACCCGGACCCTGGTTCGGTGTGAGGCGAATGTGCTAACCACTAAGCCATGTGTACAAAGCTACTTAAGTACGAATTACATTTACTGCCCATGACTGCTATTTAAACAATCCATAATAGCGCTACGCTGTTTGTATAGTAAGATGATGATGCAATCCATCATGTTTGTCTGTTTCGGTTTAATCGTTAGTCGTGAAATACAGCCAAGTTACGGTGTGTCAGGTTTCAGTATCAATGCTTACTAGACGTTGGTATCAAGGCATTTCTTTTTTCTGTATAACAAAGAACAACTCATTGAAAATCATTTCCGGAGGAAAGGCTGTTAGGACGAGCAGCGGCGGGCCCAGACCTCCGACAGAGACCAGACACGGGGATTTAATGTCTGTCCTGTTTTATACCAGGCCTAAGCGCCCATCATAAACCCTAACCCACACACATATATATATATATACACACACAACTCCAATGCACTGTCTCTGTCTGTGTGTGTGTGTGTGTGTGTGTGTGTGTGTGTGTGTGTGTGTGTGTGTGTGTGTGTGCAGCTACAGCAATGTTCTTTCTCAGAAGATTGGGCAAGCATCCAGCAAAACAATTAAGCCGTCTTTTCTCAGTGCATGGGAATCCTGGGCCCCTACATGTTCCTAATGAGCAATGCCCTCCTCCTTCTCCTCCTCCTCCTCCTCCTCCTCCTCCTCCTCTCTCTTCTCCTCCTCCTTTTCCCCCCCTACAGCTCTACAGTGTTCTCAGACGGTGGTCCCTCTGTGATGGAGCGTCTCAGCACAGCCTGATGTATAGGATAGGTTGCGTCCAGGAAGTTCGGGGGGGGTGGGGGTGGGTGGGTGGGGGAGCTCTTAAAGCAATGGTTAGTGTGTACCTGTGTAAGAAAGACAGGGGGTTAAAGATGGAAAGAAAAGTGTAAAGAGTGATAGAGAGGAACTGGGTGGCTGAAATGTGAAAGGGTTAGGGTATATAGTGTATATATGATATATATATATATATATATATATATATATATATATATATATATATATATATATATATATATTTAAAGGGAAACATCATGCAACATTTCATTTGTTTTTCACTGATTTGTTTATGAAGGCTTATTGTGGGCTTCAGTACAGTCTTGGGTGGTAAGAAAACACTTGATCTCAGGGGGGAATTCATGCATGAGATATGACATGACATAAAGTGTTATATAACACAATTTAGCGCCACTGGAATCTTGTAGATCACACCACTAAAACCATCGCAATAGCTTATTGCATTTGGGATGATTGATTTAATAATGTCCTAATGTGCTTTAAATAGCAACATGTAATATCAAAAGTGTTATGTTTCTTATGAACGGTATCTTTTAGATATATTACCAAGTCTCTTTCGGCTGCTACCATTAGGGGGCGCCACAGCGGATGTTCCGCGTATTAGTTCTGGCGCACGGTATAAGCTGGATGATTTTTCCTAACGCAGCCCTCCCCGAGGCTTGGGACTGGCACTAGGAAGGCTTGTGCCATAGCAGTTGGAGTTAAGGGCCTTGCTCAAGGGCCCATTAGTGGTTGTTTAGAGATGTTTGAATTTGAACAAAAACAAGACATTTTCCTTTATAACCATTAAAACCATGACATTCATTCATTCATTCATTCATCTTCTACCGCTTTATCCGATCTTCCATCGGGTCATGGGGAGCCTGTGCCTATCTCAGGCGTCTATGGGCATTAAGGCAGGATACACCCTGGATGGAATGGCAACCCATCGCAGGACACACACACACATTCATACACTAGGGACAATTTTCCAAGGTGCCAATCAACCTACCATGCATGTTTTTGGACCGGGGGGAAACCGGAGAACCCGGAGAAAAACCCCCTGAGGCACGGGGAGAACATGCAAACTCCACACACACATGACCGAGATGGGAATCGAACCCGGATCCTGGCGGTGTGAGGCGAACATGCTAACCACTAAACCACCGTGCCCCTAAAACCATGACAATGAGGGAGTAATTTTCTCAGCAGGTAAGAGAAACAAATTTGTTTATACGAAAGTAGGGAAATACATACAATGCATAAGCGACTGTTGTGCTGTATGATTCCTGTTAGGGATGTGCATCTCCTTAACCGAGGCGATTCACATCACAATGCATAACCAACAATTAGATCTGGGCGATACGTCATATAAATTGAATCACCGATCTTTTTAGACAAAATTGGATTTTGGATACAGTGGGGGGGAGTATTTTGTACCTGTTTGTATTCTGTGTTTTGGGGTTTGGCGCTGTCATGTTTATCCCGCAGCACCACACACACACATACACACACACCTCCCCATTCAACAACATGGTTGTGTTTGAGGTGCTGGAATAAATGAGTCGTGCTGCTTCATAAATGTTTTAGCGGAGCTTTGGTTTGCTGAACGTCTGAACAGTTTCCATACGACTGATGAAACCCCGCCCCCTCCTGGAAACGAGCTCTTCGGATTCGTCAGAGCTCCGCTATGTTGTATTAGGTATTTCCTAAGTTTAAAACCGGGGCGGGAGGCGGAGAAACTACGGAAGCTCGCTGCGTCAAAACGAGGTGAAATCGTAAATGCGATTATAATCTCATTATACATTTAAGATACATATGAAGCAGCTTCTGATGCCATGTTTCCCATACGATGGAAAAAAAATGTGGTGCTATGGTGTGGTGATTTGATCCGGAAGATCTAGTTTACTTAAATAAATAATCAAGTAAACAAATGATCAAGTAAACAAACACTTAAGCAAATAATCAAATTAGTTCAGTGTCTTCTGACTTCTCCGCACGACCCTTTCACAAACACGGTTTTGTACTGCAAAATAAAAATGACAGAAAGAAAAAAAGACGAATTAAAACAAAACGATGCGTCGATTTAAAAGAGTGTGCATCGGGAACATTATCACACTGCTCCATTATATCATATTTGAATCCGTAAAAAAAAAACATTTGTTTATATATAGAATTATTCTTAGATGAGCTTTACTTGGTAACCAGTAAGATTTTCTGACCAAATATTGATATATATATATATATATATATATATATATATATATATATATATATATATATATTATTCATTCATTCATCTTCTACCGCTATATCCGATCTTCCCTCGGGTCACGAGGAGTCCTGTGCCTATCTCAGGCGTCTATGGGCATTAAGGCAGGATACACCCTGGATGGAATGCCAACCCATCGCAGGGCACACACACACACACACACACACATTCATACACACACATTCACACACTAGGGACAATTTTTCCAAGGCGCCAATCAACCTACCGTGCATGTTTTTGGACCAGGGAGGAAACCGGAGAACCCGGAGAAAAAAAAAACCCCCTGAGGCACGGGGAGAACATGGGGGGGAAAATGAGAACATGCAAACTCCACACACACATGGCCGAGACGGGAATTGAACCCGGACCCTGGTGGTGTGAGGCGAACGTGCTAACCACTAAACCACCGTGCCCCTTATATATATATATATATATATATATATATATATATATATATATATATATATATATATATATATATCATATCACGATTTGATATTTAGATGGATTTCTTCTCATTAACTTTATTAAAACTTTATTAAAATATCGAGTATATAAAAAAATAAGTAAATATTCCAGTTTTAAAAAAATAGCCAATTTTTAAACGAAATTAAAAGAAGCTTTGCTGCTGATTCGTGCTTATCTTCACGTTTTCGGTTCTATTGTCAGTCAATGTGTGCTGAAATGCTGCCGTTCCTCCTACTTACAACATGACATGTTGAACGATTTCTTTTCCTTTTCGAGCTATTTGGGGGAGCCGGAGTTCCATTCCTCACTCTCATGACTGTTAATGACTCAGTGTACTTCCTACATACTGTATTTGAACGTTATGTCTGATGGCAGGACTATTCGGAAAATGGATTATTCAGACTGGATAGTTTTCCTCTGGACATGCTCATCAGAGGCAGACGAACTCTGCCTAAAACGCTCGCTTTTTCATTTCAAGCATATGTTTCTGCGTATTTGTTTGCGTTTTTTTTTTTTTTTACCACCCTATATTCTTTATAATCCAAACACAGGCAGGAATCCAGTGTTGTTTTTTCAGCAGTCATTTTTGGGGCGAGTAAATCAAGGGACAACTTACTTTAGATGTTTCAAGTCACGGGTAAAGCGTGAAGGTTCAGTGCTCACTCCCTAATTACACAGATGGTTAATCATATGTGCAAAGTGGTGGTGGTGTGTCCAGTATAGTCCTCCTTCCATTCTTTCTTTCCAACCTTTCTTTAAAAAGATCTTTCAATGCTGAACCATTCATTCATTCATTCATCTTCTACCGCTTTATCCGATCTTCCCTCGGGTCACGGGGAGTCTGTGCCTATCTCAGGCGTCTATGGGCATTGAGGCAGGATACACCCTGGATGGAATGCCAACCCATCGCAGTGCACACACACACACACATTCACACACTCACATTCACACACACACATTCATACACTAGGGACAATTTTCCAAGGTGCCAATCAACCTACCGTGCATATTTTTGGACCGGGGAGGAAACCGGAAAACCCGGAGAAAAACCCCCTGAGACACGGGGAGAACACACACATGGCCGAGACGAACCCCGTGCTAGCTAACCACTAAACCACCGTGCCCCCATCTAAACCAATATATATATATATATATAAGGAATATAAATAAACTTATCTAATTTAGAAATAATTAGTCACTTAGAAATAAACATGTGTGACAAAAGTATTGGCATAACCTGACATTTCCAGCCATTTGAGCTTTATCTTTGAAGCAGTTAACGTTTTAGTGGGTAATTTAATTCATGTGTCTGGTGCTCAAGATCTTCCACTCCAAACTACGCAATAAAGTCTACACGAAAAAAAACCATTTCCCAAAACGTGTGCATTCACACTGTAATGCGTGAAAACGTTTACGTCCCGATACTGCGCCTGAAAATGAAGAGGCTTCGATCTACATCATTTCCATCAGGTGTTTATTTACTTTGTTGTTGTTGTTGTTGTTTTTTACTTTGCGACAATTTGGACAGTCACATGACTAAAAATGCGCCATCGTTTCCGAAAGCCTCCGATTTCACCGTTTACACCGAGCCGTCAAAACGCCGTTTCAAAATGAAGCATTTAATAAATAACAATAATAAAGTTATCATTAATTAAAAAAAGTAAGTAAGTAAGTAAGGAACGGAAGAGCAAAAGACTGTGAAAATATGCTTTTTCGAATGTAATATTTTGGCTTTCTCAGTTGGCTTTGTGCACAGGGACATTGTCATGCCGGAACACGTTCAAGTGAATGGAATAAATGTCATGCTCCCAAAAAGACATCATAAATTACTGTGTGACATTTTTTTGAGGAAGGACTATACGTGACTATATACGTGACCGTATATATATATTAATATATAATTATTTTTATTTCTTTATTCTGTCATGTTTGATAGCGCTTCATTTTTCATTTTTCATTTCCTATTTGTTTAAATTTATTATTTATATACAATGTATAATTGTCATTAACTTCTTTTCTTTTTTTTTATCCATCCGGGCTGATGTAACATTGAAATTTCCCCATTGTGGGACCAATAAAGGTTTTTCTCATCTTATTCTATCTCATCTTATTATATTGAAGTGCCTACATTTGTTCATAAAAGATATTTGATCATTATTTGAGATTACGGAGACTGAAGAAACTTTTTTTTTTACTACAAAGGACAATTTGTGCAATGACAATGTTAAAGGAAGCATACACCTTGACAACGAACCATTATTTTCATGTTTGTAGGAAAACAAACATGTTTGTGTCTGAGGGGGCTTTTTATTCCTGTCCTGCTTCATTCCAGACCTTCCACATCCCTGAACAGGAAACAGCTCCTGGAGATGAATATAAAGAATACATAAAAAAAAAACGCTGAATAAAGCCATTTTAGTTTCCCTCTTGACCACTGGAGTCACCAATGGCTTGCTTATCTGTTCTTAATGGGAGGTGGGAACCCAATGTTTAATGTGTTGGACTGTGGACCAGAAGATTACCACCAATCTGCTCAACTCGTGGGCCCTTGAGCAAGGCCCTTAACCCTCAATTGCTCAGTTGGAAGTCGCTCTGTATAAGGGCATACGCCGTAAATGTAAATGTATTGGAATACAGCACAATAAAAATCCCGATTGAAGTCCTTTTCCTGGACGTGACACAAGAAAATCTACATTTGCTAAAAAACACTATCATGGTGACTTAATAAAACAAATATCTCCTTAAAAAAAAAAAAAAAAACCCTAAATGTAGAGAACTCTGGTTATTGCACCTAATTAGGCGGCAAAAAAAGCAGCTCTAATAATCCCAACAGCAATAAAGTGCTATTTTTATGTGGTCTATAAATAACGTCTATCACACTGAAATGAAATCAAAGAGACCTGTCCGGGTGCGTAAAGCTCCACCATGCTAAAGTAAATCTCCTCCTATCACACCTCGCCTCAGCACTTATCAACAGATTTCAGGATGATCAATTGTTGCTTTACTGCTAGGCCGTGTGTGTGTGTGTGTGTGTGTGTGTGTGTGTGTGTGTGTGTGTGTGTGTGTGTGTGTGTGTGTGTGTGTGTAAAAAAAAAGGCAAAAAAAAAAGCCTTCCTTGCTCTCCATAGTCTCAGATCAGCCATGCAAGCTTCTCCTTATAATAACACTAGGTGATGGATGATGGCGGGGAGCTTGTTATTGTCTTTGTGCCATCAGATCTTTTACTCCTTTGGTGATTTTGGACTTTTTGGTGAGAGGGCAGAGAAAATGAAGCTCGAAGGAGGAAATGTTGCCCCCACCCCCCACCCCCAGGCATGGTGGCACTGGGTTCAAAAGTGTTGGACGTATTGGAAATTAAGTTTTGTTTTGGAATAAAAGAAGGAAACCCAAAGGATTGTCTGTGTCGTAGGTCCCAAAATGTCCTCCTCTATGTACACGGCGTCCATCTGCACATTGAAAACGGGTTCGAAATGTCTGAGGGAAGCGTTTGGCCGAAAATTGAAAATGAAAATGCACACTTTTTTTTTCCCCCACTTCCCCAAGAAGTAGTTGATCATCCAAGGCCTGTTTGTTATCTCAAGGCTTGAACAAGAAATATGAGCAAAAGGAAGAAGAATGAAAGAAAAAAAAATAATGCTGCAAAGAAGTTTTGTAAACCACATGGATACATTTTAAGGGAGGAGATTCGTTTTGCTGGAAAACAAAATTAAATAATATATTCGTTGTATTTTCACGTTAAAGCATAAAAGCATTGTTAACGGGGAAAAAAGCATCGTTTGTCGCTGCACTCATTTGGCAATAGAAATATGAAATATTCCCCCTTTTTATATATATATATATATAACCTTAAAAGGTGCACCATATACGTCTTCTTGGATTATATATATATATATATATATATATATATATATATATATATATATATATATATAATATATATAGATATATATCTATATATATATATATATATATATATATATGTAGTGCACCTTTTAAGGGTACTATATATATATATATATATATATATATATATATATATATATAATATATATATATATATATATATATATATATATATATACAATATCATATATAAACTTAACAGTACTTCTTGATATTTATATAAACGCCATTTCTATGAGTCGTAAAATAGAACTGCGTAATATTTAAGCATTTGAAGTTTCAAAATTGTAAATCATCCTCCACAAACACCATAAAATGTAAAAAAAAAAGTGCAAAAAAAAGACCCAGGAATGTTGCTGTGTAGTGTATTTTCCCCGAGTTAAAGGTGACATTGGCCGTCCTCTGTGTAATTCTCGGCAACTCCCCTCCTCGGAGAAGTGCGGCATAAATAACTGTCTGCGCGGTATAAACAGATCGGTCACAACCCCGAGCCAAATTAAACAACCAGATTAAGAGCTCTACACCGCCTCACTGCGAACACGCCGCATCCCTTCTTCTTTTTATTTCTTTTTATTCCCGGCCCTTCTCAAGCACCAGCTAATTAAAGCGGTGGCGCGCTTATGTCAAATCGTTTGTTAGAATTGTTTTAATTGGATAGTGGGGTTTAAAAAAAGGGAGATAACTCAAATAAACCGATGTCCAAAAGAAAGAAAAGGATTTGCACGTGTAAGCTAAACTGGTAAAATAAACTGGTGAAAATGAACAGGGAAAGCAAAACAACATGCATTTAAAGAATACTAACTTGTACCATTGTGTCTTACTAAGATGGTGACACGTAGAATGCACCTTTAGGACCGTTAATCCATTTTACTTTAAAGCGAAATGGAATGCAAAACACAATTACGGTCTAATAATAAAACAAATATAGACTTTTGTGTGTAGGTTTCGTGTTGCATTATCGCTGGAGTCTATTATGTATTTTTTTACTTATATAACGTACATATTTACTAATATCTAATATCATGACATTCCGGTTATATATTTTAGGATATAATTAAAAAAAAAAGTAGTATAGTATATACAGTATTTTGTAGTATATATTGTATATTTGTATATATTGTACTTTTACGCTAAAAATAATCATGATAATTTAAGTAGCAAAACTATTTCCTATTAAAATACACGCATTTTGCACTCAAATGACGCAATGAAGTGGTCAAAACAACGGAGATGCAAATCAGTACTGTTATTAATGCCCAATGATATCCTCGGGATATATTTTAGGATATAATTAATATATAGTAGTATATTATATACAGTATTTTGTAGTTTGAGTATATATTGTATATTTGTATATATTGTACATTTACGCAAAAAAAAAAGAATCATGATAATTTAAGTAGCAAATCTATTTCCTATTAAAATACACGCTTTTTGCACTCAAATGACGCAATGATGTGGTCAAAACAACGGAGATGCAAATCAGTACTGTTATTAATGCACAATGATTTCCTCGGGCTTTTCTTTGCACGAGTCTCACGGTGTCTCCCTCGCTGGTGCATTCAGAAGGACAAGATAAGAAAGTTCACGCGGGTCAGAAATAAAATAAATAAACACCAACTCTCTAAGATCCATCAAAAGTCCCTCAAGAACGATATGGAATAAGGGGGGGGGAGGAGGCCTTGCACCACCAATGGCAAATGGGCAAATAGCAAAAATATTTTATTCACAATATAATGCTGTCCTTTAAAAAAAAACTAAAAAAAAGGGTAAAGCTGCTCCATATAGTCTATATACATGTCTGCATTATAGAGTGATTACGCTAATAAGGAAAATTGGCATAAAACCCACATGTTGCAGTTCCTCGAGCCAGCAAGGAAAGAGTTGCTTTAAATAAAGAAAATATAATATATATATATATATATATATATATATATACAGTTTCCCTGTACAGGAAGACGCATGGTCCCTCCGTTAATTCCCATCTCTTGCCATCTTCTTTTTTTTTGTTTGTTTTGCATTTGGAACAAGAGATGATGTGCTTTTTTTGTATAGATTTTTAAAAAATAAAAAAAATCTATATATTTATGTCTAAAAAAAAAAAGATAGTTTGTTCGTGGGGGGGTGTTTAGGGTCACAGTCCTCTCAGGATGCAGTGGGTGCCGCACAATCTGGTGGAGTTCAGCATCTCTTTAAGGTCGTTTTTCCGGTTTCCTCCCCCCGCCACCATGAACGGCCACGTCTGCGGGGAAAATAGTAAAAAATAATAAATAAATTAATAAAAAAAAAAAAAAAAATATATATATATATTTTTTTAATAATGTATTTAAATATTAAATAATTATAATTTTAATAGAGAATTTAACTTTTTGATTGACTTGGTTGAACCCTCAACCAAAAAAGTGGACCGTGCATGCAAAGTTGTGAATTATTATTATTATTATTATTATTATTATTATTATTATATTTTAAAGCAGGTTATATGTATATAAAATGGATCTCCTTCGAGGAACGAGCTAAACTAGAACAAAGAAAACATGTTTCTACACATGCATTAAAATGCTTTTTATTCCTATTTAATAACCTTTGCGTACGTCCATGATATTCAATGTTTATTGAGCTCGTGCACGGCGGGTGCACAGCGGGTGCACTTTTGGACATGCGCGAGCCTCTCACCAGGTTGACAGGATGGATGTATCCGTGCTCGTGTTTGTCGTTGGCTAGGATCTGGCGCAGGTGGGCGATGTAGCTCGAGGCGAGCCGCAGCGTGTCCAGCTTGGACAGCTTGGTGTCGGGCGGCACCCACGGCAGCGTGGTCTTCAGGCGCGAGAACGCTTTGCTCAGCACGCGCATCCGCGCCCTCTCGCGCGCGTTCGCCGCGTTCCTCTGGACCTGCTTGCCCTCGCCTAATCCTCCTCCACCTCCACCTCCTTCTCCACCGACACCTCCTCCTAATCCTCCTCCTCCTCCTCTCCCGGACGCCGCTCTGCGCGAGGACGCGGCCGTCTTGCGCCGCTTGCCCGGCGCGTGTCCAACTCGCTCGTTGGCCGCCTCGCCGTTCGAGCTGTCCTCGGCGCTTTCGCGTGACGCGCTCGCCGCGGCGTCCACGCACGAGTCGAAAGGCAGCAGACCGTCCAGAAGTTCCGCGTCGTGGAACTCGTCCGCGTCGCTGATGGAGCCGGTGGACATGGCCGGGGGGGAGGGAGGGAGGGACGGAGGAAAGAAAAAATACAGTTTTCGAGTTTTCGAGCACGTTTCTTTAAAGCACGCGCTTTAGATCCAAAATCCGGGTGTGAGAGTTTTTACACGAAGCGTGGAGCGATCCGGATTGTCCAAACTGGCTTTTTTATATGTTGCGCCACAAGGGCGGGCCGGGATTCCACGGGGGAGGAAACTTCTGCTGGGAACGAGAGGACACACACACACACACACACACACACACACACACACACACACACACTATGGTGCTTCCTCCAGTGCACCATATAAATGACTAACGCATCATCTCCAAGTGTCTCAGAAACACTCCCTTCCTTACAACATTGGCCTTTCCTTCTAATCAAAGGTACATGTTGTGCATCTTTGAAACTCATC
Organism: Kryptopterus vitreolus; assembly: GCA_030449085.1. Taxonomy (NCBI): domain Eukaryota; kingdom Metazoa; phylum Chordata; class Actinopteri; order Siluriformes; family Siluridae; genus Kryptopterus; species Kryptopterus vitreolus. Next base: position 17,722,638 of record JACRUU010000030.1, on the reverse strand, counting down.
CCCATGCGGGTCTTTTATAACTTGAAAGCACCATTTTCATTCATTCATTCATCTTCCACCACTTTATTCGATCTTCCCTCGGGTCACGGGGAGTCTGTGCCTATCTCAGGCATCTATGGGCATTAAGGCAGGATACACCCTTGATGGAATGCCAACTCATCACAGAGCACACACACACACACACATTCATACACTAGGGACAATTTTCCAAGGTGCCAATAAACCTACCGTGCATGTTTTTGGACCGGGGGAGGAAACCAGGAGGAACCCGGAGAAAAAAAACCCCTTGAGGCACGGGGAGAACATGCAAACTCCACACGCACATGGCCGAGACGGGAATCGAACCCACGACCCTGGCGTGCTAACCACTAAACCACTGTGCCCCCTAGCACCATTTTGTTTACAAAAACAAACAAACAAAAAAAACACTAATGTATGGCTGTTCCACAATGCTTTTGGAAGCACCCATGTCCAGGACATATTGGATCGTTTCCCTTCATGAAACTTGACATTAACCGGTTTCAGCTCCCAAAACGAGGACCGTGAAGACAAGCTTGAAAAGTTTGCTGCAGGAAATCTCGCGTTCCTCACAGAACTGTGATCTCAAGCCCACCGAACAACGATCTGTGATTTTCACTTATTTATTTTGCATTTGTTTTTGGGCTGCTGCACATATGCACGAAACCCTGTGTTGTTCTAAACTCCCTGTATTAATTAGAAAGTGCCCTTTGTTATGATGCCCCAAAGGAACTGGAATAAGGAATAAGTAAAAAAAAAAACCCTTCACATTTTGGCTGGAATATTGGCTGGAGTACCAAATACATACTTTTATGTGCAAAATATACAAATATATTAAATATATATATATATATATATATATATATATATATATATATATATATAATATATATACTCCATGGCGCATTAAAATTGTCTCTGCGCAATAGAGTCAAATCTAATCTAATTTCATCATCATGAGGATTAAGATTTAAAGTAAAGAAAATATCAGGAAATAAATGTTTTGCCTTTCGTCTAATATGCCCGTAATATATTAGATATCTTCACACTTTTTTTGAAGCCAGGAATTCTTATATTTTAAATTAATTATTTATTTTACAAAGGTGTTCAACAAGCAATAACATACACATTTCGTCTAATAATTGTTTGAGCTATAGAGCATTTTTATCTCTGAACGTATATATGTATATATATATATATATATATATATATATATATATATATATATATATTAAAGTACACATAATCATTTTTTAAATATATTATCATTATATAATAGTAAAAAGTAAAATATAATAATTACATATTTTCTATTGTTCAGGATTAACCCCAGCATGACAAGCGAACAGGTTATATCTACAAGAACTCAAGATCTGGTATAAATAAATAAATAACAATTAAAGTCAGTCATTAAACCTTAAAAAAAAACATATTACAAGTAATGTACAAAAATGTATATAATATTACAAAAATGAACCAATCCTTTAATCAGTTAAAATCGTGTCAATTTCATGTTAAATTAAATTGTTAGTGTTGTAATTGTTCAAAATGATATATTTTGAGTGATATTTTTGCATGACGTGCACTAATGAATGTTTATTTCATTTGTGTTAAAATAATATCCAAATATGCGAACATTACATATGAAATATACTCATTAATTGTTCATCAGCCATTAATTAATGTTGTTATTGGAATAAAGCCTCAGCTTCACATAATAGCATGCATAATGAAAGATCATAAGTAATAAGTCATATTCATAATCAATCATAATAAATAAACAGCGCGTGGATTCTGGACAGAAGTGAAAGCACCTGCTCGCGACGCTTCGTTTCAGCAGGTGGCACCTTGAGGCGCCGGAAACAGTATTTTTTTAAAACACGTGCGTTATTATGACGTCACACAGAGCCGAGTAATTACAAAGCTTTCAGCACCATCTCTCTCTCTCTCTAACAGGATCTCCATCCACAACAGCGGGGGTTCGAATGAAGCCCTGGCGCCTCTGAGCACTCAGGGGTAACTGATACCTCCGCGTCCCACAAACACCGTGTTTGGATTTTTAATGGCACCCCAGGTCGGGTTTTACACACACACACACACACACACACACACACATATACACCCCCACCCTATCACAACCGGCCCTGCGCGAGCCAAAACATCCCGCGCGCGGTGTGGAAGTGACACGGTTGTAGTGCAGCTCAGAGGGGCGCTGGTGATGGGGGTGATGATTGCTACGACGCACGCTGCAGGGAATGTCCGTGTAATGCGTGCAGATTGAGGGCGAATCCAAAAATGCACCCCTCCTCCCCCTCCTTAACATGGTCTTAACGTACAGGCTACTTGTGACGTCACGTACACGCTTCACACACGTGCAGAAAAAGTGATTACAATAATTCTGTATCGTTAGTGTTTTAGGATAGAATGTATATTTTGAGGGAGGTGCTAAGGCGAAGGCAAATCCGGAAGATAGCAGGTTCAAATCTCACCACCACCACCACCACCACCACCACCAAGCTGCTTCTAGTGGGGCCCTTGAGCAAGGCCCTTAAACCTCAACCGGGCTCAGTTTTAAGTCGCTCAGGATAAGGGCATCCGCCAAATGTAAACACTTTATCCTGTAATTTATGGGTGTCATTTTATGGTCCCCCCCCTTTAAAAAAAAAAAAAAAAAAAAGAAATGTTTGGATTTGTAAAGCAATACCAGGAAAAACAAGTGCATACATTTGTGCATCATATATTTTTTTTTCACGTAACATATAAAAAGATGTATTTATTTATTTATTTTTAGATTATTATTATTTTTTTTTTTTATTACAATGGAACAAGGACAATCCAACAACAACACCATATATATATATATATATATATATATATATATATATATATATATATATTTTTTTTTTTTTTTTTTTTGCTCACCAATAAACATTGACATAATCATACAATCCTCTAATAACAATAGAGGATATATCTACGACCATATATAGCAAAAATGGTCCATATATAGCAAAAAGTGTATATTTTTGCAATAATGAAGCATTTTATCCTTAGGCATTTTTTAATAAAAAAACAAACATACCTCAATATGAAATGTGTTTACATTTTGCTGGTTAAATGTTCTACCATGTGACATTTGTCAAAGATTTCGCAATGGATAAAGCGCTCGTCTGCTCGTCCGCTATAAACCCGAGGTGTGAGATGGTGCTACAGGAGATGGGTGATGATCCTCCAGAGATCTGACCCCTGACACCGCGGAGTTCCGGTATCTCTGAGATGGCGAGCTCTTCCCGCTATCACGCTCGCCATCAAAACACCCTTAATCTGGCCCCAATTAGCCAGTCTACTGACCTTCCCCAGACAGGGGAGGGCTCGTTAGACGTTTGCTTTTAGCTGCAGTGTCGTATAGCCTTAAGTAAGCTGTTGCATTGGGGACAAACAAACACAGGGCTCAGTGTCGGAATCTGCTGGAGGATTATGTAGGTTTCTCAGATGCTGGACCGGTTTCTCGGACAAATCCACATTCAACATTTGGAAGACTTTATACCTCTGTGTAAACACGTGGTCAGATTATTTTCTAGCGCAGCGTTGACGCGGCAAATCACAGCTTTATAATTAATGCACACATGTTTGACAAATTTTTCTTTGACTCTTTTCTTGGACTTGGGGTCTGTTCTCAAATATCTTTCCCAAAAAAAGCGCACGACTTCCGCCGACGGGCCGAGCGTTTAGACTCGTCACATGACCCCGAGTTTCGCCATTTCGTATATTTTTCACGTGACGTCACACGGCGTCAATTCGGGCTTCTGCGGGAGATTCCATATTCATTCATTCATTCATCTTCTACCGCTTTATCCGATCTTCACTCGGGTCACGGGGAGCCTGTGCCTATCTCAGGCGTCTATGGGCATTAAGGCAGGATACACCCTGGATGGAATGCCAACCCATCGCAGGGCACACTCACACATTCACACACACATTCATACACTAGGGACAATTTTTCCAAGGTGCCAATCAACCTACCGTGCATGTTTTTGGACCGGGAGGAAACCGGAGAACCCGGAGAAAAACCTCCTTGAGGCACGGGGAGAACATGCAACTCCACACACACATGACCGAGACGGGAATCGAACCCGGATCCTGGCGGTGTGAGGCGAATGTGCTAACCACTACGCCACCGTGCCTCCTAGATTCCATATTAATAATAATAATTATTAATAATATTCTCTATTGGTCACATATACATTACAGCACAGTGAAATTCTTTTCTTCGCATATCCCAGCTTGATGTTGGTAGCTGGGGTCAGAGCGCACGGTCAGAGCCATGATACGGTGCCTCTGGAGCACAGAGGGTTAAGGGTCTTGCTCAACGACCCAAGGGCGGCAGCTTGGCCATACCGGGGCTCGAACCTGGATCTTCCGATCAGCAGCCCAGCGCCTTTAGACCACTGAGCCCATTGCATTGCACTCCCTGTTGCCTCGCCATTGCACCCTCCCCATTAGTTTTCCATTGCACATCATTATTGTCGTGCTTTTCAGGTTAAACAGGACCCGTCACTTAATGCACGCTCCTGAAAAAGCCCTGAGATAAACCCATTTTATTATTTCACTAATATCTTTTTTTTTGCGCCATTCCTTTCTTTCTCTGAAGAAACAGCATATTGTATCGTATGTAAGCTTGCTTTGTTTCTGACTCACAGAGATGTGAAGGTTTTGCCGACACGGGCTCATATTGAATCTCTGTTGAACCTGAGCTCAGTTGTAGAGTCTCTCCTCTCCTCTCTCTCCTCTGTCTCTCATGGGTGGGCTAGTAAAAAAGGAAAAAAAAAGAAAGAAAAGGGAACGTAAGATTGATAGTCATAGTTCAGTGTTAAAGAGTTAGCTTAAAATAGCCTGTGTATTCCCCGACCACAAATCCAGTCATGGATCTGGCTCACGGGTCATCTTCAACTCCAAATCCCAGTGAGAGAGCGGTTAGTTCATTAACTATGAGCCTCGTAGCGCTTCTCCCAAACTATGCGAAGGTCACGTCTTTCCCGCATCAGTCGTCGTCTTTTACGCCTACAGGAGCACGTTAAAGGAGCTGGTCCGACACTACATCCAGCTTTAAGAACAAAGGTTAAGGGAAAGTGGATCCTATCCTGTTCATTTTCCTTTCAGACCAAACAAAGGTGTGTGTGCATTGTAAAATGTTTCTTTAGTGGAAAAAAAGGAATAATGTACCCTTTAAATCACATCCAGTCTTTACAAATCATCCGAAGGTAATTCCTGCAACAAAAACCTGACGTACCTGACCTGGGTGGTTGTTGTTGTTGTTGTTGTTGGACAGCCATCTTGGATTCTGCTTTTCTGTTCCTGTTTATTCATTCATTCATTCATTCATCTTCTACCGCTTTATCCGATCTTCCCTCGGGTCACGGGGAGTCTGTGCCTATCTCAGGCGTCTATGGGCATTAAGGCAGGATACACCCTGTATGGAATGCCAACCCATCACAGGACACACACACACACACACACACACACACACACACACACAATCACAATTTTCCAAGGTGCCAATCAACCTACCGTGCATGTTTTTGGACCAGGAGGAAACCGGAGAACCCGGAGAAAAAGCCCCTGAGGCACGGGGAGAACATGCAAACTCCACACACACACATGGCCGAGACGGGAATCGAACCCGGATCCTGGCGGTGCGAGGCGAACGTGCTAACCACTACGCCACCGTGCCCCGCCTGTTCCTGTTTAGTGTGCCTTTAAAAAACGTCCCAGGTTTATAAAGACTACACCTCTTACGCTATAGTTTAATCGTGAAGAATAAAGTCATAGCAAAACAAACCCCCCCTTCGTAAAAAAACAAAACAAAAAAAAAGCTAAACAAAGGTTAGATTAGCAAAACCGCTTAGCAAACAAAATTAGCAAATTGTATACTGCTTAAATATGAGCATAAATGATCCGAACCAATTTTACAGTTAAAGATAAACTTGTGCATATTGACATTATTGAGCTCAAGTAAAAGATTAATAGACTAAGAGAACTGGTTAGCAAAAACAAAACATTAGCATGGCTAGCATGGATTTTACATGGATTAGCAAAAGTATTCTTGCGGATTAGCAACAACCTGCCACAGATTATTAAAACTAATATATCTGATTAGCACAAAAATACAAATAAAAATGAAACCCGCTTAACCTGACACTAACTAAACTTGTATAGTTGTTCATTACTAATTCAACTGGAATTAGCCAAGCTAAGTAGCAAAAGTAAAAAGAATAAATGTATTCGTTTTGCGTTTTAAATGTGTATCTATCTATCTCTCTCTCTCTCTCTCTCTCTCTCTCTCTCTCTCCTCTCTCTCGATCTCTCTATATATATATATATCTATATATATATATATATATATATATATATATATATATATATATATATATATATATATCGAAGGAACTTCTAAAGCAATACTTCTAAGGACTTTCTACAGGTCTACAATTTGGGATGAAGTTTAAATCAAGGTGCATAGTGTTCTGTTAGTTGAATGACTATCTGAATGTCTGTGTGTGTGTGTGTGTGTGTGTATGTGTGTGTGTGGTGTGTGTGTGTGTGTGTGTGTGTGTGTGTGTGTGTGTGTGTGTGTGTGTGTGTGTGTGTGTGTGTGTGTGTGGTGAGAGAGAGAGAGGAAGTGATGATCCTTATGTGAGGTCTACTGCTGAGTGTGTTTTTAAGTCTTAAGGCAGTCACTGAATAAATTAGTTTTTCTTTCTTTCTTTCGTTATCTGTCTGTCTGTCTGTCTGTCTGTCTGTCTGTCTGTCTGTCTGTCTATCTATCTATCTATCTATCTATCTATCTATCTATCTATCTATCTATCTATCTATCTATCTATCTATCTATCTATCTATCTATCTATCTATCTATCTATCTATCTATCTATCTATCTATCTATCTATCTATCTATCTATCTATCTATCTATCTATCTATCTATCTATCTATCTATCTATCTATCTATCTATCTATCTATCTATCTATCTATCTATCTATCATCTATCTATCTATCTATCAGTTGTGAAGTAACACAAGGTCCACACACTGCACATCTGTTGTTTTTGATTTGCAATTAGAAAAGCAAACTATGATGTTCCATTCCTGTTTAGATTTTACTGATTTGGAAAAGAAAGCAATAAAAAAGGGATAAAACAACTAATTATTGTTTCTGACCAAATTTTGTATTCCTTTTTTTTTTTATTATTATTAATTCAATCGCACAAAGTTTAGTGATCCAAATCCTGTGATACCGAATATGATCAGTGTCAGATAGTGATCACTCGATCCAATCTGAAATCTCAATCCTGACCTGCAAGGAAAAGTGGCAGTTTAGTGTTTAGCACGTTCGCCTCACACCGCCAGGGTCCGGGTTCGATTCCCGTCTCGGCCATGTGTGTGTGGAGTTTGTGCATGTTCTCCCCGTGTCTCAGGGTTTTTTTTCTCCGGGTTCTCCGGTTTCCTCCCCGTTCCAAAAAACATGCACGGTAGGTTGATTGGCACCTTGGAAAATTGTCCCTAGTGTATGAATGTGTGTGTGTGTGTGTGTGTGTCCTGCGATGGGTTGGCATTCCATCCAGGGTGTAATCCTGCCTTAATGCCCATAGACGCCTGAGACAGGCACAGACTCCCCGTGACCCGAGGGAAGATCGGATAAAGCGTTAGAAGAACTATTTGAGCCAAGGGACGATGTAGGACCACCGGAGGTTGTTTTGTCAATGAAGACGATGCGCATTGCTTAAAGAGGTGCTGAAATGAAATTCACCGCCGCTGCATTGTTGAAAAACACGTCGTGATCCACGTCCACCATGTTCAATAAGACACTATTAAACATACACGGATCCTTTATTTAATACTAGCCACGAAGGTTGTCGGTCGGTAAGTATAATGGCAGTGTGTGTGCGGATGTCGAGAAACAGGTGAGGGGTGGGTGGGTGTGTGGTGTGTGTGTGGGGGGGGGGGCTTTGGTGACCGTAAGGTTAACACACTTCGAAATGAATACAGGGATGATGAAGGAAGTCTCCGAGTGAACTTAAGCTTTAGAGGAATACTGCTAATTAGCCTGACAAGGTCAAAGGGTATTGAAACGAGATACTAACTAGCCAGCCTCCGAAGACGAGCTGAAATCTGCCCACACACACTAAACGAGCAAGATGACAGACTGCGGCAACTGCTCACACACACACACACACACACACATCAGCGTTCCCGGCGCCGATCTTGACCCGCCAGGGCGTTTTTTTAGTACGTTTTTCACGTCTTTTCAAGCCACCTTATGAAGATCAGTCATAAATAAGTGGATAAAGATGGATAGTGATCCTTTCGCATCACAGGAAGTGTACGCTCTGGTAGGAGTGCGACGAGGTCGAGTACGAGAGGGTTCATTTCTGACCCCGAAGGCCGCGGAATTCTCCAGAAGGGCCGCTCGCTGACAGGGAGGAGAGGGCAAACGGCGTGTGATGGGGCGATCGGTTGTCGGATATTAACGTGAAGCTGTGCAGCTGTGCCCTGAGTGTGTGTGTGTGTTAGTGTGTGTGTGTGTGTGTGTTTGTACAGGGTACTCCTCTGCATAAGAAGTGCTCATTGTCAAGGTCAGTGTCCACACAAGGAATGTTTGAACATCCTCAGGGAGGTGACAAAAACGCCGGATGAGAGCATTTTTTTTTTGTGTAAAAAAAGGTCAAATGCAGCTTAAAGGAGGAAAAAAAAGTGTTTTTTCCGCATTATTTGTGATGCATTTTCAGGCAAAATTGATTTCTAATAGGAGTCGAAGGGCGGCTGTGAAAGTCCACCATCAAATGCTTTTTATTTGACATTTTCAGAGCGTAAAGCAGTAAATTATTTATTTATTTTGCTTGTTGTTGTTTATTGAGCGTAAATTCAAACGCACATGCTAATCTCACTTGTAATTGATAGGGGACTAGAGGCAGCTGTGAAAGTTTAGCATCGAATATTTCAATTTTTTTCTCGTCAGTTTTTTTTATAGAATAAAGGAATTGTTTTTATTTATTTATTTGTTTGTTTGTTTGTTTAATGCAATTTCGGGTCCGTCTTATTCGGAAATGTAACATGAGTCTAAGAATATCTGTGAAAGTCCAGCAATCAAAGTGTCCTGTTTATATTTTTTATTTGACATTTTTAAATGGTAAAGGAATAAATGATTGTTTTTTGCTTGTGTGTTTACATTTTTTGTTGTTGTTTATTGAGCGTAAATTCTGATGCGCAGGCTATAATCTCAATTATTATTGATAAGCATCTAAAGGCACTTGTGAAAGTTAAGCATCATATGATTCTATTTTTTCCTTGTCATAGGATTTTTTACAACATTTATTTATTGATTGATTTATTTATTTATTTATTTATTTATTTATTGTCATTAATGTGATGCCAATCTGACTTATAATAGTGAAACTCCTGCATCAAATAGTTCTATTTGTTCTTTTCGTTTGTCTTCTTCAAAGCATAAAACATATATATTTTAAATTGGTTTTTATTGTTTTTTTATTTTTATTTTAATTGAGCGTAATTTTTCCGATGCATATTCAATAAAGATCTAAAGCCTCCTGTGATGACGGGAAAACCGACTGCACTCCACACCTCCTCCCTTCACCACCATCAGTATCTATTTTTTAATGAATATTTCTATTTCTTTTTCTATTTTTTTATAGAAAAATTCAAAACACCATGACTCATTGTACTGCCATGATAGGAGTCAGTGTCTAATGTCAGTCTAAAGTCTGGACTTATTCAGAGCATAAAGGAATACATCATTTTGAATGCACATTTATACCAATATCGGGCAGTTGAGGAAGGTTTAGCATCACTGGAGTCTTTACTGTACATCTCATTATAAGGTTATTATTAAGGTCGCCAAAGTTAACGTGCTAACGCAAATTGACTGTAACGGCACTAATGTTATTAACGTTTGATTAACGCAGTGTGCATTACTATGTGAGTGATCGGTAATGTTGAGTGTTTGGCGAATGAACGAAACCCGAACACCAAACGAATAAATAAACGTTCCAGTGCATCCACTCACACTTCCTAAATATTCCCCCCCGAATTACACCTACTAGCTGCGCATTCACAACAGGTACGATCTCCTCACTATATTAGCGTATATTACCGTACGGAACCTTACGCAAGCGCATCGCATTCCCAAATCCGTATTACTGCAATAAAGCGCATTTTTACTGAACGCAATAAAGCGCTTCCGTATAACCTAAACACCGTATCACCAGTTTATATAGAAAAGCAACCGGAACACAATTCTTAAAGGAGCCACGTCCCATATTTTACACTTCAAACCAACACTAAACAAAATAACATTGTAATGAACAAGAAATTCATATTAAAATAATCATTAAAATAAATATGAAATAATCTTTATTAAAGGGAGAGATTTTGAGAGAAATGTATATAATTATTATAACATCTGTTACAGTTATTTACAGTATTGGAAACATGAAAAGTATTCGTTTATGGTACAATAATTCATTCATTCATTCATTCATCTTCTACCGCTATATCCTATCTTCCCTCGGGTCACGGGGAGTCTGTGCCTATCTCAGGCGTCTATGGGCATTAAGGCAGGATACACCCTGGATGGAATCCATCGCAGGGCACACACACACACACACACACACACACACACACTAGGGACAATTTTCCAAGGTGCCAATCAACCTACCGTGCATGTTTTTGGACCGGGAGGAAACCGGAGAACCCGGAGAAAAACCCACTGAGGCCACGGGGAGAACATGCAAACTCCACACACACATGGCCGAGACGGGAAATCGAACCCGGACCCTGGCGGTGTGAGGCGAACGTGCTAACCACTAAACCACCGTGCCCCCGGGTACATTAATTAATCGTGATTAAGTATTTGAATCGTTATTATTTTACACAACCGCCCTTTCATTATTTGTTTTTTTGAGTTTTGTTTTTCGTTACAAAGCTCATTCTTGTTTGTCGCAGTGACACATGACGCAGCGGATAAAGGGCTGGAAGAAGTGGCTCGGGAAAAGTCCAGCATTTTCCCCTGGCCGTCTTTTTTTTTAACAAGACGACTGTGTGACATGTCGCTCATGACTGTTGCATCGAAGGTGTCCGGTCTCTCCCTTTAAGCTGTTTCTCTCTCGAACACAGATGTGGGTTCATCCCGGAGTTGTGTTTATGTTCGGCGGTGTGCGAGATCCAGCTGAGCGCCTGATGAATCTGTAATGTACGGCTGAGATTATTTACACTCGAGCCCCACTTGTCCAGAAATAAACGACTCTCGGCTTCGCTCACTCACCCTGCTGTACCTCTCTTCATCGGTCATACCGTTCACACACACACACGATCCAGGTGCAGGAGACCATGTGCACCACATGCAATCCAGAAACAGACAGACCTGAAGCGAGCAGATGAGATGAGCTCATTAATGACTCACTTCTGGTTCCTATCAGTCTGCGTTCTCAGAGAAAAGGAGGAGGAGGGATCCTATCTTGTGTCTGTGTGCCTGTGGGAGTCGACCCCCCCCCCCCCAGAGACTTCATATCTACACTAACACAATGCCAGATCGGACTATTAAACAAAAGTGATTACACTCCAAATTCATTTCCTGTTTAAGCTTGACGCGCGTCCAACAGCGCCTCGCATCTCTCGCCAGGAACAGAGAGACTACTCATTTCACCCGGAACCCGAGAAAACGCCACTGCTTGGTAAAACAGGCCTGGTGTAGGACTTTTCTAACTGGGACTTTCTCATAGTCTTTTCTTTGCATATCCCACTGATGTTGGGAGCATTCGTAAACAGCCATGATGCAATTCCTAAGGAGCGCAGAAGGTCATTGGCCAGTTACGATGCAGTGTAAAGGACTGTATATTAATATAATAATATTAATATAATATATAATGTCATAAATCTTATACGAGATTGTTTATAGAGATTGTCATATATATAAGGACTGCTTATTATGTTATGATTTATTATTATTCATTTTTTTTATTTATCTTTTTATTTATTTTCTTTTTGTACTTCTGTGCTTTTTTTTGTGATTCGTTATTGTTTGTAGCGCTTTGGCTTCTCTATAAAAGCGCATTATAGATCAAATGTATTATTATTATTATTATTATTTATCTCTTAATTCATTTTCATTTTGCTGTTCTATCCTTTTTTGTTTTCTAGTGTTTGGATTCTAGAAAAGCGAATTAAAGCGCGTAAAAAATGTATTACTGTTATTATTATTATTATTATTATTATTATTATTATTATTGTTAATAGTAATCTCTATATTTATTTTCTTTTTGCACTCCTGTACTTTTTATATAATAACTATTCATTATTGTGTGTATTGCTTTGGGTTCTAGAAAAGCGCATTAAAGTGCATTAAACATACATCATTATTATTATTATCATTATTCATTCATTCATCTTCTACCGCTTTATCCGATCTTCCCTCGGGTCACGGGGAGTCTGTGTCTATCTCAGGCGTCTATGAGCATTGAGGCAGGATTTTTTTTATACACACACACACACACACACACACATTCATACACTAGGGACAATTATCCAAGGTGCCAATCAACCTACCGTGCATGTTTTTGGACCGGGGAGGAAACCAGAAAACCAGGAGAACCCGGAGAAAAATCCCATGAGGCATGGGGAGAACATACAAACTCCACATACACACATGGCCGAGACGGGAATCGAACCCGGACCCTGAAGGGGTAATGCAAGCCAGGACGTGTCAATCAATCAGTCAGCACACCTACTAGCTGCGCATTCACAACAGGTACGATCTCCTCACTATATTAGCGTATATTACCGTATGGAACCTTACGCAAGCGCATCGCATTCCCAAATCCATATTACGCAATAAAGCACATTTTTACTGAACGCAATAAAGCGCTTCCGTATAACCTAAACACCGTATCACCAGTTTATATGGAAAAGCAACCGGAACACAATTCTTAAAGGAGCCACGTCCCATATTTTACACTTCAAACCAACACTAAACAAATAACATTGAAATTAACAAGAAATTAATATTAAATGAATTATTTCCAGAGAAAAATAAATATGAAATAATCAATAATTTAACTAAAGGGTAAAATATATACATTTATAAAATGTGTTACATTTAGAGTATTAGAAACATGAACATGGGAGGTGGTGGCTTAGTGGTTAAGGGGTTGGCCTCTGGAGCCAGAAGATAGCAGGTTCAAACCCCAAAACCACCAAGCTACCACTAGTGGGCCCTTGAGCAAGGCCCTTAAACCCTCAATTGCTCAGTTGTAAGTCGCTCTGGATAAGGGTGTCTGCCAAATGCCATAGATGTAAATGTAAAAGTATTGATTTATGGTAAACATGCCATTAATGTGCTATATCTATTGCGCTACGACACACTCGCTCTTTGCTCCGTCCGACCTGCGATGAGGCTCGCAGCAGTAGCCAGACTCCTGTCAGACACTGCTTTAGACTAATAACGTAAATGGAAAGACCTGGCTGCATACTTGGGTGTCGTAACCACACATCTGCGACCCGCACACACACTCCAACATCACACTCTCATCAATCTGTTTGACAAAAATGACACCAGTGTTTAAATGTGCAAAAACTGGAATTAAGATGACTTCTTAGGATGAATGGCCGGGGGGGACGGGGGGACGGGGGGGGAGGACAGGAGGACATAGTGTTGGTTATTTCATCCTCACTTAAAACACACACACACACACAACTCCCAGCACTTATCTCCAGCTGTGTGAAAGGCAGGCATTTTTGGTCCTGCTTCTCCACCCAGGAAGCTCCGATACGGCTTGGTCTCAGAGGACCAGCTCTGGACCGCACCGAATCTGTGCCGATAAACAGGAGGATCCACGCGGCTGGAGCCTGAAACCCTGCTGGATAAGTGAGTCTGCAGAGCATAAGGAGGGGAGAAGTTCTGATAGCATACGGCCAGGGGACACACACTGTCCACAATCTCCTGCAGCAGGATATCGCACATGCCTGCCTCCCTGTTTTTTCGGCCCCGATGTATAGACCTGAAAAATACCTCGTTACCTTCGAAATCTCGGGTCATTAGTGGAGTAAATATTTTCTGTATTATCTGTACTTACATGTACAGCATTTAGCAGACGCCCTTATCCAGAGCGACTTACAACTGAGCAATTGTGGGTTAAGGGCCTTGCTCAAGGGCCCACTAGTGACAGCTTGGTGGTGGTGGTGGGGTTTGAACCCGTGATCTTACGGTCCAGAGAAGATGGGCTACACCACAGTCCCTGTACTTTCTACTTCTTACAATTTGAATAAAATCACCTTATATTCTAAAAAACAAAAACACCCTATCCAGATAAACGTCTTCATCCGGATAGAGTGAATGTCATTGGATGAGATCTAAACATTCCGACGCCCCATTGGTTTGTACGCGATCCCTTGCACACCTGCACAGCAAATCACGTCACACTCACTCATTCATCTTCTACCGCTTTATCCGATCTTCCCTCGGGTCACGGGGAGTCTGTGTCTATCTCAGGCGTCTATGGGCATTAAGGCAGGATACACCCTGGATGGAATGCCAACCCATCATAGTACACACACACACACACACATTCATACACTAGGGACAATTTTCCAAGGTGCCAATCAACCTACCGTGCATGTTTTTGGACCGGGGGAGGAGGAAACCGGAGAACCCGGAGAAAAAAAAAAACCCCCTGAGGCCACGGGGAGAACATGCACAAACTCCACACACACACATGGCCGAGACGGGAATCAAACCCGGACCCTGGTAGTGTGAGGCGAACGTGCTAACCACTAAACCACCGTGCCCCCACTCACAGGATATATTTCATAAATATTTCTTAATAGTGATTATTTCCGGCTCACTTATCAAACGTGTGTTTTCTCTTCATCCTCTGCAAAACGACGCGACAGCAGGGAGTTCTGTAGAGAGACGTTACAAGAAATTAGCCATGGCGATAAGCTTTTGTTCGGAAAACATGAAAAGGACTTAAATATTCGAATCGGTTGACAGCCCTAATATAGAATTAAAGCAGACTAGCTACACAGGGACACGGTGGCTTAGTGGCTATCACGTTCGCCTCTCACCGCCAGGGTCCGGGTTCGATTCCCGTCTCGGCCATGTGTGTGTGGAGTTTGCATGTTCTCCCCGTGCCTCAGGGGGTTTTTCTCCGGGTTCTCCGGTTTCCCCCCCGGTCCAAAAAAACATGCACGGTAGGTTGATTGGCACCTTGGAAAATTGTCCCTAGTGTATGAATGTGAGTGTGATTGTAAGTGTGTGCCCTGCGATGGGTTGGTATTCCATCCAGGGTGTATCCTGCCTTAATGCCCATAGACGCCTGAGATAGACACAGACCCCCCCCCGTGAACCGAGGGAAGATCGGATAAAGCGGTAGAAGTTTTAGAGAAGTAGAAGAAGATTTAGAAGATGAATGAATGAATGAATGAATGAATTTTAACCATCGAGGGAGTTGGGATGTGTCTCCAGGAAGAAACACAGCGGATAAGGAATACTCCCTAGAGAGAGTGAGAGAGAATTTTTGTGTATATGTGTGTGTGTGTGTGTGTGTGTGTGTGTGTTTCAGGAGGTGAGAAGAGAGACTTCAGTAAGGCGTTGAGCTACGCACTTGTATATCCATCAATGCCGTGCCTCGCTACGTCTTTGGGGATTTAAAAAAAAAAAAGTTTTTTCCGGCTTTTACTATGTAATGGAAGCACTGTTATTCCACATGTATACTGCAAAAAAACAACAACAGAATCTAAGAAAGGAAATAAAAGCTTATTTCTAGAAAACATGTTTTATTTTATTGGCTTGAAAAGTTCAAAAATTCCCTTACGAGCAAAAAAAGTGTATGAATATGTGTATGAATGTGTGCGTGTATGTGTGTGTATGTGTGTGTGTTTGTGTGTGTGTGTGCCCTGTGATGGGTTGGCATTCCATCTAGGGTGTATCCTGCCTTAATGCCCATAGACGCATGAGATAGGCACAGACTCCCCGTGACCCGAGGGAAGATCGGATAAAGGGTAGTAGATGATGAATATATATATATATATATATATATATATATATATATATATATATATATATATATATATATATATATATATATGAATACACATGCACATAAGTGCATATATAAACAATACACATATGTAAACTGTACATAGAAGGATTATAAACAAAGAAAGTAAAGAAAGCTATATATACTGATAGTGTGTCATCAATGTGTGTGTGTGTGTGTGTGTTTGTGTGTGTGTGTGTGTGTGTGTCTGTGTGTGTGATGAGGTGGAAGCAGAGTTGGAAGCGAGGCAGGGGGCCTGGAGTTACTCCGGGGTGGCACAGAAAATATCATTATGCAATCAAAACCTGGCACTCATCCCGTCTTTTTAAAATACTTTTTACTATATGATGTATAAAAGGCTATAATAATTTAATACAAATAAAAATGCATGACGAATTTATAGTCATCATACACACACACACACACACACACACACACACACACACACACACATTGTGGCTGTTTCTTGGTATTCTTTCTGGAGGCTACTTAACCCTATTTCTTGTTCTCTCTGTCTTCCTTTTTCTTGTCCTTCTTTAAAGCAGATCTTCTTCCATCTCTTTTCCCCCTCCTTCGTTCCCCACCTGGTGTCTTTCTCCTGGGGGGTATACATTTAACTTCACAGGCATTTACAGTACATGGCTGAAGTAAAAACGAATGAAGTTTAGGTTGAAAATTAAGTTAAAGGGATAGAAATGGGGGGGTGGGGGTGAGAAGCAGTGGAAAGGTGTGTGTGTGTGTGTGTGTGTGTGTGTGTGTGTGTGTGTTGTGGTGTCTGCGCAATCCATCACCTTAATGATAGTGTGGTGGTCCTTATCTATCCTTCTCCTAATTAAAGATAATAAACCCACACACACACACACACACTCTTCTCTTTTCTGCTATACTTTCAGCCGCTCATTCATCTATGTGTGTGTGTGTGTGTGTGTAGGATGAAAGAGTGTGCATACTCTATTTGTATGATTGTGTGTGTGTAGGTATGTGTACATTGAGAACGCAACAGTGCTCAGATGTTTAAGATTGTGTATCTGTTTGTGTGCATGTGTGATTGTTTGAGTCTGTGTGCGAG
>JACRUU010000030.1:17682946-17700446 GCA_030449085.1 Kryptopterus vitreolus | reverse complement strand
ACTAGCATACATTCATTCATTCATTCATTCATCTTCTACCGCTTTATCCGATCTTCCCTCGGGTCACGGGGAGTCTGTGTCTATCTCAGGCGTCTATGGGCATTAAGGCAGGATACACCCTGGATGGAATGCCAACGCATCACAGGACACACACACACACACACACACATTCATACACTAGGGACAATTTTTCCAAGGTGCCAATCAACCTACCCGTGCATGTTTTTGGACCGGGGAGGAAACCGGAGAACCCGGAGAAAAACCCCCCGAGGCACGGGGAGAACATGCAAACTCCACACACACATGGCCAAGACGGGAATCGAACCCAGACCCTGGCGGTGTGAGACGAACGTGCTAACCACTAAACCACCATGCCCCGTTCATTAGAATATAAGTGTTTATATTTTAGAAGCAGGAAGAAATTGGTACTTGGTACTAATTATTAATTAATTAATTATTTCCGTTTTATTTCCATATTATTTATTATTCGAGTCTGAAGGATGTTTTATTTTGAAAAATCTTTTATTTTGAAAGTTTTTGTGCAATCGTCATGGATCATACCTCATATCGTGCGGCCCGATGGTGTGAGGTGTGCTGTTACTTTTATAAGGAATCGCCCCGCGGAATTCCGAACCCGGGGCCGAAAAAGCAGGGAATTATTTTCCCATAGAAAATGAATGGGGTTGAACCAAAATTTTCGTGCCTCACAAGTTCGGCCTGTGAGCATCCGACATGCACATATGGCAAATCCACTCGTAGGGGGTCCGGAGTTGATCACGATCATATACCTCCTGAACCCCATACACGTTCGGAATTTCGGGAAATCTGCCACATTCCCGGCCCCATAGAGAATGAATGGGGAAATTTGATGCTCCGGTGTTCGGCCCCGTGTTCGCCCGACATGCACATTTGCCATATCAACTCGTAGGTACATATATTATATATATATATGAATGTGTGTGAATGTGCTTTGTGCCCTGCGATGGGTTGGCATTCCATGCAGGGTGTATCCTGCCTCAATGCCCATAGACGCCTGAGATAGGCACAGACTCCCCATGACCCGAGGGAAGATCGGATATAGCGGTAGAAGATGAATGAATGAATGAATGAATGATATATATATATATATATATATATATATATCTATATAATGTGTGTAATATAGTATATATATATATATATATATATATATATATCTATATGTGTGTGTGTGTGTGTATATATGGGTTTCAAACCCCACCACCACCATGCCCATGCTGCCACTAGTGGGGCCCTTGGGCCCATCATTTGTAAGTCGCCCTGGATAAGGGTGTCCTGCCAAATGCCGTATATATATATATATATATATACATATATATATAAATGTGTGTATATATATATAATATATATATATATATATATATATATTATATATATATATATGTGTGTGTGTGTGTGTGTGTGTATATATGGGTTCAAACCCCACCACCACCATGCTGCCACTAGTGGGCCCTTGGGCCCTCAGTTGTAAGTCGCTCCTGGATAAGGGTGTCTGCCAAATGCCGTATATATATATATATATAATACATATATATAATGTGTGTGTATATATATATATATATATATATATCTATATATATCTATATATATATATATATATGTATATATATGTGTGTGTGTGTGTGTGTGTGTATATATGGGTTCAAACCCCACCACCACCATGCTGCCACTAGTGGGCCCTTGAGCAAGGCCCTCAGTTGTAAGTCGCCCTGGATAAGGGTGTCTGCCAAATGCCGTATATATATATATATATATATATATATATATATATATATATATATATATATATATATATATAGTCCTTCTGTTATCTGATATAACAGTGCATCGTAAAGAAGCACAGAAAGCTCTCTGTGTGAGTTTTAATGCATTGTAGGAGTTACACATACAGCCCGGCTCGACTCCAGAGACAGGAAGAACTGTGACATCACTGTGGTCGTTTGGAGGCCCGGCTGACATCATTAACACAGCTACAGGACCCGCTCTCCTCCCTCCTGTTATCATCTTCTTTATCTGAGCGGTGTAGAGAGAGAGAGAGAGAGAGAGATAGATGGGTGAAAGAGGTGTTTGTGAAGACAGAGATTCATCTCTATAACATCTCTCTCTCCTCTCTCTCAGTTCCAAACACAGCACAGAACCACCCGTCCAGAGTGCCACTATACATCCTGGAGTTGTGTATGTGTGTGTGTGTGTGTGTGTGTGTGGCCCTGTCAGTTGCTTTATCAGTGAGTGTAAGGTGTTTGTGAACCAGAAAGAAGAACCTGTGTTTAATTTGCTGTGTATATACAAGAAGGTGTGTGTGTGTGTGTGTGTGTGTGTGTGTGTGTGTGTGTGTGTGTGTGTGTGTGTGTGTGTGTGTGTTTGTATATCCGTATAGTTAGGATGTTTCGGGTTTCAATCTATGAAGTGTGATTTTGTAGGTAAAGGCTAATGGATTTTCTTTTTTTTTTTGGTATATATATATGTGTGTGTGGTGTGTGTGTGTGTGTGTGTGTTTGTGTGTGTGTGTGTATGTGTGTGTGTGTGTGTGTGTGTGTGTGTGTGTGTGTGTGTGTGTGGGTGTGGACAGTTGTAAGTGACGGAGGTGCTGCTGACTGCTATGGGAAGAATGGCTGATATAAACACATGGAGGTTCCCAGTTCAGTGTTTATGGTTCAAAGTAAGCCTTCACACACACACACACACACACACACACACACACACACACACACACACACACACACACACACATACACCATACACACACACGCACACATACTAAGAGTCATCTTAAACATACACACATAATTCCTTCTCTTTTACATGTCCTTGTTTACCAGAGAACACATACACACACACACACACACACACACACACACACACACACACACACACACACACACACACACACACACACACACACACACAGGCAAATTAAAAATGCAAACATAATTCCTTCTCTCTTCCAAATGCCTGTTTTTACCATAAAACACACACACACACACACACACACACACACACACACACACACACACACACACACACACACACACACACACACAATGTTAAACTGAGTGCACTCTCTGAACCACTGTAAATCTTCAGCCTCTAAAGTGGACACATAGGAAGCCATTACACAAACACACACACACACACACACACACACACACCACACACACAGACACACAGACACACACCCATACACATAAAATTCATTTTCTTTCACACATATACCCATTTACCATAATACACACACACACCACACACACACACACACACACGCACACACACACACACACACACACACACACACACACACACACACACACACACACACACACACACACACACACTAGTCATCTTAAACACACAATAATCCACAAATAATTCCTTCTCTCAAACATTTCACTGTTTACTATAATACACACACACACACACACACACACACACACACACACACACACACACACACACACACACACACACACACACACAGGAATCACGGTGCACCATGCAGTGGTCTGAAGAGGAATTACAATGAATGGACATTAGGTGTAATGCGTCTGGTCCTCTTTAAGTTTACTTCTTCATTCCTTCTCAGGGAATTTTTCCTTGCCACAGGGAATTCCTTCCTTCCCGGTCATCACTGACTCGTCCGATAAGGAATAAACGTACAACTTAAAGAAAGATTTTATCGGCACTAAAATTATACATTCTTTAAGACAATCTTTATGTCTGTAAAGCTGATGTTAAAAGTGCAAATGAAACTGAATATACGAGTCAGCAGCTCTACTTTATGCAAAAGGTTATTTAACTGTTATGTCAGGTAATAACATTAGATTAGATTAGATTAGATAAAGATTATATTGGATTGTGATGTGTGTTATAATGATATAATTTACTAAGATTCAATGGGAAAAATGTGATGCTCTGTAATTCAATATGGTGCAGATAATTCGCCTTTTCCTTCTTTATGTCGGACAGACAGCAAATAAACTATTTACTTATAACCAGGGCTGTATTTCACTGTAACAGTGATACATTTCTCAAAAAATCTCTCCCTTTAATAAAATTATTGATTATTTAATATTTATGTTACTCTGGAAATGATTCTTTTAATATGAATTTCTTGTTCATTACAATGTTATTTTGTTTAGTGTTGGTTTGAAGTGTAAAATATGGGACGTGGCTCCTTTAAGAATTGTGTTCCGGTTGCTTTTCCATATAAACTGGTGATACGGTGTTTAGGTTATACGGAAGCGCTTTATTGCGTTCAGTAAAAATGCGCTTTATTGCGTAATACGGATTTGGGAATGCGATGCGCTTGCGTAAGGTTCCATACGGTAATATACGCTAATATAGTGAGGAGATCGTACCTGTTGTGAATGCGCAGATAGTAGGTGTAATTCGGGGGAATATTTAGGAAGTGTGAGTGGATGCACTGAACGTTTATTTATTTATTTATTATTCGGTTTTCGTTCGTTCGCCAAACATAACGCAGATTGAAGGAGCAGATCGCTCGCATAGTAACGCACACTGTTTTAATCACACGTTAATAACATTAGTGCCGTTACAGTCAATTTTAAATAAATTCAAGAAATCAAGATAATCTACATCAAAATGATTTATTGGTCACTTTCTAAATAATAAATGTCTTGCACATCTACTAATAATAAATGCTTATATGCATCAATATATTGCGATACAATTGCCATCTTCTATCCGACACACACACACTTTTATGGCAATCTGTGAATTTTTACCAAAATACCTCGTCGGTGAAATGCAGTAGTCAAGGTTGCCAGAAATCTTACTGAAATCCCCGAATCTGACCCAGAACAGGTGGGGACTTTTTCTTTCCTCCTAGCATTTGAATCGAATGATAATTCATCTTCTACCGCTTTATCCGATCTTCCCTCTGGTCACGGGGAGTCTGTGCCTATCTCAGGCGTCTATGGGCTTTAAGGCAGGATACACCCTGGATGGAATGCCAACCCATCGCAGGACACACACACACACACACACACACACATTCATTCATACACTAGGGACAATTTTCCAAGGTGCCAATCAACCTACCGTGCATGTTTTTGAACCGGGGGAGGAAACCGGAGAACATGGAGAAAAACCCCCTGAGGCACGGGGAGAACATTCAAACTCCACACACACATGGCCGAGATGGGAATCGAACCCGGACCCTGGTGGTGTGTGGCGAACATGCTAGCCACTAAGCCACCGTGTCCCCTCCGATTGATAATATTAATATATAAATAAATATTGTGAAAAGTTGAATAATCATTGAAAAGACTAGACATGGGACATTAAGAAAATGTGAGTGATGCAAACCGCAGCTCCGGGCGTGACCCCTTAGAGCCTGGTCCGTTTAATATTTAACATTGACTCCGAAATGCTAGCTCGTTCGGAGAGACGTGTGTTTAGACACCAAAAACGATTTTTGGGAGGGGGCGGAGCCAGTAACACATGTGATCATCAAATAATCCAGCGTCCGACTCCGGTCGATGTGTCGAGCGTTTAGACATGTCACATGACACTGTGACCCTCTGTTTCGCAAATTATTCACGTTTGCAGCCACGTGACGCCATGAAGCAGTCATGTATTCATAAACAGTCCATCTCACCTACGAGTGGATATGTCAAATGTGCATGTCGGGTTGAACACGGGGTCGAACAGCGGATCATCAAATTTCCCCATTCATTCTCTATGGGGCCGGAATGTCACGGATTTCCCGAAATTCCGAACGGGTGTAGGGTTCGGTAGGTATATGATGGTGATCCACTCCGGACCCCTCTACGAGTGGATTTGCCATATGTGCATGTCGGACGCTCACAGGCCCGAACTGTGAGGCAGGAAATTTCAACCCCATTCATTTTCTATGGGGAAAAAATTCCCGCTTTTTGGCCCCTGGTTCGGAATTCCGCGAGTCGATTCCTTATAAAAGTAACAGCGCACCTCACACCATCGGGACGCACGATATGAGGTATGACTCGTGAGGATCGGACAAAAACTGCGGGACGAGATACGCGGCGAAAATTTGCCCGAAGCGAGAGAGAGAGAGATTATAATAGTGATGCTTTTGCACACGTCACTAAATAATTCTGACAGGTCGTGTCATGTGTCATATCTCTCTCAATCTCTTCTCTCTCCCTCACACACACACACACACACACACACACACACACATCTCAGCCTCCATCACACACTATCTCTCTCTTGTCATTGGCTTTGCTCGCTGACTCAGACGTTTCCTCCTTATCTCGCTGGCTTTCCTCTTTCCCAGATGTAATAAAGACAAGATGCAGAGCTCTGAAACTCCCTCGCTCTTTTTTTCTCCCATTGCAGTTGAGACGTCGTGTATTAAAACTTGTATAAAAAACACACACACACACACACACATATATATAAACAGGACTAAGACTTTCCCAGAATGCACTATTGCTCCGTGTTTTCCCAGCGTTTGACTTGTATGTGAAGTCGGACCAAAGTAAACACGGCGCGGCGCTTCGCCTTTCCCCCGTTTACGGCTGGTGAAAATGACCTCATGACGCGTTTATCACCACGACCTCTGTTATGTCACGGCATCTGAACGCTCTCGCGCCGGATATCAGGGACGGCCAGATGCCACTGTGCCAAAGTGCTTTCCTGGAACACAGAGACTTCTCTATGCGAGACCCGCCAAGCATTCCTTCACTAAAACCTAAAGTGTCCTCTCCAGACGCAGGACTGGAAGACCCACTTTGCTCCCCAGACCCCCGGGGGTGAGTTCAACAACACACACATATACACACTCAACACACACACATACACACACTGCAGTTTCACAATGATGCTGATGTTTGTTTAACTACGGCGTGAGTGAGACAGAGCGACACAGCTTCCTTACTCCGACCTGCAGGACGACTCAACTGAGCGACAGGAGAGGAGAGGTGAAAAGACAAAAGGGGAGGAGAGGACGCGAGGCAAAGGGAAGACAGAGTTGATGTGACATGAGAGGAGGAATGACACACTAGGTGAAATGAGATCACATGAGAGAGGAGGAGAGGAGGTGAGGTGAGTGTGAAAGGAAGGAAGGAAGAAAGAAAGAAAGAAAGAAAGAACGTTAAGTATTCCTGGAACATGATGAATGAGATGTTAGGAACATTAGGAGAGAAGTGCAGAAAAATACAAAGAAGACATGAGAAGAGATGTGATGAAGTGAGAAAGGAAAGGAAGGAAGAAAGAAAGAAAGAAGATTAATGCTATCCAATTAAGTGGGAGAAGAGAAGATATGAGAAGTATAAAGGAGAGAAAAGAAGAGGTGAGATGAAGTGAGAAAGGAAGGAAGAAAGACAAGAATAGAAGATTAAATGAGAACTGAAGATAAAACGATATGAGATTCGGTTAAGTGAATAAGTGTGAGAAGAGAAGAGAAGAGACAAGACGAGACGAAAAGAGAAGAGAAGAGACGAGACGAGACGAAAAGAGAAGAGAAGTAATAAAATAAAATAAGACGAGACGACAAGCAAAGACAAGAAAATGAGATAAAGCAAGAAATGAGAGAAAATAGAGGAATAGAAGAAAAGAAAAAAAAGGAGCAAAAAAGGAGAGATGCACAAAGAAGAGAAGAGAAGAAGACATGAGAAGCATAAAGCGGAGAAGGAAACACAAGAGAAGAATATACGAGGAAGAGAGAAAAGACGAGCAGAGAAGCACAAATGAAGAGACGAGACGAGACGAGACGAGAAGTTAAATAAGACGAGACGAGATGGCAAGCAAAGAAAAGAAAATGAGAGAAAACCAAAGATGAGAGAAAATAGATGAATAGAAGAAAAGAGAAGAGATGAAATAAAATGAGCAAAAAAAGGAGAGATGCGTGAAGAAGAGAAGAAAAGCGAAAAGAAAAGAAGAGATGAGATTTTAGAAGAGAAGTGAAGAAAGGAATGAAAGAAAGAAAGAGATGAAAAAAAGAAAGAAAGAAAGAAAGTCTAGAATAGTGGATTAAACAACAACTGAAGATAAAACAATATGAATGAAATCCGGTTATGTGTGAGAAGAGAAGAGAAGAGAAGAGACGAGACGAGACGAGACGAGACGAGACAAAAAGAGAAGAGACGAGACGAGACGAGAATAGATGAGACGAGAATAGATGAGACGAGAATAGACGAGACAAGAAGAGAAGAGAAGAAATAAAATAAAATAAGACGGGACGAGACGAGGCGACAAGCAAAGACAAGGAAATGAGATAAAGCAAGAAATGAGAGAAAATAAATGAATAGAAGAAAAGAAAAATGGAGCAAAAAAGGAGAGATGCACAAAGAAGAGAAAAAAGACGAGCAGAGAAGCACAAATGAATAGAAGAGAAGAGACGAGACGAGACGAGAATAGACGAGACGACACCAGACGAGAATAGACGAGACAAGAAGAGAAGAGAAGAAATAAAATAAAATAAGACGAGACGAGACGAGACGAGGCGACAAGCAAAGACAAGGAAATGAGATAAAGAAAGAACTGAGAGAAAATTGATGAATAAAAGAGAAGAAAAAAATGGAGCAAAAAAGGAGAGATGCACAAAGAAGAGAAGAGAAGAAGACACGAGAAGCACAAAGCGGAGAAGGAAACACAAGAGAAGAATATACGAGGAAGAGAGAAAAGACGAGCAGAGAAGCACAAATGAAGAGACGAGACGAGACGAGACGAGACGATGCCATGTTCTCAGGCTGACCCCTCTCAG
This sequence comes from Kryptopterus vitreolus, assembly GCA_030449085.1. Classification (NCBI taxonomy): domain Eukaryota; kingdom Metazoa; phylum Chordata; class Actinopteri; order Siluriformes; family Siluridae; genus Kryptopterus; species Kryptopterus vitreolus. The sequence continues at coordinate 17,691,700 of JACRUU010000030.1, read as the reverse complement.
GACTGAAGGGAGTGATGGAGAACGTGTTTATTCTGCGCGCCGCCTGTTTATGTATCTTCTATCTCAATGAGCGCTGCATTATTTCTCTCAGGAAGAGAATTGCAATGACATTAAGTTCTATTTTATAGTCTATAAACACACTTAAGACTCGGAAAGGCTGTGGCGGTGGGGATCAGGAGGAGATAGAGGAGGAGGACGTGTGTGTGTGTGTGTGTGTGTGTGTGTGTGTGTGTGTGGGGTGACGTCGCTTGTGGTCCGACACTGGCCTAACCTGCTTTAAATCTCAGGCTTTATAGTAAACATCTCGGGACGTCTCCACAGGCCTTTTCCAAGAAGAATTTATTTTATTTACATCAGTATATTTCTGCCAGAGCGGCTCTCGAGATCTCACAAAAGCCGATCTGGTAACCAAGGAAGAGCAAACAACAGCACTGAATCATTCCAAAGCTATTGTGTTGTTTTCTTTGGGAAAGGCCCAGAAAAAAAAGAGAGAGAGAGAGAAAAAAAGAGAGAGAGAAAAACAGAGGGCATAAGGAGTACAAAAGTCCAAATAAGTGAACTCCGCATGGCTTTGTAAACACAAACAAAAACAAAAAAAAGCAAGAGAGAAAAGAATAACAATATAATAATAACCCCGTGGATGATATCCTCACCAATAAACAAACAAACAAACAAACAAACAAACAAAAACAAAACAAGGACACTTTCCTCCACCATGTGTTTACCCAATGTGACCACAGAGACACGCCGTCCCAGACTCATTCATGTATGCCGGGATATTCTCATTCGTGGTCCTCATGAATAGAAGACAAGAAAAAAAGAGAGATGCACAAAGAAGAGAAGAGAAGAAGACATGAGAAGCATAAAGCGGAGAAGAAAACACAAGAGAAGAATATACGAGGAAGACAGAAAAGACGAGCAGAGAAGCACAAACAACAGCACTGGATCATTCCAAAGCTATTGTGTTGTTGTCTTTGGGAAAGGCCCAGAAAAAAAGAGAGAGAGAAAGAGAGAGAGAGAGAGAGAGAGAGAGAGAGAGCGAGAGAGAGAGAGAGAGCGAGAGAGAGAGAGAGAGAGAGAAAAACAGAGGGCATAAGGAGTACAAAAGTCCAAATAAGTGAACTCCGCATGGCTTTGTAAACACAAACAAAAACAAAAAAAAGCAAGAGAGAAAAGAATAACAATAAGGACCCCGTGGATGATATCCTCACCAATAAACAAACAAACAAACAAAAACAAAACAAGGACACTTTCCTCCACCATGTGTTTACCCAATGTGACCACAGAGACACGCCATCCCAGACTCATTCATGTATGCCGGGATATTCTTATTCACGGTCCTCGTGAACAGCTGAGATCCCTCGAAGCCCGGATCTCGTCTCAGCCACGTCGGAATCGCCACTTCCAATTTGGAAAAAAAAAGAGAAAGAAAAGAACGCGCGAAACCACAAACAACGCACCAGATGTGTCCACTTTGGCCGGGAGGGGGGGGGGGTGACCTCCAAACCTGGACACGAGACAGGACAAAATAAACACAGCCGTGGAAAGCTGTGAATAAAGAGGGTCCTATAGTTATTCCAGAAGGAGTGTCGGGAACGAGTGTCTAAGTGGTGTTCTGGAACGGTGTTGGACGGCTTTGCGTGGAGGAATCGCAGGTTTCGCCCCAAGCGTTTGTGGAAATTGTTTTTCTAGTCGGATTTACACGAATCTGCGCTAATAGGTGAGAAATTGTACTTAAATTGTACGTAAAAGGAGTACAAAGGTAAAAGTAGAGATTCCGGTTGAACAAACTTCAAGTCGTTCATTCATTCATTCATTCATCTTCTACCGCTTTATCTGATCTTCCCTCGGGTCACGGGGAGTCTGTGCCTATCTCAGGCGTCTATGGGCATTAAGGCAGGCATCTGGATGGAATACCAATCCATCACAGGACACACACACACACACACATTCATACACTAAGGACAATTTTCCAAGGTGCCAATCAACCTACCGTGCATGTTTTTTGGACCGGGAGGAAACCGGAGAACCCGGAGAAAAACCCCCTGAGGCATGGGGAGAACATGCACAAACTCCCCACACACACATGGCCGAGACGGGAATCGAACCCCTGACCCTGGCGGTGTGAGGCGAACGAACTATAGTATAGTATATGTATAGTCTCGTTATTAGTCGTCAATAATATTGCATTATACATTTCGTCATAGTCACATGACCAGAATTTACTCTCATGTGATATTTGTTTTTTTGTTGGCAAAAGCAACACAAGTATTAAAACCAATATAAAATATAAAAGTATTTAATTGGACCTCTAAACTTTTGGTCAGTAACCCAGAGACTTAATCATATTATTATTAGGGGTTCAAGCATGTAGTGCTGAAACCCTATTTTAATTGTTATTGTTTTATTTATTATTATTATTATTATTATATTATTATTATTATTATTATTATTATTATTGTTGTTGTTGTTGTTATTATTAGTGTTGTTAGTATTATTGTTATTATTATTATTGTTGTTGTTTTGTTGTTGTTATTAAGTTGTTGTTAGTTAGTTGTTATTATTATTTATTATTATTGTTATTGTTATTATTATTATTATTATTATTATTATTATTATTATTATTATTATTATTGCTGTTGTTGTTGTTGTTGTTATTAGTGTTGTTATTATATTATTATTGTTGTTATTATTGTTGTTTATTATTATTATTATTATTATTATTATTATTATTATTATTATTATTATTATTATTATTATTATTATTATTATTATTGATTATTGCTGTTGTTGTTGTTGTTGTTGTTATTAGTGTTGTTATTGTATTATTATTATTATTGTTGTTGTGTTGTTGTTGGTTGTTATTATTATTATTATATTATTATTATTATTATTATTATTATTATTATTATTATTATTATTATTATTATTATTATTATTATGCCCTGAAAGCTGATCGTGCAGACCAAACCGTTAAGTCCTGGAGACTCGGACAGATTGGTAGAGCTCAATTTGGGGATCTCAACTTAGTTGGACACAGGGGGGCGCTATAATCCCCCCAAAATGAATTTCACACGTTTTTGGTCATAGCTCGTAGAATTTACACTTAAAACTTTTATAAAATGCAGAAAATCCTCATTGATCAAAGTCCACAAGAATTGTTATTTTAAAAAACTCCTTTTGAGAACCAGTCCTAGGTTTTTTTGTGGCATCGGAACAAAACCAATGTAGAAATGTTCTTTAAACACAGCTTTCTCAATAATTATGGAAAAAAAAACATTGGACTTTGGCTATAAATGGCTATATGGCTATAATGGCTATAACTCCTGAACGCTATGAGATATCTTCATGAAACCTTCATGTACGACCTGAATCTTTGGCCAAATCCAAAAAATTGCATAGTTTCGCCCATTAACGGCTCTAAACGAAAGAAAAAAAAACTTTTCACATTTCGTTGTATAGCGCCACCTAGTGTCAAAGGTACACAATTTGTCCTAATGTCCTTCAATGCCTCAGATGCTTGAACCCTGTAGATTTCTGCTTGCAGCTATATTATTATTCATTCATTCATTCATCTTCTACCGCTTTATCCGATCTTCCCTCGGGTCACGGGGAGTCCTGTGCCTATCTCAGGTGTCTATGGGCATTAAGGCAGGATACACCCTGGATGGAATGCCAACCCATCGCAGGGCACACACACACACACACACATTTACACACACACATTCATACACTAGGGACAATTTTCCAATGTGCCAATCAACCTACCGTGCATGTTTTTTTGGACTGGGAGGAAACCGGAGAACCCGGAGAAAAACCTCCTTGAGGCACGGGGAGAACATGCAAACTCCACACACACATGGCTGAGACGGGAATCGAACCCAGGCCCTGGCGGTGTGAGGCCACCGTGCCCCTATTATTATTATTATTATTATTATTATTATTATTATTGTTGTTGTTATTAGTCTGTAAGAATTGTTGTTTTAAAAAACTCCTTTTGAGAACCAGTCCTAGGTTTTTTGTGGCATCAGAACAAAACCCGCGTAGAAATGTTCAGCTTCTCAATAATTATGAAAAAAAAAACATTGGACTTTCGACTCACCGTTGCAACGGCGCACCTATATTCTAAATTCAAAACTAGCCGGGGCCACATTGACACAAATGGGTATAACTCCTGAACGCAATGAGATATCTTCATGAAACTTGCCGGATCTCTGTACGTCCTGAATCTTTGGTCAAATCCAAAAAATTGCATAGTTTCGCCCATTAACGGCTCTAAACGAAAGAAAAAAAAAAACTTTTCACATTTCGTTGTATAGCGCCACCTAGTGTCAAAGGTACACAATTTGTCCTTATGTCCTTCAGTGCCTCAGATGCTCGAACCCTGTAGATTTCTGCTTGCAGAGATATTATTATTATTATTGTTATTAGTCCGTAAGAATTGTTATTTTAAAAAACTCCTTTTGAGAACTAGTCCTAGGTTTTTTTTGTGGCATCGGAACAAAACCCAATGTATAAATGTTCAGTAAACACAGCTTTCTCAATAATTATGGAAAAAAAAACGTTGCAACGGCGCACCTATATTCTAAGTTCAAAACTAGCCGGGGCCACATTAACACAAATGGCTATAACTCCTGAACGCAATGAGATATCTTCATGAAACTTGCCGGATCTCTGTACGTCCTGAATCTTTGGCCAAATCCAAAAAATTGCATAGTTTCGCCCATTAACGGCTCTAAACGAAAGAAAAAAAAACTTTTCACATTTCGTTGTATAGCGCCACCTAGTGTCAAAGGTACACAATTTGTCCTTATGTCCTTCAGTGCCTCAGATGCTCGAACCCTGTAGATTTCTGCTTGCAGAGATATTATTATTATTATTGTTATTAGTCCGTAAGAATTGTTATTTTAAAAAACTCCTTTTGAGAACTAGTCCTAGGTTTTTTGTGGCATCGGAACAAAACCAATGTATAAATGTTCAGTAAACACAGCTTTCTCAATAATTATGGAAAAAAAAACGTTGCAACGGCGCACCTATATTCTAAGTTCAAAACTAGCCGGGGCCACATTAACACAAATGGCTATAACTCCTGAACGCAATGAGATATCTTCATGAAACTTGCCGGATCTCTGTACGTCCTGAATCTTTGGTCAAATCCAAAAAATTGCATAGTTTCGCCCATTAACGGCTCTAAACGAAAGAAAAAAAACTTTTCACATTTCGTTGTATAGCGCCACCTAGTGTCAAAGGTACACAATTAGTCTTGAACCCCGCAGATTTCTACTTGCAGCTATATTATTATTATTATTCATTCATTCATTCATTCATTCATTCATCTTCTACCGCTTTATCCGATCTTCCATCGGGTCACAGGGAGCCTGTGCCTATCTCAGGCGTCTATGGGCATTAAGGCAGGATACACCCTGGATGGAATGCCAACCCATCGCAGGGCACACACACACACATTCACACACACATTCATACACTAGTGGACAATTTTCCAAGGTTTCCAAGGTGCCAATCAACCTACCATGCATGTTTTTGGACCGGGGGGAAACCAGAGAACCCGGAGGAAAAAACCAAAACCCCTGAGGCACGGGGAGAACATGCAAACTCCACACACACATGACCGAGACGGGAATCGAACCCGGATCCTGGCGGTGTGAGGCGAACGTGCTAACCACTAAACCACCGTGCCCCATTATTATTATTATTATTATTATTATCGGTAACTGGTATCGGTAAACCGGTATTGGAAGTATCGACGTCGCCCTGCAGTTCTCTCCGAATCCAGAGCGCGGAGCGAGAACGCGCACAGGCGCTACTTTCGCCGCCGCAGCGGCCGGATGTTGCGTCACGGACACAATGGCCGCCGCTGTGTTGATATGTATGAGCTAGTGCGGAAAAGCCTTTGTTTGGTTCCGTGTAAGAGGAGCGCAGTGCGGCCGCTTTTCCTCCTCTCCCGACGCCGAGACGCCTCGCGTTCCACGTCCCCGCGGACTAGAAATATTTCTGCAGAGAAAAACTCGGTTTCCACGTAAGTCGCGTTGTTTCCCCCCCCCTCCTGCTCTGTGATATGGACTTATGATGCGTTATAACGCAAACCGAGCTCCGTCATAGGCATAAGAAGCGCCACAAGAGCGTTATACTGCTGTATGTGTACTAGTTCTTGGGGATATATAGGAAAGAACGTGCTATATCGTGTACGATATCTAATACAGCAATACAAGTAGTGGTTTCAAAACATCAACACACAAAGGTCAACAAGAGACCCTGTGTTATGTAAACAGCTAAATAAATAAATAAAAAAGGGCCTAATTTAATACATTTTATGGAATCCACTCCACTGGGACTCCTTTATATGATAAACTTTTCCATTACATTATGTTCATGCATTGTGACACCCTTATCCAGTTGAGGGTTAGGGGCCTTACTCAAGGGCCCACCACTAGTGGCACTATTGGTGCTGATTAGATTCTGATCCAGAGGCCTATGTCTTTACCACTGAGATCCCACCTTCTAAGCATAAAGAAAGCCATATTTTTTTTGGATAGAGTGAGAATTGTCATTATGGATTAATTCAAGTTTATTTCGACGTTGAAAAAAAGCAATTTTTTTACGATTTCATTTCGGTTTGACGCACCGGGCTTCCGTAGTCCTCCCCGTCACACTTGCGAAATACAACACGGCGGTGCTCTGACGAATCCGAAGAGATCGTTTCCAAGAGGGGGCGGGGTTTCATCAGTCGTATGGAAATGGTTCGGGTTTGAGACGTTCAACAAACCAAAGCCCCGCTGTACTCGGTATATAAATATATATATATATATATATATATATATATATATATATAGATATATATATATATAAATAAAACTATTGTCTTTTTTCATGTTGAAGTGCTATTTATATACATTTTAGCTAAAGTTTGTGGCGACTAAAGGATGCAGCAACGACTCGTTTATTCCAAACACAACCACATTGTTGAAGGTGTGTGTGTGTGCTGCTGCAGGAACAAAAACATGACAGCGGTCAAAACCCCACGTCAAACAGGTACCAAATAGCGTTGGATTGGTCGGAGCATATTTTGCAAATGTAATGCCGGAGAACTACGGAAGCCTGCTGTGTCAAACCAAGGTGAAATTTGTAAATTCATATTTCGGCGTAAACCATAAACTCAAATGAATTCATAATGAGGATGAAACTACCAGCTCTACATCAAGTGAACATCCTGACCCTCATGATACGGGGCCCCTGGAACACAGAGGGTTAAGGGCCTTGCTCAAAGACCCATGGGTGGCGGCTCGGCGATACCGGGACTCGAACCATTGAGCTACACCCTTCCCATTGTTGTACTTGTTGTACATCATTTTCCAGTCTTATTTAGTCTCCCATTTCCAGCACCCTATAATTTACTGGGAAGGCTTCCTTTGTGTGGGATTATGGGAATATTGGAAGACCAAATCCCAAAGATGCAGAAAATTTGCATGGTAAAGGAGCAAAAGTGGTTTTGCCATCTATATGTGATTTCTATTTTCTTCTTCTTCTTATTATTATTATTGATGATACGATTCTTATTCATTCATTCATCTTCTACCGCTTTATCCAATCTTCCCTCGGGTCACGGGGAGTCTGTGCCTATCTCAGGTGTCTATGGGCATTAAGGCAGGATACACCCTGGATGGAATGCCAACCCATCGCAGGGCACACACACACACACACACATTCATACACTAGTGACAATTTTCCAAGGTGCCAATCAACCTACCGTGCATGTTTTTTTGGACCGGGAGGAAACCGGAGAACACGGAGAAAAACCTTGAGGCAACTCCACACACATGGCAGAGACGGGAATCGAACCCGGGCCCTGGCGGTGTGAGGCGACCGTGGTAACCACTAAGCCACCGTGCCCCCTACGATTCTTATTATTTTTGTTTATTATTTCTGAATGCGATTTATTCTGTCGTTTATTGCACAAGGACTTATTAATGCTGGAAGCACGGAAGTATTGTGTGTAAGGTTTCAAAGGGGTGGAAAACCTTTTGGTGCATTTCCCGAAACATTCCATGGCAACTTAATCAGGGGAAATTATGGAAATATGTTGGAAACGTAACATTGATTAATGCGAGTTTGTCAGAAATCGGTCGTTTTAATGTGTATAAAGGGTGTGTCTTTTTTTTTTTTTTTTTTTTTTTTTTTTTTTTTTTTTTTTTTTTTTTTTTACAAAAAAAAGACATTTAACATAAATGTCCCTGTGCACAAGGAAGCAGCTCCATGTAGATGTGCTTTACACGGGTTAGGAGTGGACGATCTCCTGCTACAGAGATCTGAATGCCATTGGGATACATCAGTGCATGACTTTATTAACACCCTTATGGCTGATGGACCACCACAGTCTATTGGAATATGAATGCTGTTATAAGGCTGTTATAGCAGTGAACAGTGAATGGTGACTGATTGTCGATGCCTATGATAATGCACTACTTGTTTTTTTGTTTGTTTATTCAGGCTCCCTCCACCCTGACATGTATTTGTAACGCTCACGGCGTCCAACGAGGCCTCATGGAACCCAGCAACGATGTGGCGCTGGACATCATCATCACGAACGTGGTTTCCGTCTTCAGGACCAGGTGTCATTTGAACCTGCGCACCATCGGCCTGGAGGGGAACAACGTCATCTACAGACCCGAAGTCGGGGTGCGTTACGAACCGAAAAGTGACATTTTTGAGCGTTATATTGTGTAATGCATTGTATAA
>JACRUU010000030.1:17650446-17677946 GCA_030449085.1 Kryptopterus vitreolus | reverse complement strand
GGGGGTGGGGGGGGGGGGGGGGGGGGGATAAACAAACAAACAAACAAATCAATAAAACCTCTAACAGGGGTATGAAGAGTTTTTTTTAATATCCGCTCTACAGGCAGCGATCTTATTTTTCGTTGTTGAATACAGGTGTCTAGACACAAAACGCATTTCCTGTTCTCACAGTGATTTATTCCTCTTATACCACAGCAGACTTCCAAGCCTGACGACGACAATGTGTTTATTGTTGTGTGTTTATTAGGGGTGTAACGGTACACAAAAGTCGCTTTTGTTTATTACCACAGTTCATTATTATTATTATTGTTATTATTATTATTATTATTTGTGAATGTTAAAAATAATTTGTCACATATACATTACATTCATTCATTCATCTAGCGCTTTATCCGATCTTCCCTCGGGTCACGGGGAGTCTGTGTCTATCTCAGGCGTCTATGGGCATTAAGGCAGGATATACCCTGGATGGAATGCCAACCTATCACACACACACACACACATTCACACACACACATTCATACACTAGGGACAATTTTCCAAGGTGACAATCAACCTACCGTGCATGTTTTTGGACCGGGGGAGGAAACCGGAGAACCCGGAGAAAAACCCCCTGAGGCACGGGGAGAACATGCACAAACTCCACACACACACATGGCCGAGACGGGAATCGAACCCGGACCCTGGCGGTGTGAGGCGAACGTGCTAACCACTAAGCCATTGTATCCCCTTATATCTGTAATAATAATAGTAATATTATACACTCGGATTGGAGAACGCTGCTGTGGTATAATTAAAAACAGGATTGTTTTGTTCTGGATGCTTATACATAAAATCTTATCATAATAATAATAATAAAAAAAAACCTTTGTTATTAACAAATAAACACTTAAAACGTATTCAAGCTACTTCAGAATCATCTGTGAGAACAAACAGATTAAGGTCCCTTGTTTTTTTCTGTTCGCTGCAATGTTTATTAATTATATATATCAAATCGTATGGACAAAAGTATTTGGACGCCTGACTTGTGCTTCTCGTCCAAACCAGGAAGCTGGAATTGTCTTTGGATTGGACTTTATATAACCGCGACACTACCGAACACTTTTTGGGATGACTGGGAATTTAACCCCATGAGGGGGGACCCCCTCATCACCTACATCACTAACACCCAAAAACCACTCGGGGACGAATCTGAAATTCCCTGACTGAACAGCTGAATTCCCATGACCTAGAATAAACTGAAAAGCAAGGTTGCGCTGACCAGACGAAAAACAAACAAACAAACAAACAAAAAACAAAAACGGACGTTAAAAAAAGGGGGTACGGTTTAATTTTTTTTAAATCTAGATTTTCTGTCGTCTAACTTCAAAACACACATCACTGGCATCACTGACACTGGTGACTCCTTCCAAAAATGTCTTCCGGACACGTCAGATCGATCGCATTTCATTCATTCATCTTTTACCATGGGCATTAAGGCAGGATACACCCTGGATGGAATGCTAACCCATAACAGGTCACACACACACACACACACACACACACACACATATTCATACATTAGGGACAATTTTCCAAGGTGCCAATCAACCTACCGTGCATGTTTTTGGACCGGGGGAGGAAACCGGAGAACCCGGAGAAAAACCCCCTGAGACACGGGGAGAACATGCAAACTCCACACACACATGGCCGAGACGGGAATCGAACCCGGACCCTGGCGGTGTGAGGTGAATGTGCTAACCACTAAACCACCGTGTCCCTCGATCACGTTTAGTCCTGTATAATAGTAATCAACACTTTTGGGATGAATGGGAATTCTGACGGCAAACCCCGCCCAGGCCTCCTTACAATACTCACAACCTGACCTTATTCATTCATTCATTCATCTTCTAGCGCTTTATCCGATCTTCCCTCGGGTCACGGGGAGTCTGTGTCTATCTCAGGCGTCTATGGGCATTAAGGCAGGATACACCCTGGATTAAATGTCAACCCATCACACACACACACATTCACACACACACATTAATACACTAGGGACAATTTTCCAAAGTGCCAATCAACCTACCGTGCATGTTTTTGGACCGGGGGAGGAAACCGGAGAACCCGGAGAAAAACCTCCTGAGGCACTTGGAGAACATGCACAAACTCCACACACACATGGCCGAGACGGGAATCAAACCCGGACCCTGGCGTTGTGAGGCGAACGTGCTAACCACTACGCCACCGTACCACCCCCTGACCTTATTAACACCCAAAAACAAACAAATTCCCAAAGGGAGATCAATATGAAATTCCCAGCCCAAAAAAAGAGAAAAGAAACGAAAAAAGAAAAACAAAATACAGACGGTCATTTAAATCTAGCTTTTTTTTTTGTCGTCTAATTTCAACACCTAGTCTTTTTTTTTCCCCGGACATATTTGTTAACAGGTGCAGTTCGATAATCGTATTTGACAAAAGTTTGAATTTAAAGTGACGAGTGAAAAGATCCCCGATATTCCATAACTTGGAAAGGAAAAAAAACACCAAAAAAAAATCCAAATTCTTCTTATAATATATATATATATATATATATATATATATATATAATATATATATATAAATAATATATCTTCTTCTTATAACAGCCAATTGGGACTAAATGGAATGGGTGGAATGGGATTTTTAAAGCGCCAATCCTATAGTCAAGTGTCCGTAAACCTTTATCCATATAGTGTGTATATATATATATATATATATATATATATATATATATATATATATATATATATATATATATATATATATATATATATACATACACATATATATATATAGTAACACATACTGATTAGGCGTAATGCAGAACAGGAATACTATAAACCTGGGAATACTAGGAATGGTAATAACCTGGGAATGCTCAGGGACAAGTAAGAAAGGATCCACAAAATGATTATTATTTTTTAAATCTTTTTTTTTTTCCTTTCACTTTACATCAAAGACATTCTTTATGTTTCATAAACACTTCACAGATATAGCCGTCCCGAACTATTCAAGTTAAAATGCATTCTTCGAAAAGATTTAAGACAAACAAACAAACATACAAAGAAACAAATGTATGGATGCATTGCAGGTTGCATGACAGTACGTGTGTTAGAGCGACACCACACATGGACACTGACCGCGGGTACCGGGGTAGGCTCCGCCTCCTCGCCTCATCTCCCACCTGCGCTCTTTACTAGTCCTAATCAGGCCACGGAAACCACAAACCCGTCTCGGTGGCTCAGACGGCGAGGGATTTCTCCTCCTGCGCCGGGTCGGTCTTGGGCTTTTTCCGCCATCGCCGGCACAACAGCGTGCTGTCGAGGTGGTTCCTGTGGAAAGATACGAGCGAGACGGAGGGGGGGGGGGGGGGGGGGGGGGGGGGGGTTTACTCCAAACATGACGGTCAATTCTAGATTAACAATACGTCAAGAATGCTTTACTGTTTTTCCTTTTTAATGTTTATTTATAAACATTTTTAACATTAATTATTTAGTGAGGGGGCACGGTGGCGTAGTGTTTAGCACGTTCGCCTCACACCACCAGGATCCGGGTTCAATTCCCGTCTCTGCCATGTGTGTGTGTGGAGTTTGCATGTTTTCCCCCCTCCCCGTGCCTCAGGGGGTTTTCCTCCGGGTTCTCCGGTTTCCTCCCCGGTCCAAAAACATGCACGGTAGGTTGATTGGCACCTTGGAAAAATCGTCCCTAGTGTGTGTGTGAATGTGTGTGTGTGCTGTGATGGGTTGGCATTCCATCCAGGGTGTATCCTGCCTTAATGCCCATAGACGCCTGAGATAGACACAGACTCCCCGTGACCCGAGGGAAGATTGGATAAAGCGGTAGAAGATGAATGAATGAATGAATAATTATTTAGTACTGCGTGCACCCACTAGAGCAGTGGACCGGTACCGGGTCACTTGGTACCGGGCCGCATAGAAAGAATACATAATACTTGCATTATTGCATTTTATTATCGGATCCTGAACGATATATTACATTTTAAAATGACCGGGTTTTCTCCTCTACGTCTGTCTATGACTCATTCTTGGCGCATGTCAAAATGCACGCCTCGGTCACATGTCTTACCTACGTCCATCTCCTTCTGCTGCTCTGGCCGGTAACACGTGATACATCCCGCTGTATTTAATCCCAAACAAACTTCTTTAGATCGTTTCTTTGCGAAGGGGAAACGGTCTAATGAAGGGACAGAAGAGGAACCTGCACCCGCAAAAAAAGGGGCCTTTAACAGGCGGTATCAATAAACATATTTAAAATATGGATTTATCGCCACGGACGGCGAAAAGTGCAATTGCACATCAACTACAGTAGGTGGCAGTGGCGCTGTCATTGTCAACGACGGAAAGAAAGACCGGTGAGTTTACCAAATAAATGAACGCTCCACCCCAAGACGTTCCACCCCAATCACGCCAACAAACACCCCACCCTCCTGCCTTGTCAATGCTGCTTCTTCCTATAGGGGGCGTAATTGAGAAGCGCTGCTATAGAGCAGGGAAACTCAATATCACCATGGGGCCACATCAGCATTATGGTTTCCCTCGAAGGACCAGTTATAACTATATACAGACAGTGTATAGTGTTTGATGAGCGATGTCGCCTAAGTGTGTGTGTGTGTGTGTGTGTGTGTGTGTGTGCGCTCTGAGATGGGTTGGCATTCCATCCAGGGTGTATCCTGCCTTAATGCCCATAGACGCCTGAGATAGACACAGATTCCCCGTGACCCGAGGGAAGATCGGATAAAGCGGTAGAAGATGAATGGATGAATGAATGAATGTTACAATCCCGCTTGTTAGATAAATCGATGTGGGATATGGTGCGCTCTAGTGGCGGGATGCCGTCACTTCGGCAGGTAAGGGTCGCATGCATCATCGTGGGAGATGTAGTTTATCGTCAATGCACGCTTTATTTGAAAACGATCATACACCTTTTAAGCTCTAGATGGCGTCATTGTGGGCTATAGTGCAGCGGTCCCCAACAACATACATATAAGTTAGATGGGATGGGCGTCAAGCGGTCCCCCAAAACAATAATATGAATATTTCCCTTTTCGTCTGAATGAACTTTTATTTTGAAAAATCGTTTATTTTGGAAATCGACCGAACTCTTGGTTCTTTTCATTTATTTATTTCTCCATATGAGGAAGCTTCTAATAAAGGTGCACACAAGTGCACAGCGTTTAATATTATTACATTTACAATATAAACAATACTACGACCCCCATACACCCCCCCCCCAACGCCCCAAACCCCGCCCCCCCACCACGCCCCGCCCCTCAGGAATGAATACGTTTGGGGACCAAACCATTGATTTGTGATTCGCTTCAATAAAGCACTTTCCGACCAATCAGAATGCAGGTGTCACAAGATCAGCTTCTGGATCCCGATCCGATCTGTGCGAGAAAGTGCCGGTGTGTGTTTCCTCACTTCATGGCGAGCTCTTTGGAGATCTGCTCCAGGGATCGGCCCTTCGTCTCGGGTACGAACACGATCACGAAGACCAGCAGCACGAAGCTCATCGCGCTGTAGGAGAAGACGACGCTGGGGAGGCCGGCCTTCTCTGCAACGAATCACAACACACAAAGAGGTCTTTAACGCCCACGCTTCCACACGTTAATCACAGCAAGGGATCGCAGGCTTTTTTCAGCAGGGCGCCCCCTGGTGTACAACCTCAATTTTACAATTTTACCTTAGAAGCTGCTACAAATTTTTATTTCGCTTAATAAATAATAATAAATAACTGTATTTGAGGGGGGCACGGCGGCTTAGTGGTTAGCACGTTCGCCTCACACCGCCAGGATCCGGGTTCGATTCCCGTCTCGGCCATGTGTGTGTGGAGTTTGCATGTTCTCCCCGTCCCCGTGTCTCAGGGGGTTTTTTTCTCCGGGTTCTCCGGTTTTCCTCCCCGGTCCAAAAACATGCACGGTAGGTTGATTGGCACCTTGGAAAAATTGTCCATAAGTGTATGAATGTGTATGAATGTGTGTGTGTGTGTGTGTGCCCTGTGATGGGTTGGCATTCCATCCAGGGTGTATCCTGCCTTAATGCCCATAGACGCCTGAGATTGGCACAGGCTCCCCGTGACCCGAGAAGATCGGATAAAAGCGGTAGAAGATGAATGAATGAATGAATGAACTGTATTTGACTTTAATCTTCATTCATTTATTCATTCCGATCTTCCCTCGAGTCACGGGGAGTCTGTGCCTATCTCAGGCGTCTATGGGCATTAAGGCAGGATACACCATAGATGGAATGCCAACCCATCGCAGGACACACACACTCACACACACACATTCATACACTAGGGACAATTTTCCAAGGTGCCAATCAACCTACCGTGCATGTTTTTGGACCGGGGGAGGAAACCGGAGAACCCGGAGAAAAAACCCCTGAGGCACGGGGAGAACATGCACAAACTCCACACACACACATGGCCGAGACGGGAACTCGAACCCGGACCCTGGTGGTGTGAGGCGAACGTGCTAACCACTAAGCCACCGTGCCCCTGACGTTAATATTTTACTGTACTATTTGTACTTGCTGGTATATGAATCACCTCGACCTCGAGCATTGTATTTACATTTCTACAGCGAGTTTGTGCCTGTTGAAAGGTTTCACATATATATGTTTCCTGGGGTTTGGATGTGATCCCTGCAGCGTGTTTGTTTGGGCAGGTGTGAACAGGCGAGAAATCATTTCCTGTCCGCCTGTGAGAGCTCGTCGTTTCACACTGAACTCTAGTGCCATGACAATGCAATTCAGTTCCCTTTTTATTTGGAGAGCCATTTTAGCCGCTTTTATACAGATAAAGAAGTTCCCTTGTAATTGTAAGTTTGTCCATAATGGACTCAATGGACATTCGTAAAAACTGATTTAATCGATAGTGACATTCATTCATTCATTCATTTATCTTCTACCGCTATATCCGATCTTCCATCGGGTCACGCGGAGTCCTGTGTCCTATCTCATTCGTCTATGGGCATTAAGGCAGGATACACCCTGGATGGAATGCCAACTCCATCGCAGGACACACACACACACACACACATTCACACACATTCATACACTATGGACAATTTTTCCAAGGTGCCAATCAACCTACCGTGCATGTTTTTGGACCGGGGGAGGAAACCAGAGAACCTGGAGAAAAACCCCCCTGAGGCACGAGGAGAACATGCAAACTCCACACACACATGGCTGAGGCAGGAATCGAACCCGGGCCGTGGCGGTGTGAGGCGAACGTGCTAACCATATATATATGTGTGTGTGTGTGTGTATGAATATATGATCATATTTTTATTGCCTTTTTTCTTTTGTATATATTCATATTTTTTTCATTGAAATGGACCTTTTATTATTAAGTTTGTTGATTGCACGCGCCAGTAAAAGGATGACGGCACGCGGAGAGAGGACGCCATTTTTAGTTTGCTGTCGGTGGATAATTTTATTTATTTTTTCATGAATACAAGAAGGACTCAAATAGACATTAAGTATTTTATTTAACCTTCAAACCAAAGTCTTTTTTTCTGCGTTCAAAATGTTTTTGTATGACATGCATAGAAATGAAAACGACCTTAAAGTTATTATTAAGGATCATATGTTGATTGCAATGCGCGGACCAGTAAGGAAGGATGACGGCACGCGGAGAGAGGACGCCATTTTTAGTTTGCTGTCGTTGGATAATTACATTTTTTTTTTCACAAATACACCAAAGACTCAAATAGACATTAAGTATTTTATTTAACCTTCAAACCAAAGTCTTTTTTTCTGCGTTCAAAATGTTTTTGTTGTATAGAGAAAACGAATGTCATTTCATATGAAATGTCAAAAAGGCTCCGACCCCTGCACTAAAGTGTTAATATCACTTACAGCCCGAGTCATCCCGAGTTACACATCCTCATCTAGGTGGCACCGAATATCCATTCACAATCCGATCCTGACTCATGAGTGTGTGTGTGTGTGTGTTGGGAGGGTGACGGGAGGGGCTTTAAAGTTCCTAATGTTCCTAATGCTAATGTTTTCTCCTGACTGTAGACGTAAACTGGATTTTAATATGCATCGTCAGCAATTTTACATACATCTGCTCTGCTGACGTCCAGGGACTGAGAAACCCGAAACCGCTCCGAAAACATCCCGAGTCCTCGTTGAGCAAGTTCCTGGAACTTCTGGCTCGGGAAGATTTCTGCTTGTGACCGGCACAGGCCAGATACGCCATGCAACGGGAACAGTACAACCTGTCCCTGATCAAACCTCGGGGAATTTTACTCACTCCTGCTGTACAAATCATACTCACTGTACAAATCCTTCACACATTTCAAGGCCATTAGGGTGGCGTAGGATTAAAAAAAATCATTCATTCATTCATTCATCTTCTACCGCTTTTATCCGATCTTCCCTCAAGTCACGGGGAGTCTGTGTCTATCTCAGGCGTCTATGGGCATTAAGGCAGGATACACCCTGGATGGAATGCCAACCCATCGTAGGACACACACACGGGACAATTTTCCAAGGTGCCAATCAACCTACCGTGCATGTTTTTGGACCAGGGAGGAATCTGAATCTGAACCCCCTGAGGTCGAGACGGGAATCGAACCCGGACCCTGGAGGTGTGAGGCGAACGTGCTAACCACTAAACCACCGTGCCCCCGGATTAAAAACATAAAAATGATTAAAAGCGTTTTTTTAAGCATGTATTTGTTTACCTTTGACTTATCAAACTGTGAAATAATCGAAATCTGTGCTCTTCCCCTTCAGACAACAATGAATAAAAGACGAAGTGAGAGAAACTGAAATCTGACTAGACACTATTCATTCATTCATTCACCTTCTACCGCTTTATCCGATCTTCCCTCGGGTCACGGGGAGTCTGTGCCTATCTCTGGCGTCTATGGGCTTTAATGCCAACCCATCGCAGGGCATACACACACACACACACACACACACATTCATACACTTGGGATAATTTTCCAAGGTTCCAATCAACCTACCGTGCATGTTTTTGGACCGGGGGAGGAAACCGGAGAACCCGGAGAAAAAAAGAAAAAAAAAACCCCCTGAGGCACAGGGGAGAACATGCAAACTCCACACACACATGGCCGAGACGGGAATTCGAACTCCGGACCCTGGCGGTGTGAGGCGAATGTGCTAACCACTAAACCATCGCTAGACACAATTAAACATCTCCAAAATCAGAAAATACCACCCTTGGACGTACTGTATAAACACAGCCGCTTTATTGTTTGTTTACCCGGCCGTCGTTATAATCGCTCGGTAGTCATTAAGTAATAAAAATATGATCGTTATTACTATTTAATGAACTTCACTCAAGTTACACGAGGTAATGAGATAACGAGGCACCCTGAAACCTGATTCATTATTCATGAACAAAAAAAATGTTCTTATTATTATCATCATCATCATCATCATCATAATGTGGCACTAATGTCCTTTTAATAACGCCATACAATAATGAATCGCTGACTAAGCCAATCTTATTATCAGTTTCTAAGCAACAGAGGGAATTAATCCCCTTAATTAATAGGGATACTGTAAGTGATACACTTCTAACCCAGCTAGTGTTTGAAAGCACACCGGCTCCTACAGAATGATGGATGGTGGGGAAATACAGTTTCAATTTTATGCATCATCTACTGTATATTGAGGGTTTTATACCTATATTTTTGTACTATATCGAGTACAAAAAATAGAACCAAGAATAGAAAGGTTTATACATCCCTAGTGTGTGTGTGTACATTCGTATATACATACATATATGGATATGTATATATATATATATATATATATATATATATATATATATCTATATATATATATATCTATATATATATATATATCTATATATATGTATATATGTGTATATATATACACACACACACACACACACACACACACACACGCATATATATATCCATACTATATACACTATATGGACAAATATATTGGGACGCCTGACTTGATATGTGGTTCTTTACGAAACCGTTTAAAAAAAAGCAATGATGCCAAACAACATTACGATGTGCACAACCATGGGATCTTCAAACCCAATGGAACACATTTGGGATGAACGTAAACACGGACTGCACCCCCGGGTCTCCTTTGTCACATCGCCTTCATCACTACCAAACAAACTTCCAAAAGCAGGCTCCGGAATCTAGTGAAACACCTTCTCACAGGGTTTTATAAAAGCTAACGTGGGGCTAAATGTGGAAAATGTGGGTTTTGTACACGTCTAGGTTTGCAGGAATGTCTATTATTAGGGTTTAGTTTTTGATGTCATCTATGATGTGAAATATAGGCAACTATGCTGATGCTTGTTTATGTTTACATTTTCAGAGAATATTTACTGAGGTATGATGCATAGTCCGGGTCCCAAATAGCCAGTATCAGGAGGTATTTATTGACTTGGGGGGGGGGGGGGAAGGCACTTTTGTATGTTGCTGTGAATAGAAGCATGTTCTATAAATGCCATAAACGAAAATGTAAACCAGGTATACAAAAAGAATTAGGCCAGAGGTCCAGAGACAGGTATTGTATACATATGAGGGAGGTGGGTTCAGCTCAGTGGTTTAAGGCACTGGGTTACTGATCGGAAGGTCGGGGGTTCGAGCCCCGGTATCGCCAAGCTGCCTCTCTTGGGTCCTTGAGCAAGACCCTTAACCCTCTGTGCTCCAGGGGTGCTGTATCATGGCTGATACCCTGTGCTCTTGACGCCACCTTCCAAAAACAAGCTGGGATATGCGAAGAAAGAAGTTCACTGTGCTGTAATGTATATGTGCCAAATCAAGGCTCTTCTATGTATCCAGATGTTTTTTTCCTTCATAAAATAGTTTAATCATTTTTGCACGCTAGGCTTTGTAGCTGCTTAGCAAGGCAACGCAAAGTGCACTAGCTATGTACACTACAACAGGAATGTGTATATGATTTTTTTTACTCCTTACATTTACACATAATTATCTGTACTCCTATAGGGGGCATGGTGGCTTAGTGGTGAGCACGTTCGCCTCACACCTCCAGGGTCCGGGTTCGATTCCCGTCTCGGCCACGAGTCTGCATGTTCTCCCCGTGCCTCAGGGGTTTTTTCTCCGGGTTCTCCGGTTTCCTCCCCGGTCCAAAAACATGCACGGTAGGTTGATTGGCACCTTGGAAAATTGTCCCTAGTGTATGAATGTGTGTGTGATTGTGAATGTGTGTGAGTGTGTGTCATGTGATGGGTTGGCATTCCATCCAGGGTGTATCCTGCCTTAATGCCCATAGACGCCTGAGATAGGCACAGACTCCCCGTGACCCGAGGGAAGATCGGATAAAAGCGGTAGAAGATGAATGAATGGAAAAAAATAGCCCTATTGCATATCAGCTCGTTTTCATTCCGGCTTGTCATCATTCAAAAAAAAAAAGAAAAACAAAGCT
Source organism: Kryptopterus vitreolus (assembly GCA_030449085.1). NCBI lineage: Eukaryota > Metazoa > Chordata > Actinopteri > Siluriformes > Siluridae > Kryptopterus > Kryptopterus vitreolus. The sequence goes on along the minus strand of JACRUU010000030.1, from coordinate 17,666,487 downwards.
ATCCAGATAAATCGCTTCATCCAGATAAACATTAATTTAATTATAACTAGCTAGCTAATAGTACAGCTAAATACATCGTTGTTCTGATGACCTGGATGACCCAATTTGACGAGCGGGATGGGAATAAAAAAATAAATAAAATAAAAACATTAAAAAAAAAACAGCTTAACTATAACGATAGACTTATTACATTTGATTATTTGTCCACTAGGTGGCGCTCGGAAAAAGTGGGATCTATTTTCGAAACTGAGCTTCTTCATAATCAAATTGAGGTGTTAAATGGTGCTCCTTGGAATCTGCAACATTTTCTAAAGTAACTATAATTTAATTATGTTTTTTCGCTGTAACTGTAACGGATTACTGTTAATTTTATTTTGTAATTAAGTTACGTAACGCCGTTACATGTATCCAAGTCATTCCCCAACTCTGACTATAGCGAACTGGACATTATCCCTTACGATGCACATACCATTGATAAAAGTGTATATAAATGCTGATGGTCACAGTGCCACTGTTTCCGCCACACACACACACACACACACACACACACTAAACCACACCCTTTTCCCACATTAATCACTTCACACAGAGTGTCATATCTGTAGATAATGTGTACTTGCCTGTGAGTGTGAGGAAGGTCATGGATATCAGCAGATTCATGGCCCAGTTGAAGGCAGAGACCACAGACACGGCTTTTCCTCGGATCCCAGTGGGGAAGATCTCGCTCAAAACCACGTAGACCACTGAAATAAATAAGAAACAAATAAACATCAACGAATGAAATGATTGGGTTTTGTATAGTTGGTGTGATTCAGGGTAAGAATGAATGAATATCCCAATCTATGGGGTCCCTGAACTGTTACATGTATTTATTTTGCCTTTGAATGATGGATTCGTTTATTATCTTGCTCTTTTAATACACATATTAATATAATCATTATTACCATAATGGAATTTTTTCTCATATTCATTGCTATTGATATAAAAGCGTATTTATGTATGTCAAACAGTACTGAATTTATTACTAAAAAGAAAAACAGTGCTAAATCATGATTTAAGGAAATAAAAAATAACTATTCACGACTAAATATCATTATATATTTAATATAGTCTAAATATAATATAGTACTGTATGGTCTCACGTGTATAAAAGAAAAAGAAAAAAAAAGAAAAAAAACAGCGCACGGCTTCATTGATTCGCCTCTAGGGGGCCCTCTTGTAACGCCATTGTGCCGGAAAAACTATTGGTGCCATCAATCAACCATCAGGCTTTCGATCTCATAATATCGAAACTAAATTTTACACTGAAAGCTAACTTTTATTATCAAAAAGAGTTTATTGATACATACATTTAGAATGTATAGATAGATTTAGAATTGTAATATATACATTTAAATTGTTATTTTGGCATTGTTCAGAGGGCTGTTTTAAATGTGGGATCAGGTCGTAGTTTTGGGGACCCTGTTATAAAATAAAATTTAATTTATTGGACTAGCCGGGAATAAAAAGATAGCAAGTTAATTGTAATTTCTAGGTCTTTAAGTACTTTAAAGTACTGTAGATCGCAAAAACAAATATATATATATATATATATATATATATATATATATATATATATATATATATATAGATATATCATGATATATATCATTCACGCACAGATTTAATTGGTCTAGACTATGACCATGATACCTATTACCTGACTAGCACTAGACCTTTTCCCCTCCCCATTATATTACAGATGTTGACCACATGAGAGGCCTACTCATCACTATGTTGTGCTCAGCTCTGAGGTGTGGATTCTAACAACCTTAATATTGGGAAATAATAAGTTATTAAGGCATTATAACGCAGTGTGCGTTACTATGTGAGCGATCTGCTACTTCACTCTGCGTCGTGTTTGGCGAATGAACGAAACCCGAACAACAAACGAATAAATAAACGTTCAGTGCATCCACTCACACTTCCTAAATCCCCCCCGAATTACGCCCCCTAGCTGCGCATTCACAACAGGTACGATCTCCTCACTATATTAGCGTATATTACCGTATGGAACCTTAGGCAAGCGCATCGCATTCCCAAATCCGTATTACTGCAATAAAGCGCATTTTTACTGAATGCAATAAAGCGCTTCCGTATAACCTAAACACCGTATCACCAGTTTATATGGAAAAGCAACCGGAACACAATTCTTAAAGGAGCCACGTCCCATATTTTACACTTCAAACCAACACTAAACAAACAACATTGTAATGAACAAGAAATTCATATTAAGTAGAGTAGAATAAATATTAAATAATCAATAATGTTATTAAAGTGAGAGATTTTGAGAGAAATGTATATAATTATATCATCTGTTACAGTTATTTACAGTATTAGAAACATGAAAAGTATTCATTTATGGTACACTGAAAACGTGCGATTAGTCACCTCGTGGCAATCGTTCGATTAATCGCGATTAAATGATTAAATGCAGTAAAGTAAGCAGTAAAGTTGAGCTTGGCAGCATTATCACGCTGTGTCCTGGACTATCATTCATTTACAGCTGAACAAACTCGTAAAAGTCTTTTTATAGAGCGTTATTGCACTTACTGGGTCCCAGGCTTAAGGAGAAAGCTGCCACGTAAACAAGCAGACTGACCAGCGAGATCCATTTCAGGGAAGGAGACACCTCGCTTTCCGACACGGATTCTCGCCAAACCTCGGATCTCACTTTCCAAGAACCCTCTGCGGGCGTCGCAGAGTTCGTTACGGCTGCTCTGTGATCGTCTGTGGAGTTCCAGGGCCCCTGAGTGTGTTTAAACGAGTCGTTGTGCCCTGAGAAAAAATCGACATGATGTGTCCTGATGCCAGCATCGTGCCCCTTCCACACCGGGGTTTGATTAAGGAGGCCCTGGCTCTGGCACAAGCTGGCCACTTGTGTTTGGCTGTGGAGCATTACGCCGCCTAACGCGGCCGTCGACAGGGACATGACAACGGCGCCTACGCAAAGGAAAGCTTTGGGCCCCACCCGGTCCACTAATAAGACTGCTGGGACGGTACCGATCAGCTTAACCACCCCGAGGCCGGTGGAGGCGAGCGTAGCAGCCTCGTTACTGTGAAATCCTACGCCGTGCAGCACCGTGGAAGCGTAGGCCAGCAGGTTGGGCTGTCCCGTTGCCTGCTGCAGAAACACCAGCGCCATTCCCACAAACATCCTCCTCCGCATGTTGGCGCCAGAGCGGAAGAGGTCCATGAAGCCCTGTTGGTGCTCGGCGCCCAGAGCTGCCATGATGACCTTCAGCTCCTCCTCCACCGCTTCCGTTCCCCGTAGGCGAGCGAGAGTTTTCCGTGCCTCCGTCTTCCTGCGCCTGGTCAGGAGAAAGCGAGGGCTTTGGGGCAACATCGGCATGACGCACACCTGCAGGCACGCAGGCACCAGGACTCCGCTCAGCGTGAACCTCCAACCGTCCGCCGTTCCTGCGAACGCCCAACTCAAGGCGAATCCCAGCAGGACCCCCAGGACCACCATCAGCTCGTAGACGCACACGCACCTCCCGCGCCAGGCGGCAGGCGACACCTCCGCGATGTACAGGCACGATGCGGTGCCCGACAGCGCCACGGCCATTCCCACCAATACCCGGCCCACAATTAACGTCCAGAAGGAGGGCGCGCAGACGCTCAACAGCGTCCCGCACGTGCACAGCCCCGCCGTGAGGATGATGGAGAAACGGCGCCCGTAACGGTCCACGACGGTCCCGCCGACCACCGAGAGCAGGAACGCCCCGAGCAGCAGGGCTCCCACGGCTTGTTCCTGCTGCGGACACGAGAGCGCCAGAACGTCCCTGAGCTGGAGCAGCACTCCGGAGATCAGTCCCATCTCATAGCCCAGCATGAGACCGCTGACGGAGGCCACGGACACAGCACAAAACACCAGCACCGCTCCACAACCTGGAAAGAGCCCGGATACACGAGGATGAGACACACTTGTCCGATGAATCACAAATAAAGAAAAGTAAACATTGGTTAAAAACACAAGATAAAAATGTATGGGTACGTTTGACACATTTAGTAACGGGGGTCCCTGTCCCATGTCTCTATCGCCTAAGACAAAGCAGGGGGGGGCAAACTTTTTAGCTCATGGGCCACTCTGACTCAGGCCCGGGCCAGCATCAGATGCATGCATATCAAACATATACATATATAGCATTAATGTTAATACTCAATGTATCATCACGCCGAATGCGCCATCTGGTGGAATGTCAGGCAAATGCAAATTCCATTTAAAATCTGAAATGATGTCATGGTCAAATTTCCAATGCATCAATCTTATGCATATTCATTCATTCATTCATCTTCTACCGCTTTATCCGATCTTCCCTCGGGTCACGGGGAGTCTGTGTCTATCTCTGGGCATTAAGGCAGGATACACCCTGGATGGAATGCCAACCCATCACACACACACACACACACACATTCATACACTAGGGACAATTTTCCAAGGTGCCAATCAACCTACCGTGCATGTTTTTTTGGACCGGGAGGGAAACCGGAGAACCCGGAGAAAAACCCCCCTTGAGGCACGGGGAGAACATGCAAACTCACACACACACATGGCCGAGACGGGAATCGAACCCGGACCCTGTGAGTTGAATGTGCTAACCACTAAACCACCATGCTTGCCCCTGGTATGCGTATACATGTTATTTATATCTTTCGGGATTAAGCAAACTAGAGGTTAGATAGTGGAAAAAACAAACAAACATAAAAAAAAAGAAGTACTGAATCATGAATATGTGCTGCATGAATAAACTCCCTTATAAAAGCGTCCCGATGATGTAACCCTTTTAATCTCTCACCGCTAACGATTGTTTTACGGCCCGCTCTCTTTTTCACGGTTAAATCGCTGACTCGTCAGGGCACATACTTATCACTCGCTCGTCTCTTGCGACTAGGAACTTCGATATACTGCCCTATCTCCAGGCAACGCTGGCACGTCGGCATTTTCCTACCCAGAAGCCACCAGGTGGTTTGTGTTTCTACACAATTATCATCGGACGAGCTGCTCGACCACGAGAGCGAGATCTGCGCCTTGTGTTTGGTTACTCGATCACGTGTAAATGGTGAATAAGGGATACAGTTAACGAGGGATACGAGGTCCTTGCTAAGTCACGTTTTTTCTCTGTGGGAATCGAGATCAACAAAAATGTATTCCATGCAAACCAAGACGGCTTTATGAAGATATCATTTAGAGAGCTCGGATCTCAACCCTTCTGGATGAACTGGAACACCCTAAACCTAAACCCTAACCCTACAACACTCCCTAATCACTAACCTTAAACTCTAAATCCTAATCCCTACCTCTAAATCTAATCCCTAAATCTAAATCCTAATCCCTAAGTTTAAATCTAAACCCTAACCCTAAATCCTAATCCCTAACCTTAAATCTGAATCCCTACCTCTAAATATAAACCCTAGCCCTAAATCTTAATCACTAACCCTAAATCTAAACACTAACCCTAAATCCTAATCCCTAACCTTAAATCTGAATCCCTACTTCTAAATCCAAACCCTAACCCTAAATCTTAATCACTAACCCTAAATCCTAATCACTAACCTTAAATCTGAATCCCTACCTCTAAATCCCCAACCCTAGACCCAAATCTAAACCCTAACCCTAAATCCAAATCCCTAACCTTAAATCTGAATCCCTACCTCGAAATCTAAACCCTAGCCCTAAATCTAATCCCTAACCCTAAATCATAATCACTAACCTTAAATCTGAATCCCTGACTCTAAATCCAAATACCTAACCCTAAACCCTAATCCCTACCTCTAAATCTAAACCCTAACCCTAACCCTAAATCCTAAACCTAATCCCCTAACTAAATACTAAACCCTAACCCTAAATCTAATCCCCACCTCTAACTAAACCTAACCCTAAATCCTAATCCCTAACCTTAAATCTGAAACCCTACCCCTAAATCCTAACCCGAAATCTAAACCCTAACCCTAAATCCTAAATCCTAATCCCTAACCTTAAATCTGAATCCCTACCTCTAAATCTAACCCTAACCCTAAATCTAAACCTAAACCCTAACCCTAAACCCTAAACCCTAACCCTAACCCTACCCTAATCCCTACCTAAAAATCTAAACCCTAACCCTAATCCACACCTCTAAATCTAAACCCTAACCTAAATCCTAATCCCCAACCTTAAATCTGAATCCCTACCTCTAAATCTAAACCCTAACCCTAAATCTAAACCCTAACCCTAAACCCTAATCACTACCTCTAAATCTAAACCCTAACCCTAACCCTAAATCTTAACCCCTACCTCTAAATCTAAACCCTAACCCTAAATCCTAATCACTAACCTTAAATCTTAACCCCTACCTCTAAATCTAAACCCTAACCCTAAATCTAAATCCTAACCCTAAACTCTAATCCCTAACCTTAAATCTGAATCCCTACCTCTATATCTAATCCCTAACCCTAAATCTAAACCCTAACCCTAAACCCTAATCCCTACCTCTAAATCTAAACCCTAACCCTAAATCATAACCCCCACCTCTAAATCTAAACCCTAAATCTAAACCCTAACCTTAAATCTGAATTCCTACCTCTAAACCCTATCCCTAAATCTAAACCCTAACCCTAAATCTAAATCCTAACCCTAAACCCTAATCACTAACCTTAAATTTTAATCCCTAACCCTAAATCATAATCCCTAACCTTAAATCTGAATCCCTACCTCTAAATCTAAATCCTAACCCTAAACTCTAATCCCTAACCTTAAATCTTAATCCCTAACCCTAAATCCAAATAAATCCCTAACCTAAATCTGAATCCCTACCTCTAAATCTAAATCCTAACCCTAAACTCTAATCCCTAACCTTAAATCTTAATCCCTAACCCTAAATCCTAATCCCCTAACTCTAAATCCAAATCCCTAACCTTAAATCTGAATCCCTACTTCTAAATCCAAACCCTAACCCTAAATCCTAATCCCCACCTCTAAATCCTTAATCTTAATCCTGATTTCTACCACTAGAGCTTATTTGACCAGGTTTGACCAGTCTGTCGCAGGAACTCGGCCAGGTGAAAGAAACGATTAGAGTTTAAATGTGTATTTGGGGAAAAAGTCATCAGCGAGGTAAACATCCACTCACGAACCATCCACACGTAGAAATTCCCCCAGTGGCCAAGAATCAGAATTGCGTTCTCTTGACTGTAGGGCTGCACGATTAATCGCTTAAAAAAATAATCACGATCCCGATACATTCATATGCGATCTGATTTCGAAATGGCGGCGATTCACTCCTGAGTATCGTCTATGGTGTATTCTACGCGTCAGCGCTTACCATACCCCGTAACCTACGCCGTAACGCTTCACCTCTACAAAAAAAGTAGATCCGCATAACGTCGACGCAGAGAGCGAGGTCTGTGATTGGTCGGCTCGGCACCTTCCAGAGACTGCCAGCTAATTCAGGAATTCGCCATTGTTACTACTGCAGAAACCCAAAAACACCAGTCGAAGAAACTCAAACACCGCCAACTAGTGTTTGGGAATAGTCACTGCAGCCATCTCTATGGTTTTCTTCACATTACTATTTTTCTACAGAACTGCAGAAATAAATGAAAGTTCATAGAAACCTCAGCAGTGCCGCGTCTATTAATAGCGTTCAACAAACAAAAGATCAGCAACAGAACGAGGGGCGAAAAAAACAAGACTCTCGCATGCGCATGTGTCTTATAACAGCATTCCACGCATATATACGTTTTGACTATTCACATGATCTGCCGGTCCCGGCACGTTCAACACTCAGCACAATGATTAGCTTTGCTCACGTTCCTAAACGGTGATGCAAATTCTTTAACGTACAATAACACGGTGGATTCGTGGTTAGAACGTTCTCCCCCTGCCTCAGGGGGTTTTTCTCCGGGTTCTCCGGTTTCCTCCCACGGTCCAAAAACATGCACGGTAGGTTGATTGGCACCTTGGAGAATTGTCCCTAGTGTATGAATGTGTGTGTGATTGTGAGTGTGTGTCCTGCGATGGGTTGGCATTCCATCCAGGGTGTATCCTGCCTTAATGCCCATAGACACCTGAGATAGACACAGACTCCCCGTGACCCGAGGGAAGATCGGATAAAGCGGTAGAAGATGAATGAATGAATGAATGAACGTACCATAATGTGTGAAGCAGTGAGAAGTTCGCTGACAAGATAATTGACCAAAAACAAGAATTGCATCATATGTTTGATATTTTCCACCTGATTTTTTCCTGATCTTCAACTTTCACCGCTGGCTTGTGTGCGTTTGGAAAGAGATATTTTTGGAGCATGTTTATTCTTTCATTCATTCATCTTCTACCGCTTTATCCGATCTTCCCTCGGGTCACGGGGAGTCTGTGTCTATCTCAGGCGTCTATGGGCATTAAGGCAGGATACACCCTGGGTGGAATGCCAACCCATCACAGGACACACACACACACATTCATACACTAGGGACAATTTTCCAAGGTGCCAATCAACCTACCGTGCATGTTTTTTTTGGACCGGGGGAGGAAACCGGAGAACCCGGAGAAAAACCCCCTGAGGCACGGGGAGAACATGCAAACTCCATACACACATGGCCGAGCCGGGAATCGAACTTGGATCCTGGCGGTGTGAGGCGAACATGGAGCACGTTTATCAGCTTGTAAAATTGCCGGTATTGCGAATATCCGACACGTCCGTCCTGCGAGATGATCACGTCTGTACAGCACTAACAGACTTACAAAAATATTTGTTTTGCTCGAGGTGTGTCTGGGGGTAGAAAACTTTGTTTGTAAAAGAGCTCACAAACAGTTCACAAGCGTCGCTGGCGGATTTAATTTGCGCTGTTTTCGTGCATTTTTACAGAGACCACTAAACCACCATGCTAACCTTCTGAGTTCAAGCAGCCGCTTTTGGGCCCTTAAGCAAGGCCCCAATTTCCCTATAAGGAATACTGTAAAGTCGGATAATGTGTTTTACCTATGAGAAGACTGGATGCTGGCATGATTTAGACGACATGAATACTGGTAAGACAAAGAGGGGCACGGTGGTTTAGTGGTTAGCATGTTCGCCTCACACCACCAGGGTCCGGGTTCGATTCCTGTATCGGCCATGTGTGTGTGGAGTTTGTGCATGTTCTCCCCCCGTGCCTCAGGGGGTTTTTTCTCTTTTCCTCCGGGTTTCTCCGGTTTCCTCCCCGGTCCAAAAACATGCACGGTATGGTTGATTGGCACCTTGGAAAATTGTCCCTAGTGTATGAATAGTGTGTGTGTGTGTGTGTGTGTGTGTGTGTGTGTCCTGCGATGGGTTGGCATTCCATCCAGGGTGTATCCTGCCTTAATGCCCATAGACGCCTGAGATAGGCACAGGCTCCCCGTGACCCGAGGGAAGATCGGATAAAGCGGTAGTAGATGAATGAATGAATGGTACGACAAAATGGGATTTTAGATACAGTACCACAAACTGATGAAACTCCGCCCCCATCTTGGAAACTCTTGGGATTCAAGCTCTTGGGATTCGTCAGAGCGCCGCCAGGTTGTGTTTCATTTTTCGCAAGTGTAATGCGAAGGACTACGGAAGCTCGTGTCAAACGATTTTTTCGTATTTTCCACATCGACATGAACCATGAAGTCGAATGAATCGATAACGAGGTTCCGTTGTGTACGTGTGTGTATATGTGTATGTAAGGCTTTATATTTACCTGCTTAACTACAGAGAGCACTTAGGTGTGTAATGTATAACGGGGTGTGTATGTGTAATGTATAGCACAGGAGCGGAAGAACTTGAAAAGCCTCAGACATTGTTCAAACCACATGTATGTATAATGTATAATATGTATAATGTATAATATATATATGTATAATATATATAATGTACAAATATATATATATATTGTATATATAATATACAAAATGTATAATATATATATATATATATATATATATATATATATATATATATTATATTATATGTATAAATCGGGGCACGGTGGCTTAGTGGTTAGCACGTTCGCCTCACACCGCCAGGGATCCGGGTTCGATTCCCGTCTCGGCCATGTGTGTGTGGAGTTTGCATGTTCTCCCCGTGCCTCAGGGGGTTTTTCTCCGGGTTCTCCGGTTTCCTCCCGGTCCAAAAACATGCACGGTAGGTTGATTGGCACCTTGGAAAATTGTCCCTAGTGTATGAATGTGTGTGTGAATGTGAGTGTGTGTGTGCTCTGTGATGGGTTGGCATTCCGTCCAGGGTGTATCCTGCCTTAATGCCCATAGACGCCTGAGATAGACACAGGCTCCCCGTGACCCGAGGGAAGATCGGATATAGCGGTAGAAGATGAATGAATGAATGAATGAATGTTATAAATCATAATAATGATCTAGCTAAAGCTTTTTTTGTTCAGCCAGAAATGACCTGTAACTCAAATCATTAAATGGAATCCGAACTGTGCATTGTTGTACACTAGGGACAATTTTCCAAGGTGCGAATCAACCTACCGTGCTTGTTTTTGGACCGGGACGAAACCGGAGAACCCGGAGAAAAACCCCCTGAGACACGGGGAGAACATGCACAAACTCCACACACACATGGCCGAGACGGGACTCGAACCCGGACCCTGGAGGTGTGAGGCGAACGTGCTAACCACTAAACCACCGTGTCTCTTTATTTATATGTTATATAATCTAAAATGATATGATTCTAATTATCTATAGTCATTATTTATCAAAGGGTTGACGGAAAATGGCTTCAGTCCAAAGTTAATAATGGTAAATGTTTGCTCAACATGACATATTTGAACAGATGGATTGGATTAAAAAAAAAAACAAACAAACATGTCCCGCACTTGCAAAATGAGGCCCCGGACTCCAAATAAAAAAAAAAAAAAAAAAAGAGACAAATCCTTTTGTAAAATATGCTTTTAGCTGTTCGGTTTGACAAGGTGTTTACCTTGAGTAAAAAAAAACAAAACAAAACAAACGTACCTGTGTGTGCAGGTGCGGCTTCCTCGTTGTGTGTGTGCACATCGTGAGCATGCAGATCCGCCTGGTCAAGGAGGTCCGAGGTCATTTGGTTGGTCTCAGCCGGAAGATCCATGATCTCCCACAGGGCTGATGCAGCTGGGAAAAGGGAGGAGGGGGGAAGCAGAGAGACGAGTTTATGCGGGAAAATGTGGTATACATTATTTAATATATTATTATAACATATATATAGTAATTCGGGCTGTCAAAGTTAATGCATTATTAACACGTTAACACAAATTGACTCTAACGACACTAATGTTAATAACGTGTGATTAACGCAGTGTGCGTTACTATATGAGTGATCTGCTCCTTCACTCTGCGTCGTGTTTGGCGAACGAACGAAACAACAAAAAAAGAACACCAAACGAATAAATAAACGTTCAGTGCATCCACTGACGCTTCCTAAATATTCCCCCGAATTACACCTACTAGCTGCGCATTCACAACAGGTACGATCTCCTCTCTATATTAGCGCATATTACCGTATGGAACCTTACGCAAGCGCATCGCATTCCCAAATCCGTATTACGCAATAAAGCGCATTTTTACTGAACGCAATAAAGCGCTTCCGTATAACCTAAACACCGTATCACCAGTTTATATGGAAAAGCAACCGGAACACAATTCTTAAAGGAGCCACGTCCCATATTTTACACTTCAAACCAACACTAAACAAAATAACATTAACAAGAAATTCATATTAAAAGAATCATTTCCAGAGTAAATAATCAACAATTTTATTAATGAGAGATATTTTGAGAGAAATTGATGTAATTATAACATATGTTAGGGTTATTTACAGTATTAGAATCTATTCATTTATGGAAAACATGCAATTAATGGACAGTTAATTGATGGACGATTAATCGCGATTAAATATTCGACTGACAGCCCCCATTTTAATAGATTACAGAAACATTTCTATTCACGCGCAAAGATTACTCCTGAACTGAAATGAATACTTTTTTTTTCCTTCTTACTTTTAGAATCAGCGAAACCCATCGATGCACTTTTTTTGTCGTGTAAACTACGAACGACGCCGTAAAACCCGTCGCGCGGGACCGACAAACTTAGAAATGACAAAGAATTACTTTGCATTGGAAGGAGGGGTGGGAAGAATGCTAGGAATTGTTTATAAAGCGACACCCATGTGTGTGTGTGTGTGTGTGTGTATGTGTGTGTGTGTGTGTATGTGTGTCACGAAGTTCAATAACTGCTGTTTGTGCAAATTCATCATTTATATTTGTCTGTTTTTTTTAAACTCCTCAGTTTTATTTGTGGAGCACTTTTTACAACTGACATCGTCACAAAGCAGCTTTACATCAGACACTTCATTATTTCCACAATTTATGTCACATTGCAGATAGAGAGTAAGGAGCACGGTGGCTTAGTGGTTAGCACGTTCGCCTCACACCGCCAGGGTCCGGGTTCGATTCCCGTCTCGGCCATGTGTGTGTGGAGTTTGTGCATGTTCATGTTCTCCCCGTGCCTCAGCGGGTTTTTCTCCGGGTTCTCCGGTTTCCTCCCCCGGTCCAAAAACATGCACGGTAGGTTGATTGGCACCTTGGAAAATTGTCCCTAGTGTATGAATGTGTGTGTGTGAGTGTGTGTGTGTGTGTCCTGTGATGGGTTGGCATTCCATCCAGGGTGTATCCTGACCTTAATGCCCATAGACGCCGAGACACAGACTCCCCGATCCCCGACCCGAGGGAATCGGATAAAGCGCTAAAGATGAATGAATGAATGAATGAATGCAATGATAGAGATAAACACTCCCACAGACCCATTGTACAGTTCATATTTTCATCATTTATTTACTACTTTTTATTTATTTAAAAATGTATTTATTATTTTTCCTATGCTTTTCTATTTGAACACTTTTAGTGGTTGTTTATTTTTCCCGCATATATTATACTGCAAATGACTTGTACATGCAACCGGTGATACTTAAGCAATACAGATGATTTTGAATCTGATTTCACTTGTCCATACGACAACATGATATATCATCATCATCGTCATCATCATAGACGTCCTAAATTAGCCATGAAACGAATCCTGTCCACCTGGAAATATGAAAAGACAAGAATTTGCTGCTTTGAGTTTTATTCATTCATCTTCTAGCGCTTTATCCGATCTTCCCTCGGGTCACGGGGATCCTGTGCCTATCTCAGGCGTCTATGGGCGTTAAGGCAGGATACACCCTGGATGGAATGCCAATCCATCACAGGACACACACACACACACACACACACACACATTCATACACTAGGGACAATTTTCCAAGGTGACCAATCAAACCTACCGTGCATGTTTTTAGACCGGGGGAGGAAACCGGAGAACCCGGAGAAAAAAACCCCCTGAGGCACGGGGAGAACATGCAAACTCCACACACACATGACCGAGACGGGAATCGAACCCAGACCCTGGCGGTGTGAGGCGAACATGATAACCACTAAACCACCGTATCCCCCGTATCCCCGATTTCAGTTTTATTTTAATTGAATTTGATTTATTTTTGGGTTCGATTTTTTTTTCATCCATACCTCAATATTCCCAGTAGTGGAAAGGGAAAGTGCACATAATGAAATGCATTCACAGATTTTTTTTGAAACACACACACACACACACACACACACACACACACTTCACACTGGACAAATCTACCAAGGTCAGTTTTGTTGGAGTGCAAAGCGGTGTAGCAAATGTAGCACGCAAAAAAAGTGTTGCCATTTTGCCTGCGTGCAGAAAGAAGTGAATCAAGTGCGTTTACAAAGTGTGAACACAGACAGGAAAAGTGGAGCAAAGTCAATAAAAGGAGGGAGAAAAAAAAAGAAAAGAAAGAAGACCAAACCTTATATACACATATATATCTAAATCTCTATATGTTTACCTTTTTAAGGATACTTTCCACCTTTAAATGATTAGGAAATCATTGCTGTAGCCCGGAGCCCTTCTTTCTTTCTTCCTTCCTTCCTTCTATCTGTCCTTCTTTCCTTCCTTCCAGCTTTTTCACTTCTTCTCGGTTCCAACAGTCGCTCCTTATAATGGCTTCGTCCACAATACGCATACTTCCTTACTATATAGAATAGTGCGCCTCCATCCCCCCCCCCCCCCCCCCCCCCCCCGCCCCCCCCCCCACCCCCCCCCCCCCCCCCCCCCCCCCCCACCCCCCCCCCCCCACCCCCCCCCCACCCCCCCCACCCCCCCCCCCACCCCCCCCCCCCCCCCCACCCCCCCCCCCCCCCCCCCCCCCCCCCCCCCCCCACCCCCCCCACCCCCCCCCCCCCCCCCCACCCCCCCCCCCCCCCCCCCCCCCCACCCCCCCCTGCAGAATACTACTATACTATTTAGTACGTTAGTACTCGGCCTGGCGGGTCTCCATGGCGACCGGTTCCGCCTGGACCGCTATTTTCGCCTGTCAACGTCGCGTACTATCTAGTAGGCAAGTAGTGTTCTATTTATTTATTTATTTATTTATTTATTTATTTCTGTGGCCCCGCCCACTCCGACACGCGCAGCAAAATAGCCGCCTCCAAGTTTGGAGCTCGCGCACCGTAGCCAAAGGGTTGCCATGTTGAATCACGAATTTCGTGTGTGTGTGTGTGTGTGTGTGTGTGTGTGTGTGTGTGTGTGTGTGTGTGTGTTTGTGTTTTTGTTTACCTCAGGCCTCACACCAGTTATCCGTCCTGGGTGTTTATTTCCCACCTTTAGTAATTCATGATTTACAGATGTTATATGAACACGAATACCATGTATATATCACACACACACACACACACACACACACACACATAAGGATTTTGGTTTCAGCTGTTTGTGACTCTCAAAAAGTGGAGAAAAGAATTTCGCTGTATGTTTAACGAACAAGACACGAGACAAAACAGCGTGGCAAGACGGATTAAGTACCTGACAACGCGAGACAATATATACAATACAAGAATATACAGCTTAAACAACTATACAGCTTAGGGACAATACAGCTGTATAGTCTTGTGTTAGTCTATATTGTCTCGCGTTGTCGGGTACAAATCTGTCTTCGCATGCTGTCTTGTGTAGCCTGTATTGTCTAGCTCAGTGGTTAAGGCATTGGCCATAGGCATTGGCAGATCGCAAGTTCGAATGCCACCCCATGTCCACCAAGCTGCGGGCCATTGAGCAAGGCCCTTAACCCTCAATTGCTCTGTTGTATGTCGCTTTGGATAAGAGCGTCTGCCAAATGCTAGAAATGTAAACACTATAACAATGTACAGAGTATATGGCAGGTCAGTAATGTCCACAATAGCGGTGTTGTGCATCATACATGATGGTCAGTTACTTATGAGTGTGATTGCCTGAGGGAAGAAACTGTTCCTGTGCCTGGTGGTTTTGGAGTACAAAGCGCCTGTCAGGTGGGAGCAGTTGAAAAAGCATGTGTCCAGCTTGTGTGAGGGTTACGACGCTTCAAAACACTTGTGTCTGTTACCTTCTGGCTAGGTCGTTACGTTATGCTAGTCTCGGCAGAGTCCATACAGACACCCGGATCACACTTGTCTTATGGACCAATATGGATACTTAGCCCTTATTATTTCTATTTCCCTGGCATTCTCTCTTACTGTACTTTGTTAATGACAAACCTATGAAGGATAGATATATCCATATTCATCTTCTACAGCTTTATCCGATCTTCCCTCGGGTCATGGGGAGTCTGTGCCTATCTCAGGCGTCTATGGGCATTAAGGCAGGATACACCCTAGATGGAATACCAACCCATCGCAGGGCACACACACACATTCATACAATAGGGACAATTTTCCAAGGTGCCAATCAACCTACCGTGGATGTTTTTGGACCGGGAGGAAACCGGAGAACCCGGAGAAAAACCCCCTGATACACGGGGAGAAGGTGCAAACTCCACACACACACACATGGCAGAGACGAGAATCAAACCCGGACCCTGGTGGTGTGAGGCGAATGTGCTCATTTACATTTACAGCATTTAGCAGACGCCTTTATCCCTTATATCA
>JACRUU010000030.1:17637946-17645446 GCA_030449085.1 Kryptopterus vitreolus | reverse complement strand
TCCATAAGCATTTCGAATTTGACTCTTAACCACCAAAAGCGCCGTCACCAATATCCCGCCTCATTGTAAACATGCGCATTTTATTTATAAACGGCTTTGCAAGGTTTTATAACTCGTGTTTCATTTGAAATCCGCTCGGAAAGATGACCGGGAATGAGAGGTCAAAGACAGGCCGTAAAGTGTTTGTGTTTGTGTGTCACGGGGGTTGATGTTGTGAAAGAGGAATGACGCACCGGTTTGCGATATAAGGGCAAAGTGAAAAATGAAGAAAGTCCGCCATCGCGTGAGCTGTTAAACAGTAAATGTCTGGGAAAATCACCTCATAAATATCCAGTTTAATATCTCTGCACGTTGTGTACGCCCCCTTTTACTTGGAAAAGCGACCAATAAAAAATGCCCACTGAGGTACAACGCTGTCATTCATTAGATGATTCCCAGAACAGTAGTCACGATGACGCGATGACGCGATATGAAAGTGTCAGGTGCAGCAACTGAATTAATTTGCTTTATTGCCAATCCGACACACTTGTCATATAAAAAAAATCCACATCAGGCTTTTCCGGGTGCTAAAAACAAAAATATTAAGCAAATAGATCACTATAGGTCGCTTGCCTGATTGGATAAAGGACCATCATTGGTGGATATTAAATGTCATTTGTTAGTGAATTTTAAGTGGCGTAATCTGTGTTTTACTGAAGGACATTTGGTCAAATATCTTACATTGAACTCGACTACATTTTCATTCATTCATTCATTCATTTTCTACCGCTTTATCCGATCTCTCGGGTCTCGGTCTCGGGTGCCTATCTCAGGCGTCTATGGGCATTAAGGCAGGATACACCCTGGATGGAATGCCAACCCATCGCAGGACACACACACACACACACATTCACACACACATTACATTCATACACACTAGGGAAATTTTCAATTTTTTCCAAGGTGCCATCATCACACCTACCGGTGCATGTTTTTGGTCCGGGACCGGGGGAAACCGGAAACCGGAGAACCCGGAGAAAAAACCCCCTGAGGCACGGGGAGAACATGCACAAACTCCACACACACATGACCGAGACGGGAATCGAACCCGGATCCTGGCGGTGTGAGGCGAACGTGCTAACCACTACGCCACCGTGCCCCCACTACATTTTCAAACGTTTGTTTTTATTTATCCACTTTACTGAAGTCTTCCATTTGGAAAGAATTTAACATCACAATATCTTACTTTGAACTGCATTTTCAGTCGTCTCTGAATGGATTGGAGTGGATAAATAAAAACAAACGTTTGAAAATGTAGTTGAGTACTAACATTAACTTCATATTTTACTTTGATTGCAACTATATTTATCCGCTATTTGTGGATAAATAAAAACAAAAACTCAACTCCTTGAAAACGTAGCGGAGTATTAATGTTAACTTCGCATCGTTTCAAAGTCAAATATCTCACTTTGAACTCAATAAAAATAAAAACGTAAATAAAAATAAACGTTTGAAAATGTAGTTGAGAACTAACTTTAACTTCACTAGATTTCAAAGTCCAATATCATACATTGAACTCGACTATATTTATACGTTATGGGTGGATAAATAAAAACAAACATTTGAAAATGTATTTTTAGTACTAACTTTAACTTCACTATGTTTCAATGTCAGATATTTGACTTTGAACTCGACTGCTTTTTCAGTCGTTTTATTTGTAGTGGATAAATAAAAACAAACGATTGATAATGTAGTTGAGTATTAATGTTAACTTCACTACATTTCAAAGAAATATTTTACTGGTCATACGACTGCTGGAAGTACACAAGAATCAGTTCAGTCCTTTTTTTTTTTTTTTTTTTTTTTTTTTTTTTTTTAGTTTCTGGACAGTGAGGTAAAAGAGAATAAAAGGAATGTTAGGATGGTGTTGTTATGAAATAGGTCTTCAGTCGGTTTGAAGATGTAGCAGTGACTCCGTTGTTCGGACATCCAGGGGAAGTTCATTCCACCACCTCGGTGCCAGAACAGAGAAGAGCCTTGAGCTGGCCTTACCTTTTACCCTGAGAGACGGTGGAACCAGACGAGCAGTTGGAGCTCTCAGGCAGCGAGGTGCAGTACGGGAGGTGATGAGGTTGCGGAGGTAAGATGGTGCAGATCCATTTTTGGCTTTGTAGGCGAGCGTTAGTGTTTTGAATCTGATGCGTGCAGCTACAGGAAGCCAGTGGAGCGAGCGCAGCAGTGGGGTGGTGCGAGAGATTTAGGCAGGTTGACACGAGTCGCACAACTGCATTTTGAATCTTTGCTGTGGAAATAGCGTTCTGAGGTAGAACCTGCCAGCAGAGAATAATGTCCATATTTACTTTGACTTCAACTAGTTTATTCGTGTGTGGATAAATAAAAAACAAAACTCCATCCATCCATCCATCCAAACGTAGGGAGTTTAATGCACTTCACTATGTTCAATGTCAGATATTTGACTTTGAACACTGCTTTTTCAGTGTTTTATTTGTAGTGGATAAATAAAAACAAACGATTGGATAATGTAGTTGAGTATTAATGTTAACATTCACTACATTTCAAAGTCAAATTTTTACTGTGAACTGAACTAAGGGGTAGGGTGTTCTTAGTGTTAGGCACGTTCGCCTCACCCGCCAGGGTCCGGGTCGATTCCCGTCTCGGCCATGTGTGTGTGTGGAGTTTGCATGTTCTCCCCGTGCCTCAGGGGGTTTTTCTCCGGGTTCTCCGGTTTCCTCCCCCGGTCCAAAAACATGCACGGTAGGTTGATTGGCACCTTGGAAAATTGTCCCTAGTGTATGAATGTGTGTGTGTGTGTGTGTGTGTGGCGATGGGTTGGCATTCCATACAGGGTTATGCCTTAATGCCCATAGACGCCTGAGTTAGACACAGATCCCCGTAACCCGAGAAGATCGGAATAGCGGTAGAAGATGAATGAATGATGAATGAACTAAGGGGCCGTTTCTAGGGTTAGCATGTTCGCCTCACACCGCCAGGGTTTTCGATTCCCGTCCGGCCAGTTGTGTGTGTGGAGTTTGCATGTCTCCCCGTGCCTTCAGTGGGGGTTTTCTTCCGGGTTCTCGTCTCGGTTTCCTCCAGGTCCAAAAACATGCCGGTAGGTTGATTGGCACCTTGGAAAATTGTCTCTAGTGTATGAATGTGGGTGTGTGTGTGTGTGTGTGTCCTGTGATGGGTTGGCATTCCATCCAAGGTGTATCTGCCTTAATGCCCATAGACGCCTGAGATAGGCACAGACTCCCCGTGACTCGAGGGAAGATCGGAAAAAGCTTAAGATCATGAATGAATGAATGTTTTATTCTCCACTCAAATAAAACTTCACTGAAAAATGCAGTTCAATGTAATATTTGACTTTGAACTCATCTTTTTCAGTCGTTTTATTTGTAGTGGATAAATAAAAACAAACGGAAGTCGATACTTCAGTAAAGTACAGATTAACGACACTTAAATTCACTAATTTCAAAGTGAACATACTTACCTGCTGAAGCTGATCTATAGTGATCTATCGTTAATATTTTTGGTTACTTTTGCCTCCACTGCCAGGGTCCGGGTTGACCCGTTCGGCATGTGTGTGTCATGAAGTTTGCAGTTCATCGTGCCTAAATGGGGGTATAGATATCAGTGTTTTAAGGTTCATTATATCCGGGGTCCCGGTCCAAAGTAACAAAGCACAAATAGGTTGATTGGCACCTTGACTTAAAGATTGTCCCTAGTATCCATACTTTACTGGAGTAAATATTTATCATCCGACGCAATTATCTGTACTTTCTATTCCTTACGTTTTAAAACTAGCTTCATTAATCCTATCACATTCCGGCTCGTCATTAATAAATCAAAACCCTTATCCAGATAAGCGTCTCCATCCGGATAGAGTGAATGTGATTGGATTGGATGAGATATAAACATGTACCATTCCCACACACTATTGGTTTGTACTCGATCCGTCGCACCTGCACACCACAACGAATAGCCAGTGTCGGGTTTGTTACTCGAAAATGTCTTAAAAGTGATTATTTCTCCACCACTGAAAAGCTGATTTATTTCTCCACCACTGGCTCGTTTATTAAACGTGTGTTTTCTCTTCGTCCTCCGCAAATGAAGATACAGTAAGGAGTTCAGTAGAGAGAGAGATGTTCGTTTTTTCAGTAAATTTGCGATGTGTTGGAAGCGATTGAGTCGTTCATAGCGATTCCTTGAGTCAAATTGCGGAGAAAGAGTCTCGAAGTGGACTTTTCTTTATCAAAGTCCTTAGTGCCAATACAAGGCCTTTTTTAAACTTCAATAGTAGTATCTTTTTCGAAACTTAAGTTCAAGTAGTTTCGAATTACACAATACTTACAATTTGAGAGCAATTTTAAAAAGCTTGTGGCATTTTATACTTTTAAACTTCAAGTAGTTTCGAAACCAATACTTTTACACTTTTATTTGAGTAAAAAGCTTGACTTCAACGTCTACAGAAGTCTTTCTAAACCCTGATATCAATACTATACTATCTAGACTATACTATATATACCTGAGGAATGAATGGGAATATTTTTAGACACCTGTGTTTAATATCATTCTATTCATAGATTGGCGTGTTAAGAGTAACATTACGGCCTCGACACATAAACCAAGAATATAAAAGAAAGCACCATTATAGCTAAAATCATCTTTGTATACGTAAATACATTTGAACTAAAGTAACTAGCTACATGCAACGCCGTTACGTAATTTAATTACAAAATAAAAGTAGCAGTAATTCGTTACAGTTACTGAGAAAAAAGGTGGCGGAAATTACTTTTGAAAACGTTAAAAATTACAAAAAGAAATATTTCACCCGAAAGTCAACAATTTGATTCTGAAGCAGCTCAGTTTCGAAAAATAAAAGCTACTTTTTTTCCCCAAGGGTTCTAACTCATTTTAACTTAATGCTAACTTAAAGTGCCACCTAGTGGACAAATGATAAACAGTTACTTTACTTTTATAAAGCTATTTGAAAAGCTACACTACATTATTACCCAAAGTAACCTTCCCAACACGGTTTAAAAGTACTTTTACTGGAGTGTATCTCGACTTTGACTCAAGTACATAGTTTGTGTTACATAAAGTTCACTTCTGCCCCCATAAACTCGGATTCCTGCCCCGTAGACCCTGGCCTGCTATCTTTTCTGCTCCCGGTGGTCGTAAAGTGTGTGTTTGAGTTACTTAACACTTCCTGTCAGCGCGGGCCCTAAGCGGCCCCGTTCTCATGACGACGACGACGACAATGTCTGTTACGAACATGAACCCAAGCTCTCGAGACCCGAACAGACGGCATTTTGAAGCATTTTGGGGGCGGGGCAACGAAAAAAATATCAACGTTGTTTTATTGCAAACCAAACCAGTCACATAAATCAAACGTTTTACAACTTTTACAGTACATGTTTAACAGTTATCATTACATGTAAGCATATCCTTAGTTGCTTTGTTCCATATATATTAAAACTAAAATACACAGACTCAAAAATATACAAACAAACTTAAATAGCAGTACACAGTCATATCGAGTGGAATGTGGTGAGCGAATGCAGATGGAATGCTTCCTTTTATTGTCGTTTTGTCTTTTGAGCGGCTTCGTTACATCACAAAAGGATGGAGGGGGGGTTGGTGCTGGAAGACTAAAAGGTGAGACGAAGGCGTCTGATCGGTCGGTCCAGGCGTCTATCTACACGCGTACATAGCAGCAGATCCCTTCCAGCGTTGGCCCACACAATCAAAGGGAAATAAAAAAAAAAAGATGGACAGATGATGGATGGGGGGGCGGGATTGGGGAATTGTGCAACCAAACCTGAGGTCATGCAATTGATGACAGATTGGACCCAGAGGACTCATGACGGAAAGGGAGGATGAAGGCACATGTTACATACAGTCCTCTGGAAGCAAAGCATTCACATTCTGTTCTGGCAACAGCAATACCCTCGAATACGTGGATAAGGAAGGAGGAGAAAAGAAAAGAAAGAAAGAAAGAAAAATGAAAATAAAAAAAAAAAAAAAGGTCCATTAGCACTCCGGCACTTTCTCACTCTGTCCACTCTGACCAGGACGTACGTAAGCGGAGGAGAAGTAACCATGCGCTTGTGTGTTGACGAATGAGACGATGAGGAAAGTCGATTCGGTCACGTGTTGTACGATTCGGGCCTGTTTGTTTTCCAAAGCGAGGCCTACGGAGCTGCCTAAAAGGCCATGTGCAAACAGGGGCCCCCAATCTGGGGGCGGGGCAATGGGGCTGGCTTCATTCTCATAGTGATGCACTACAGGTGGGACCTCCATGGGACGGCATTTCCATGGCAATGAGCTACGGGGTTTTTTTTTTTTTTTCCTTTTTTTTTTTTTTCCTTCCAGAGTCTATGGGATGGTGTCTCCATGGTGACAAGGCTACAAGTACGAGTCCATATTGGGAGCGTAGGAGAAGCCCAGGAAGGCCTCGGCGGCGTCGCTGATGCTGGCCGTCACCAGGGCGCTGTCCGGGGAGCAGCCGATGGAGCTCGGCACCGGCTCGTCTGTGAACTCCGGGTCGAAGTGTCGCAGGTCGTTGGGGCCCGTCTGGAACATAACGCGCTCGTTAACACAACGTTTTCTTTTCCACATGCCCCCCCCCCCCCCCCCCCCCCCCCAAGGGGTTTAGTTAGTTAGATTTCACCGTAAATTCCCAGGATTCCACGCGTTAATTATATTTTTAACGAGGAAAGTAGGGTTTTATTTGACACGGTGGTAATTAGCTAATTAATTTTGCTGCCATACAGGATTTCCCCATAAATTAACCGATAAAATATAAATAAATAAATAAATAAATAAATAAATACATCACAAGGAAATTCCCTCATGGAACGTACCACATTCGGGTTGAAAGGAGGGGTGAGCTTCTTGGCGTTCAGATCGTCCCAATTGATAGGCGAGAAGAACATGTGGTTCTTGATCTCATTCTGTAAACGAAAAACAAACAAAAACAAACATAAGCCACTGGATCACAACGTCGATTCGGGTGCCAAGCGGGGAACAAACGGCGAACTTACGAAGTCGTCGGCGCAGCCTAGCCGTTTGGTGCGGTCTTTCTGCAGCAGACCCTCCAGCAGATGGCGCGCCGCGTTGGAAATGTTCGGCTTCAGCTGCAGCGGTTTGTTCAGGATGTTGTCGTACATCTCGGCCGTGTTGCGGCTATAAAACGGAGGCTGTGGGGGTTTAAAAAAAAATAGTGCAGGGTTAAAACGTCGCTCTCCGTGATTGGGTAGGGGTAACCATAGAGCTGGCGTGGTTTACGGCGATGACGCAATACTCACCAAGCCGTAAAGCATTTCGTAGAGCACGGCGCCCAAACACCACCAGTCCACCGTGCGATCGTACGGCTGCTTATGTAACACCTCTGGAGCCAAATACTGATGGGGGAGAAAAAGAAGGTAAACAAATGCACTAGTAAACAAAAAAAAGGTATTTACTTGCGACAAGAAAAGTGACATGGGAGGGGGCAAA
>JACRUU010000030.1:17630446-17632946 GCA_030449085.1 Kryptopterus vitreolus | reverse complement strand
CTCCGAGGCACTCAGTGATTAAATCAGTGACCCATCAATATATAGGCTGATTGACTTCAGCTCATGCAAAACCCTATTAGGCTACACAAACCATACATATCATGGTAGCCTTATTGATAAAGAACGTCTGTAGTTGTCAGATCCGGGTGCACTCTAGTATGCACTTTAATACATGATTCGTGCGAGAATGCACTCGAATAAAACATAAAAATAAACCCTAAATACCCCCCCCTCACACACACACCTTTTAGTCGCTCGCTGCTCCTTATGGTCCCTGGAAATGAACTCGGTCTGCAACGGTTGACTTTATCGCACGCAATCCCAAGACTCCTTATCACTATGCTAACATATATCAAGTGTGTTATAACCAGGTCAAAAGATCTCACACCTGGTTGGATTTAGTGCAGTTCATGGATGTGCTGGAGAAAGGGCAATGAACTGTACATTACCTGCTGGCTGTATCGAAACATTCAACATTAAACCAGATTTAAGGGATCGAACCTATTTCCTTTCCCAAATTTTCCCCAATGTTCCCATATTTCTCGTTAACAGACGAATTGGAAATCCGACATGGAATATCGGAAATGCCGGGGTAAATATCGTAATGCAGCTATTTGGCCAACAAAACTCCAGCTATCATCTATGGGATGACAGGCAAGATTAGGAAAAAATATGAATTCATTCATTCATCTTCTACCGCTTTATCCGATCTTCCCTCGGGTCACGGGGAGCCTGTGCCTATCTCAGGCGTCTATGGGCATTAAAGCAGGATACACCCTGGATGGAATGCCAACCCATCGTAGGATACACACACACTCACACACACATTCATACACTAGGGACAATTTTCCAAGGTGCCAATCAACCTACCGTGTATGTTTTTGGACCGGGGAGGAAACCGGAGAACCCGGAGAAAAACCCCCTGAGGCACAGGGAGAACATGCACAAACTCCACACACACACATGGCCGAGACGGGAATCGAACCCGGACCCTGGCGGTGTGAGGCGAACGTGCTAACCACTAAGCCACCGTGCCCCCCTAGCATAAAAATATACTTCGGGAAATAATAAAAAAAAAAGTAATAAAACAAATAAAGTTCTACGACATCGCTGTCTTTAGGGCAAGGCAAGGCTTACGTCATACTGTGCCATGATGAGAATCCGAAAAGATGAGGAATGGTATTATGGGGAACTTATTAACCC
Source organism: Kryptopterus vitreolus (assembly GCA_030449085.1). NCBI lineage: Eukaryota > Metazoa > Chordata > Actinopteri > Siluriformes > Siluridae > Kryptopterus > Kryptopterus vitreolus. Next base: position 17,631,743 of record JACRUU010000030.1, on the reverse strand, counting down.
CTTTTGGGAGAATATCGGATTATAATAAAGTTGTACCCTGAACCGAGGCTGTAAATGCAGACTCTCACGGCCATTTAATAAAGGCGTTTGCAATTATTTTTAAGTCATGACACAAAGACGAAAGTATTTGAGAAGGAGGCTCATTACACTATTAACCTTCAGGTGCCATAGCGAAGCATTTAGCTAGTGACACATTGGCTAGACAGATGTCTGGACCGTAGTGGTGAACTTGGAGAAAAGGTAACAACAACAACAACAAGATCAACAAGGCGTCACAGTTAACCAAGAGCAGACGGGAAAAACAAATCCGAACAGGAAGCCTCATTGCTGACAATAAACAGGCCTACATTTACATTGTTATCATCGTTCAGGCGCTGCTAGACAAACCATCCCAATCGGACAGGTTTACGGGTTAAATCGGACTACTTTTTACCACACAAAATGTTTGTTTTTGTCTCCAACAAGCACACAAACACACACCAATCTCTTCATTTGCACCGTGGCGGTTACCATAATGTAAATCTCCCTCCAATAAGTAATAAGACCATAATGACCATTAGCATAATAAAGCTAGCTAGTCAGCTAGTTAGGAACCAACCTGACAGGGTATCTGAGTAGTTATTAATAGAAGTATGTTTATAATCATTTATTACCGTTAATACATACTAGCAACAACTTAATACTAGCTATTTATTTTTGCTAGCAATTAGAAAATGCTACCATTAATGCTTATAGTCTTTACTGCTAGCGCAACGACGGTGGCTAGCATCAACGAACAAGACTGGATTTCTGAAAAGAATTTGTCATAGTTGTTTACACGACATGAATCTGACAGGATAAGATACGATGAAGCTTATATAGATGGTTAAATGTGTGTGTAAATAAACAACCAAACAAACAAAAAAACACCCTTACACATATACAGGGGGGAAAATGAAATCTACGAAAGGAAATAAAAGCTTTCTGTCTAGAAAATGTCTTGTTTTTTTTTTGCCATGAAAGATAAAAAGTCTTGCATATTAGAGTATAAATCTTAAAGAAAACTTACTTTATTTATCAAATAGGATGTTGTGCTGATTTTAAGACTAATACTGTCCTGAAATAATTTATATATATATATATTATATATATATATATATATATATATATATATATATATATATTTTTTTTTTTTTTTTTTTTTTCTTACTGTCTTCTCTCACTCTATTCTTTCTCACTTGTCTGTTTGCACAATGAGATTATTTGCACAGGTAGATGCCAAACTGTTTTTTCATCCCTGTGTACCCATGTACTATGT
>JACRUU010000030.1:17620446-17627946 GCA_030449085.1 Kryptopterus vitreolus | reverse complement strand
GCTATTTTCTAACATCATGTTACTGTCTGAACATAGATAGCAAATAAATGACAGCCCACGCTAACCACTTCCATCTGGTCTACACAGAAGCGTGAAATGGCAGCGACGGAATCTGGCTACTAAAACGTGGCCACAAAAGCTGACCTTGATGAGACCACAAATCCGCTTGGATATGAACCAGTGCTTAGTTGTTTTCGGGTTCAGAAACCGAAATGACACACGGCTATTTAAAAAAAAAACGTCATTAGTTGCCTTTGGACCAAGTAGTCTGATCCAAATTCTGTATATATATACAGTCCCTGACAAAAGTCTTGTCGCTTGTGTACAAATTGACCTGAAGTGCCGCTGAAATATATTTCTAATCAAGATTTTTTTACAAGAAATGTCTCATTTTAATCCCAACAGCTTTTGTAATAATGTTTCAGTGCAAAACGAAACTGTCAAAAAGTATTCTAATATTCACAGCTTGGTAAAGCCCATTGAGTCCATTTTTGCAAAGACATAAGTGTTGTCGCCTTGTCATATGAGCTTCACCTGTGACTAATAATGGATCAATGAGGTCTCAGGTGTGTATAAAAAGAACCCCAGTACACTAGACCTTCACCTCAACTGCAACTAGACCTCTGCAAACATGCCTAAGATTCACCCTGAGACTAAAGTGTTGATTATCAAGAGGCTGAAGACCAGATCCACTGCTGATGTGGCAGACACCTTCAATGTGTCTCAGCGTCAAGTACAGAGGATAAAAAAAAGATTTGAAGAGACTGGAGACGTTTTTGACAAGCCCAGGTCAGACAGACCCCGCAAGACAACTGCTCAAGAGGACCGTTTGTTGGCTCGAAAATCCAAGGCCAGCCCATTTTCCACTGCAGCAGAGCTCCACGAGACCTGGTCACCTGAAGTCCCCGTGTCAACCAGAACAGTTTGTCGGATTATATCTCCAAATGGCCTCCATGGTCGAATCAGTGCCCAGAAGCCAGCACTAAACAAAAGACGATTGAAAAACCGTGTGGCATTTGCCAAGGCCCACAGCCTGCTAAAAGGATGGACGCTGGAAAAGTGGCAGAAGGTGGATTTTTCAGATGAATCTTCTGTTGAATTACACCACAGTCGCCGCAAATATTGCAGGAGACCTACTGGAGCCCGCATGGATCCGAGATTCACCCAGAAAACAGTGAAGTTTGGTGGCGGAAAAATCATGGTCTGGGGTTACATCCAGTATGGGGGTGTACGAGAGATCTGCAGGGTGGAAGGCAACATCAATAGTCTAAAATACAAAAATACAAGAAATCTTAGCTACCTCTTATATTCCCAACCATAAAAGAGGCCAAATTCTGCAGCAGGATGGTGCTCCATCGCATACTTCCATCTCCACATCAAAGTTCCTCAGGGCGAAGAAGATCAAGATGCTCCAGGATTGGCCAGCCCAGTCACCAGACTTGAACATCATTGAGCATATGTGGGGTAGGATGAAAGAGGAAGCATGGAAGACTAAACCAAAAAATATTGATGAACTCTGGGAGGCTTGCAAGACTGCTTTCTTTGCTATTCCTGATGACTTCATCAATAAGTTGTATGAATCCTTGCCAAACCGCATGGATGCAGTCCTTCAAGCTCATGGAAGTCATACAAGATATTAAATTTGGATCTCACAGCACCACTACTTAATTTGCTGACATATTTTTGTATTTGCAGTAAATTTGTTCAATTTCTGTATTAGGCGACAAAACTTTTTGTCTTGCCAAAATTTGACCTTTCTGTTTTGATTAAATGATAAATCTTTTTTCAGTGAAACTAATTTATTTCAGTGCATTAAACATCATTTGGGAGGGTTTTAGCTGTTCATACGAGCTATTTCTAACACCAATTGATTAATTAAAAGTCAATAATAGCAAGGTTAATAGCAGGTGTTTCTACAAAATAGATAAGCGACAAGACTTTTGTCAGGGACTGTGTGTGTATATATATATATATATATATATATATATATATATATATATATATATATATATATATCTATTCATCTTCTACTTTCTACCGCTATAACCGATCTTTCCCTCGGGTCACGGGGAGTCTGTGTCTATCTCAGGCGTCTATGGGCATTAAGACAGGATACACCCTGGATGGAATGCCAACCCATTGCAGGACACACACACATCACACACTGGATGCAATGGATGGATGGAATTTTCCAAGGTGCCAATCAACCTACCGTGCATGTTTTTGGACCGGGGAGGAAACCGGAGAACCCGGAGAAAAAACCCCTGAGGACACGGGGAGAACATGCAAAACTCCACACACACATGGCCGAGACGGGAATCGAACCCGGACCCTGGCGGTGTGATGCGAACATGCTAACCACTATTATATCCCCATAGACAGATGTGACAGACGTACGCTCTCTCTCTCTCTCTCTCTCTCTCTCTCTCTCTATCCTCTCTCTATATATATATATATATATATATATATATATATATATATATATATATATATATATAGTATATAGAGCGTACGTCTCTCAGATCTGTCTATGGGGATTTTCGCCAGCTCTTCCTCAAAGTACTCGGACGGTTGGTGTGAGACGTTGGAAGGACAGTTAAGCACCCACATGTGTCCCCGCTTGACTTTACCCATGCAGCTCAGGCGTCACTTACTTTCTCACCTACAACACAATTCAATCTTTCACGTTGTTTTATTTTTTTGGCTACTCAGAAAATCCCCTCAAAATCAACATATCATAGATATAGATTATTTAATTATAGGTATTTAATCGCGATTAACAGCATAATTGCCACCAGTGAACTCACGATTAATCGCACATTAATCGCATGTTTTCAATGTACCATAAATGAATACTTTTCATGTTTGTAACTCAAAGGGCATGGTGGATTAGTGGTTAGCGGTCGAAAATTAATGATCAAATTGTATTATTATTATTAAATTACATTATTGATAATTGAATATTTATTTTACTCAAAAATGATTCTTTTATTTGAAATTTTTGGTTCATTTTGAAGTAATTTTATAGTGGTTGTTTTAGTTGTTAAATACTCCTTTAAGAATTATGTTCCGGTTTTTGGTTGCTTTCCATATAAACTGGTGATACGTTTAGGTTCCATACTTATAATATTAATTGAATTAATTTTTAATAAAATTAATAAAATTAATTTATTAATTTCTATTATAAGTATGGAACCTAAAATTATTATTAATGTAATATCCATTCCATAATATAGTGAGGAGATCATACCTGTTGTGAATGCGCAGCTAGGTTGAGTATATATATATATATATATATATATATATATATTTTTTTTTTTTTTTTTTTTTTTTACTGCATTTGGCAGACACAAACCCTTATCCAAAGCGACTTACAACTGAGTAATTAAGCAATTAAGGGCCTTGCTCAAGGGCCCACTAGTGGCAGCTTGGTGGTGGTGGGGTTTGAACCTGTGATCTTCTGATCCAGAGGCCAACACCTTAACCACTGGGCTACATATATATATATATATATATATATATATATATATATATATATATATATATATATATATATATATGGAGCTGTATGTATGGTCTTCAATTTCGGGCTTTCTTCTCACTGTTTCATATTAACTTGCACAATTTACTGTAGCAGTTAAGTCGCAGTAATAGTTCAGGTTTAATTCAAGGTTCATGTAGATCAGTCTAGTGCCATAAAACCAAGCAAACGAGTATAAAAATATCTGTAATTATACTTATAAATCCCTGTGGAGAGTTTGCTGGGACCAAAACTCTGGACTGGTGGGGACTAAAAGCCACAGTGCAGTCATTCTGCAGAAGGTCCTCCCTTATTTCCAGCCTGTACTGTATCACTCCTGCACTAATGCACAAAGTGAAAGGTCAAGTTATACTCACTGTAGACACGTTGCACATTGCTCTACACTGTAGCGCTTTATTCCATTCTATCTCCTGCGCCGTGATAGAGAACGCGGTAAAGAGTTAGATAACAGAAAGTGTGTTGTAATGCTCTGGACTAATACTGATTAGGATTCTCAAAACGCTTGTTAACCGGCCAATCAGATAACAGAATGAGTCCCCTCGCACAAATCAACAAAAATGGATAAAACAGCGCGATTATTTTTGTAAATATACATTCATTCATCTCATCTACTAATAACTACCGCTTTTATCCGATCTTCCCTCGGGTCACGGGGAGTCTGTGTCTATCTCAGGCGTCTATGGGCATTAAGGCAGGATACACCCTGGATGGAATGCCAACCCATCACAAGACACACACACACACACACACACACACACACACTTTCATACACTAGGGACAATTTTCCAAGGTGTCAATCAACCTACCGTGCATGTTTTTGGACCGGGGAGGAAACCGGAGAACCCGGAGAAAAACCCCCTAAGGCACGGGGAGAACATGCAAACTCCACACACACATGGCCAAGACGGGAATCGAACCCGGACCCAGGCGGTGTGAGGCGAACGTGCTAACCACTAAACCATTGTATCAGAAGATACAGGAAGGAGGTTAAGAACATACAGGAAGCTGATGGGAAATTCAGCCGTTACATAATTCTACATAAATATTATTATTATAAACCATCTCAACTTTAGAGGATGGAGAGCGTTCTTTTGTTTGGGTTCATTTAAGCCTTTAATCGCCCTTACAGGATATGTGGGAGTCACATGACAAAAAAAAGCGACTCAAAGGAGATGAACTATTCAATTCTGTTTTCTGAGTCATGTGACAAAAGAACGACAAGTCACGTGACAAACGAACGATTTTGTTTAAAAAAAAACAACTGAAAAACAAACAAAAACAAATTGTCAGTAATAAATTAGAACAGATTTACCCTTAACAGAATGTACCAGATATTGCCTAATATTACAGTAAATGGAAATGATTGTAAAGTTTAATTCGTTAATTTGTTATTAAAAATTAATTGTAAATAAAAATGATTGTAAACCGTCATTTGTTAAGTTGTTATTTAAAATGAATTGTAAATAAAAATAATTGTAACATATAATTTGTTAATTTGTTATTACAAATTAATTGTAAATAACAATTGTAATTGTAATTGTAATTGTAATTGTTGGTGGGCGTGGCCTGTAATTGTTGGTGGGTGGGGCCTGTAATTGTTGGTGGGTGGGGTCTGTAATTGTTGGTGCGGGGTCTGTAAATGTTGGTGGGCGGTGGCCTGTAATTGTTGGTGGGCGGTGCCTGTAATTGTTGGTGGGTGGTGCCTGTAATTGTTGGTGGGTGGGGCCTGTAATTGTTGGTGGGTGGGGCCTGTAATTGTTGGTGGGCTGTAATTGGACTGTTGGTGGGCGGTGCCTGTAATTGTTGGTGGGCGTCTGTAATTGTTGGTGGGCGTGGCCTAAATGTTGGTGGGCGTGGCCTGTAATTGTTGGTGGGTGGGGCCTGTAATTGTTGGTGTGCGGGGTCTATAAATGTTGGTCGGTGGGGTCTGTAATTGTAGGTGGGCGGGTCCTGTAATTGTTGGTGGGCGTGGACTGTAATTGTTGGTGGGTGGAGTCTGTAATTGTTGGTGGGTGGGGTCTGTGGGCTGTCTGTTTAAATTGTTGGTGGGTGGGGTCTGTAATTGTTGGTGGGCGGGGTCTGTAATTGTTGGTGGGCGGGGTCTGTAATTGTTGGTGGGCGTGGCCTGTAATTGTTGGTGGGTGGGGCCTGTAATTGTTGGTGTGCGGGGTCTGTAAATGTTGGTGGACGTGGCCTGTAATTGTTGGTGGGCGTGGCCTGTAATTGTGGGCGTGGCCTGTAATTGTTAGTGGGTGGAGTTTTTAATTGTTGGTGGGAGGTGCCTGTAATTGTTTAATTCGTTAATTAACGTCATTTATTAAGTTGTTTTTAAAAATGAATTCTAAATAAAAATAATTGTAACATATAATTTGTTAATTTGTTATTACAAATTAATTGTAAATAACAATTGTTGTACATTTGTATTTGTTAATTTGTTATTAAAAATTTATTGTAAATATATATATATTTTTAATTTAACTTGTTATCAAAAATTTTAATTGTAAATAAAAATGATTGTAAAATTGTATTTCTTAATTTGTTATTGAAAATAAATGGTAAATAAAAATGATTGTAAAATGTAATTTGTTAATTTGTTATTAAAATGAATTGTAAATAAAAACTATTGTAAGATTTCATTTGCTAATTTGTTATCAAAAATAAATTGTAAATAGAAATTGTTGTAAAATTTAATTTGTTATTAAAAAAATAAAATGTAAATAAAAATTATTGTAACATTTAATTTGGTCATTTGTTATTAAAAATGTATTGTAAACAAAAAATATTGTAAAATTCTATTTGTTCATTTGTTATTAGAATCATTGTAAATTATACATGGTCTTTTTGAGGCCGCTTAAAACTGTATAAGTTCCTTACGACAGCAATAACCGTCTATAAAAACCCTTTTTCGCCGGGAATCGTGAATCGTGGGAAGGTTTTATGTGTCACCCAAACCTCAGAGACATTCATTCATTCATTCATCTTCTACCGCTTTATCCGATCTTCCCTCGGGTCACGGGGAGTCTGTGTCTATCTCAGGCGTCTATGGGCATTAAGGCAGGATACACCCTGGATGGAATGCCAACCCATCACAGGACACACACACACACACACATTCATACACTAGGGACAATTTTCCAGGGTGCCAATCAACCTACCATGCATGTTTTTGGACCGGGGGGAAACCGGAGAACCCGGAGAAAAACCCCCTGAGGCACAGGGAGAACATGCACAACCTCCACACACACATTGCAGTACGGGAATCGAACCCGGATCCGGGTGGTGTGAGGTGAACGTGCTAACCACTAAGCCACCGTGCCCCCTCCTCAGAGACATTTACCTTCTAAAATGCTCCGTGCTTTGTTCTCGTCTCTAGCGCCGGGTTTTCGCGAGCGTATCATTAACATGCGCCAAATGTAATTTGCTTTAATATTCTCCCGAACAGAATGCAGAGATAATGACTGAAATAACGGGAGTTGGATATAATTGTCAAGTCGTTTTTTGCTAGTCAGGAACGTCGTCACTTTGTTATTTCTTTCTTTTTTTTTTTTTGTTCGTGACATTTTAGCTTTCTTTTTTCTTTGGGATTCGAGACAATCATGTGACAAAGATGTGTTGAAGAGCCGCAGTGACTCATCAGGCGTTTACGAGCGTTAATTAAACCGGGACACTTTTCACGTGGAGAGAATTACACGGTAGTTACAAAAAAAGAAAGAAAAGAAAAAAAAAAAACGCTGTGTAGGAGGAAGTGCAGGAATCGATCGTGGCGTTTTTTATTTATTTATTTATTTTATAAATAAGGATAAAGTCAAATGTTTTGCTTACTGGTGTCTGAGGTGCAGCTGTAATCCGGATCGGCTTCTCCGTGATAATACAGATCCATCGCCTGAAATAAAAGCAGAAAAGATAATCAGTATGTATAAAAAAAAGAAAGAAAAAAAAAAGTGGGTGCGATCTGTAAT
>JACRUU010000030.1:17605446-17610446 GCA_030449085.1 Kryptopterus vitreolus | reverse complement strand
TTATTTCAACGCTTTTCCTCGTCTTCATCATTCATTCATCTTCTAGCGCTTTACCTGATCTTCCCTCGGGTCACGATGAGCCTGTGTCTATCTCAGGCGTCTATGGGCATTAAGGCAGGATACACCCTGGATGGAATACCAAAATATTGCAGGACACACACTCAAACACACACACACATTCATACACTAGGGACAATTTATCCAAGGTGCCAATCAACCTACCGTTCGCAATAGCGAACAAGGTGGAAGGAGGTGGTAGCTCGGAGGACCAGAAGATTGCATGTTCAAATTCCACCACCACTACTACCACCACGTTGCAATTAATGGGCCCTTGAGAAAGGCCCTTAATCCTCAATTGCTCAGTTGTAAATCGCTCTGGATAAAGGCGTCTTCATTCATTCATTCATCTTCTACCGCTTTATCCGATCTTCCCTCGGGTCACGGGGAGTCACTTGGGTCACTATCTCAGGCGTCTATGGGCATTAAGGCAGGATACACCCTGGATGGAATGTCAACACATCACAGGACACACATACACACACACACACACACACACATTCATACACTAGGGACAATTTTCCAAGGTGCCAATCAACCTACCGTGCATGTTTTTGGACCGGGAGGAAACCACAGAACCCGGAGAAAAAACCCCTGAGACACAGGGAGAACATGCAAACTCCACACACACATGGCCGAGACGGGAAACGAACCCAGATTACTTTACTGACTAATTCTGCCCTGAAAACAAAATCTTTTATCAAGAGTCATGTGTTTAAAAAACCTAAAATGTAGATAGCACCTCAGTGCCTAAAGCACTGTTTTTACCATACAGCACTGATTTATTTATTTATTTTAAAAAGAGAAATTGCAAATCTTATATAAAGTAAAAACATATTTTTTTTACAAAACAACATAGAGAACATATCATTTTCAGCATGTGTTTGCTGTAGCGCATCTCAGGAAAAGTGGGGACCGGGGCAGCGTTTTTTGTTCATTGTACAGCGGGTCAGTGAAGTGACTGGTGTGTAAAAAGTATAGACTTTCAGAAGTAAAAAAAAAGTGTTGACAAATTGCGGAATAATTATAAAATGATGCACATTTAAAGAACATAATAACGATTTATTAATAATCATTCTTAAAACTAGTATTAATATCGAGTCCATCATAAAGTCTACTAGGTCCTATAACCCGACACAAAAAAATCCCCAATATAAAATTTGTATTTTTCACTTTTTAACCACTAGGGGCAGCTTGGTGGTGGGATTTGAACCTGCAAACCTTCTGGTCCAATGAGGTCCGATTAACCTCATTATGTGCTAAACGATTAACAAAAAAAAACGTTGCCCCGGTCCCCACTTTTTCTGAGAAGCGTTACGGCAAACACATTCAAAATGTTATGTTCTCTATGTTGTTTTGTAAATAAAATATGTTTTTACTTTATATAAGATTTGCAATTTCTTTTTTTTTAAAAGAAAGAAATAAAAAACGTGCTGTACGCTAAACACTTTTTCTTCCGTTCTCACAGATTGCATTTGGTCCTCGTAATGCACATGCGGTTCACAGTTCACTGAAATCATGTGTTTTCTTTTTTCCCTGACTCATGCTGACCACATCATCCGCTCGCATAATTAACCCTCGGCAGAGATACAAAGGGACAAAGGACACGTGGGTCGAGCGCTACGGAGAGACGCCGAGACGAACGGAAGAAAGACGTGAAAAAAAAACGACGCTTATTTTCTTGGTACGCTCTCCGTTGTAGCAACGACAGTGTTTTTTCAGGTCCAGCACGGAGGTTGGACGTCCTCGCTGATACAAGTTACAAATGTGAAAAGGTGGAATGTTACCAAAACTGCCAGACGGAAAAACGATCTAAAATCTCCACGTAGGGAAAAAAAAAACGTCCAGGTAAAAGTCAACGTTGAAGTTGTGCGTTTGCTTTTTAAACACTTTGAAAAAGTTCCTATCATAATCGAAGTACCACAAGTGGCCCTTAAGCGAGGCCCTTGAACTTTCTCTGATCCCCAGTGATGGGTAGGTGACTTTGGAATTGTAATAGCTTACAGATTACAAACGACTCTATTCAAAATGTAATAAGTAGTGTAACTTTTTATTTACTTTATAAAAGTATTTAAAAAAAAAGGAACATTTGATTATTTTTGGATTATTTTCATTTGTCCACTAGGTGGCGCTTGGAAAAAGTCGGATATATTTACGGAACTGAGCTGCTCCAGAATCAAAATGTTAAAGGGGATGGGGATTTATCCCATCTTCCCTCGGGCCACGGGGAGTCTGTGTCTATCTCAGGCGTCTATGGGCATTAAGGCAGGATACACCCTGGATGGATTTCCAATCCACCGCAGGACACACACACACACACACACACACACACACACACATACACACATACAGGGACTAGGGACAATTTTCCAAGGTGCCAATCAACCTACCGTGTATGTTTTTGGACCGGGGAGGAAACCGGAGAACCCGGAGAAAAACCCCTGAGGCACGGGGAGAACATGCACAAACTCCACACACACATGGCCGAGACGGGAATCGAACCCGGACCCTGGCGGTGTGAGGCGAACGTGCTAACCACTAAACCACCGTGCCCCACTTATTTTGGAAATTAAATTAAATGACTTAATACCGTTAGCTACTCCCGAACACGGCTGATCCCAAGAGTGCTGAACCCCCTACGCTGACCCGACAACCCCCCCCCCCCCCCTTAAACTGGAATACATAAAGAAAATACTTCGGTGTACATGTAAACCAAGAAAGTGTGTTTGTAATTAGGAAAGATCAACAACCAATGGCAGATTTATCGCGGTTTGACCTTTCACCCCGATTTGAATTTAGCCCTCATTTACAGTCCGTTACAAAAGCCAGAGCAACAATGTACACCAATAACATTTACTATAGTCAAGAAAAGTGTTTTTTTTTTTTTCGAAAGAAACTACGGTCAAATATAACGTAATACGGTGTAAATAAAATGCCGATATAACAAAAATAATCGTCAGGGAGTCCTCGGGTTACGCCGGTTTCGCCCCCATAAAAATATAAACAATAATATTACGCGTCATTCCGCCATAAGCGGTTTAGCGTCGTAAGCGGCGTAAACAAGCGCGAACTAGTTTCGGGCGCCCGACGTTTTATCGTTGTTTGCTTTTAGCGTTTTTTTTTTTTTAAGGTAAGGAATTTTTCGCTCTCTTTTTTATTAATATTTACTTTCATTCATGAATTCAAGGAATTGTTTTCTCTTTTTTTAAATACTTAAATACTTTACGTCATTAAGCGTTACGTTTTTTTATAGCACTGTACGTACAGTACATTTTAGACTTACACTGAAAATCATGGGTCCAACGTCGTAACCCGAGGACCCACTGTATACATTCATTCATTCATTCATTCATTCATCTTCTACCGCTTTATCCAATCTTCCCTCGGGTCACGGGGAGTCTGTAATGAATGTGTGACCAATAAAGCCTCTACATTTCTGTATAGCAGGTGATTTATACTTAAACCTTAAGCACGGAGGTTTACGACCCGTTTTTTCAACGGCCCCAAGAGTGGCACCAGGTTTTTCCTCCAAATAAATAAATAAACAAACAAACAAACAAACAAATAAATAAATAATGCCAGGAGATGAATTCACGTTTTTTTTTGCCAATTTAGCCCAAGGTTCAACATTAGTAGATGCTATTTCAACATTAGAGTGCAACAGTAAACAAGAAAAAAAAATGAGTGGATTTAGTCAAATGCGGCATGGGTGAAAGTTTGTGCACCCCCTACCCCCCAAACATGGTCTATTTTGAACACATTGAGTCCCGGTTTACTGTTATTGATATTCATTCATCTACTACCGCTTTATCCAATCTTCCCTCGGGTCACGGGGAGTCTGTGTCTATCTCAGGCGTCTGTGGGCATTAAGGCAGGATACACCCTGGATGGAATGCCAACGCATCACAGGACACACTCACACACACACACACATATTCATACACTAAGGACAATTTTCCAAGGTGCCAATCAACCTACCGTGCATGTTTTTGGACCGGGGGAGGAAACCGGAGAACCCGGAGAAAAACCCCCTGAGGCACGGGGAGAACATGCAAACTACACACACACATATGGCCGAGACGGAAATCGAACCCGGACCCTGGAGGTGTGAATTCATTCCAAACCTTTACAGTAGGGTTGAGGGTCAGGGCTCTATAAGCAAGGCTAGCTTCAAGGTTCGAGGAGCTATCTTTATGGAATCATCATGGTGAAATGGGTTTTGGTCTCCGAGTAAAGAGTTTCCAAGACATGATGTGCCTGCAAATTTCTGCCAAACACATGCGCAGGCGTCCCCAATACTGCGTCATAAAAATGTTTGTGTTTGTGTGTGTTTTCTTGCATTGGGTCCACGGTGTAATTTAGCATCACACCCAATGAGGGAGGTGGTGTAGCCCAGTGGTTAAGGTGTTGGACTCTGGACCGGAAGATCACGGGTTCAAAACCCACCACCATCAAGCTGCCACTAGTGGGCCCTTGAGCAAGGCCCTTAACACACAATTGCTCAGTTGGAGGTCGCTCTGGATAAGGGCGTCTGCTAAATGCTGTAAATGGAAATGGAAATGTTCCTGAAAAATGTTACTGCAAACAGGTAATAAAAGACATGTAAATAAAATAAAAACGCTAACTTTATTTTTGCTCCAAATAATGATGTTGAAAACTTTATATAGAGTAAAAAAAAACATTATGTTTGTTGTGATATATACACGGTGGCTTAGTGGTTAGCACGTTCGCCTCACACCGCCAGGGTCCGGGTTCGATTCCCGTCTCTGGCCATGTGTGTGTGGAGTTTGCATGTTCTCCCCGTGCCTCAGGGGGTTTTTCTTCTCCGGGTTCTCCGGTTTCCTCCCCGGTCCAAAAACATGCACGGTAGGTTGATTGGCACTTTGGGAAACTGTCCCTAGTGTATGGATGTGTATGTGTGTGTGTGTGTGTGTGCACTGCAA
>JACRUU010000030.1:17572946-17602946 GCA_030449085.1 Kryptopterus vitreolus | reverse complement strand
CAGGAACACCACAACGACTTCTTTGAAAGAAGTCCAAAAAAACCATTTCACGCATCATAATGAATGAAAGTAAAGGACGGCGGTCTTTAACGCCGCCTCAGGCACGTCATTAGCATACTTTACCGCTGAAGTCATACATGTTATGAGTAATGGCTTGTAATCGTCATATTTTTTTTCCGACTGAGAAACTATAAATAGCACGGCTGAGCCGTTACTGCAATACATATTAAAACGATTTTATTGGTTTTTATATTTTTCGTTATTTTTTTAGTTAAATTAGCCAGAACCAAAAGACAAATTGCTGTGAACGAACTAAAAATACTTCATCCGCTACTTAAATTAGCACTTCTCCAAAAAATGATATCGTATCATTATTAGTCGGCGGCCTAATGAGCAAATATTAGGGTGTATTTATTCATCTGCGAAACCTGATTGCAAAACGGAGTCTACAAATGTTCTCCTAAGCAGAGGTGGCAAGTAACGTAAAGTTGAAATACTTCGTTAGCTTACTAACGTAGAAATTTGGGGTATTTATCCTGTAGGCCCGTAACCCTGTGTGCTCCAAGCTGGGATATGCGAAGCGAGAATTTCACTGTCCTGTATTTTGTATGTGACAAGTAAAGCCTATCATATCATTCTATTCTATAAGGTCCTGGAAGATTGGACATACAGAAGGTCCTGGAAGATTGGACATACAGAAGGTCCTGGGAGATTGAACATACAGAAGGTCCTGGAAGATTGGACATGCAAAAGGTCCTGGAAGATTGGACATACAGAAGGTCCTGGAAGATTGGACATGCAAAAGGTCCTGGAAGATTGGACATACAGAAGGTCCTGGAAGATTGGACATACAGAAGGTCCTGGAAGATTGGACATGCAGAAGGTCCTGGAAGATTGGACATACAGAAGGTCCTGGAAGATTGGACATACAGAAGGTCCTGGAAGATTGGACATGCAGAAGGTCCTGGAAGATTGGACATACAGAAGGTCCTGGAAGATTGGACATGCAGAAGCTCCTGGAAGATTGGACATGCAGAAAGATTGGACATGCATGAGGTCCTGGAAGGTCCTTGGAAGATTGGACATACAGAAGGTCCTGGAAGATTGGGCATGCAGAATCTCCTGGAAGATTGAACATACAGAAGGTGCTGGAAGACTGGATATACAGAAGGTCCTAGAAGATTGGACATGCAAAAGGTCCTGGAAGATTGGGCATGCAGAAGGTCCTGGAAGATTGGACATACAGAAGGTCCTGGAAGATTGGACATGCAGAAGGTCCTGGAAGATTGGACATGCAGAAGGTCCTGGAAGATTGGCAAAAATTGCTCAGCAGTTACTGGAATACAAACTAAATAGATTTTATTGGTTTATATCATTTATTTATTTCTTATATCATTAGTGCGTCTGGGTTGAATTGCTGTTAAATTATTTACTAGAGTATACATTTTGGGTATTTATACTTCACTGGAATAATTATTTATGAACCTTACAACCTTTCTACTCTGCACGCTTTAAATAATAGCGCTCGTTTATCGATACTACAGATAAACGGATAGCGTGAATGTGATTGTGGTTGGATGGGATATAAACATATACCATTCCTATTGGTTTGAATTCAATTGGTTAAATTCAACTACTGTATATTCCTCCATTCTACTCTTATTCTCCACATTTAACTTCTTTATTTATTTCATTCATTCATCTTCTACCGCTTTATCCGATCTTCCCTCGGGTCACGGGGAGTCTGTGTCTATCTCAGGCGTCTATGGGCATTAAGGCAGGGTACACCCTGGATGGAATGCCAACCCATAACAGATCACACACACACACACACACACACACATTCATACACTAGAAACAATTTTCCAAGGTGCCAATCAACCTACCGTGCATGTTTTTGGACCGGGGGAGGAAACCGGAGAACCCGGAGAAAAACCCCCTGAGGCACGGGGAGAACATGCAAACTCCACACACACATGGCCGAGACGGGACTCGAACCCGGACCCTGGCGGTGTGAGGCGAACGTGCTAACCACTAAACCACCGTGTCCCTTTATTTCTTTATTTGTTTATTTATTTTTAAATGTCATATCAGCCTTTAACAAACGTTAAGCATGCGTGTCATGCTTGTGCATGGTTCTTATATGTGACGAATTTGACGGTAAAATGTCTCGATTTCATAAAATGTGAAAAGAAAATGGCAAAAAAAAAGAAAATGCGTAATAAAATCTGACCAAATCAATTTGTCGACTTTGCATAAAATGACGGTGAATAATAAATAATAAATAAACATTTCACGTGGAAAATCGAGGGCCAGCACATCTTTCATTTGCTAAACACGCGTCTTAAAGAGTGAATTCTCATGTTGTTGATCCGGACTTCCGTGATGTTTAAAGCGATGTGTTGCCATCCACAAATCTGACACAGAGCTCACCAGCAGGACGCCAGTGTAAACATACACACCGCGATCAAACACACACACACACACACACACACACACACACACATCTAACAAACGCAAACGCTGGGTGAACAGATATAAATAAAGACAACTATGAGCCGTCTGGAAAATATTCTCACACTCACAAAGTTGAAAACAAAAGCTAGACTGGGTTGTTGTTGTTTGGTTTTTTTTTCTGACAGGGCCTAAATGTTTTTTTTTATACTAATTGTGACAGATGTTATAAATACATAACATTCAATCAAAATCTAACATCATAATAAAATGATTGATTGCTTTATATGTATTTTCACTCTGGAAATGCTTCGTCTAATATTCATTTCTCGTTAACTAATGAACTTCGTATGCAATTGTTATAGTGGTTAGTTAAATACGGTACGTGGCCCCTTTAAGAATTATGTTCCGGTTTCGGTTGCTTTCCATATAACAACCCAGAAGTTTTTGCTGTCCACAAACTTTACACATATATATCTATATTATATATATAATATATATATATATATATATATATATATATATATATATATATATACAGACAGTCCCCCCCCCCCCCCCACTCTATGAACGAGTTACGTTCCAACAGTTCGTTCGTAGTATGAATTTGTTCGCAAGTTGTTCCTGTCGTTCGCTATTGACTATATACGCACGTCTCCTAACTATGTTGGTAAGATATACGCTATAAAAACGCTCTTTAACTGCATTCCTGAATGCTGCACTTAAGAGAAGTTATAAAAACAATAACACATTTAAAATGAATAAACAGTATAAAATAATACTGTAATGTATACAGTAAGTACTGTACTTACCATCGAATGTCGTCATTAATATGTGTGTGGATGGATGGCCAGGAGGATGTGGTAGGCGTTACATGGTTATTACACTCGTTCTCTACCATCTGCGTTTGTTACAAATCCGAACAAAGGAGCAGGGTGGCTTAGTGGTTAGCACGTTCGCCTCACACCGCCAGGGTCCGGGTTCAATTCCCCGTGACCCAAGAGAAGATTGGATAAAGCGGTAGAAGATGAATGAATAAAATGAATATATATATTATATATATATATATATATATATATATATATATATATATATATTATATATATATATATATATATATATATATATAAGGGGCACGGTGGCTTAGTGGTTAGCACATTCGCCTCACACCGCCAGATTCCCGTCTCGGCCATGTGTGTGGTGCGTTCTCCTCCTCGTGCCTCAAGGAGGTTTTTCTCTCCGGGTTCTCCGGGGTTTCCTCCCTCCGGTCCAAAAACATGCACGGTAGGTTGATTGGCACCTTGGAAAATTGTCCCTAGTGTGTATGAATGTGTGTGTGAATGTGAGTGTGTGTGCCTGCGATGGGTTGGCATTCCATCCAGGGTGTATCCTGCCTTAATGCCCATAGACGCCTGAGATAGGCACAGACTCCCCGTGACCCGAGGAAGAAGATCGGATAAAGCGGTTAGAAGAAGTTTATGAATGAATGAATGAATATATATAGGTGTCCTAATACTTTTGCCCAGTGAATGCACAATGAATAAAAAAAAACCCTCCTTGTTAAATCTAGTGCCTGGAAAGCTGTCATTAGCACTACATGGTGCCCCCCCCCCGCATTGTTGTCTCTGCAAGTTCGATGGTCAGATTAAACATGACACCAGCACCCCCCCCCCACCCCCGTGCTCGATGGTGCCTTAAAAGAGCACAAATGATGTAACACATCATTCCTTATCTCGGTTCTGAGGCATCTCGGGTGGAGTTTAACGCAACCCTCGCATGCGCTCGCCACCCTGTTCAGAAGATTATCATCAAACCCACGGTACAGGAAAAGAGAGAGAGAGAGAGAGAGAGAGGTTGGGAGACGACAAAAAATGCACCATCAGTGCAGATTTCCGAGGCTCTGAGAGACAGCGTGAGCTTCCAGAGCCTCATCTAACCCATATAAATGCAAACGCAATTGACGCGCCCTGCAAATCACGACTGGCGCTCTGAGCACAGAGTCCTTCAATCCCGCCAACATCTCGATCGATCAAGCAGCAGCACACACACCTGTAACTTGAAGAAAGGGGGTGTCCTGAACCCCAGGCCCATGATCTTTTATCCTACCTAGAGAATCCACAGGACGGGGGGGGGAGCACAAGGCCGGGGGTTACCCTGGATCAGTGGCGTCACAAGGGTTGGTGTCACCCGGTGCGGTAAAACCATGGTGTCACCCCCTGTAGATTTGTCCATGGCTCGCCAATAGTAACGTTTGTAACTTACTAACAGTAACATGATTATACCTTGGCGATTCTGTAAATGTAAGTCCTAAAGTTACACAGACATAAGAGGAAAACCAATAAGGTAGAATTAGGAATTAATAGCATTTAAGAACTGCAACAAAATGGTTATTTTTATTTCGCCATTAAACATTATAGAGCCTACCTTACATTTAAAACATTCCTTTCCTGGTCTTCAAAGCAGCAAACTTGTCAATCACTTCATCTCACACGATGCCACAGACACACAGATCGTGAGAAAAGACTTAGCGAGAGGTTTGGAAGAGATTCTAGGAAGTCCCATTCTGTCAAATTTGCATTTTTTTCATTTTGGTGTCACCCTTTGTGATGGGGTGTGATTGGTGTCACCCGGTGCGGCCCGCACCCCCCCCACGCACCCCCCCTAGCGACGCCACTGCCCTGGATGGAGATCCACGAATAAACTCACACTATTTCCGGGAAAAGGCCTCGGGAAGACCCAGAACACGTTGGAGGGACTATTTCTCTCGACTGTCCTGGGAACGCCTCGGTGTCCCCCTGGGGGAGCTAGAGGAAGTGGCTGGAGAGAGGGAAGTCTGGGCATCTCTGCTTAGACTGCTGCCCCCGCGACCCGGTCCCGGATAAGCGGAGGAAGATGGATGGATGGATGGATGGATATTTCTAAGTTTCTCAATACACCTATAGGCAGACTTATACAGCCTTATAGGCAGTTCAACTTTACAGCATTTGGCATTTGGCCCTTATCCAGAGCGACTTACAACTGAACAATCGAGGGTTAAACGCCTTGCCCAAGGGCCCACTAGTGGAGACTCGGTGGTGGAGGGATTTGAACCGGCGACCTTCTGGTCCAGATGTCCAGTGCCTTGACCACAGAGCTAGCACTTCCCTGAGGGTTGAAACCCTTGTGCGTGGAGATTGTATGTTCTCTCTAGGGTTTGGTTTTGAGTCGTCTAGTTTCTATCCCATTCTATAGATATGGGCTGCTGCCCCAAGTTTCACTAATAAAAAAATGAATACATTCACTAATAAATAAATAAATATATAGATAAATTAACGAATCAAAATAAATAAATAAATAGATAGATAAATTCATTCATTCATTCATTCATCTTCTACCGCTATATCCGATCTTCTCGGGTCACGGGGAGTCTGTGCCTATCTCAGGCGTCTATGGGCATTAAGGCAGGATACACCCTGGATGGAATGCCAACCCATCGCAGGGCACAAACACTCACATTCACACACATTCATACACTAGGGACAATTTTCCAAGGTGCCAATCAACCTACTGTGCATGTTTTTGGACCGGGGGAGGAAACCGGAAAACCCGGAGAAAAACCCCCTGAGGCACGGGGAGAACATGCAAACTCCACACACACATGGCCGAGATGGGAATCGAACCCGGACCCTGGCGGTGTGAGGCGAACGTGCTAACCACTACGCCACCGTGCCTCCTAGATAGATAAATTAACGAATTAAAATAAATAAATAAATGAATGAGTAAATAGATAAATACATTAATTAATTAATTAACTAATTAGTTGAAATAAATAAATAAATTTCGCTTAAAAAAAGCTGCATACTTTTGTTTTTTGTTTGACCTGCGTCATTTCCGGGCCTTTATTTACTTTTTCCGGCTCTTTTGCAAGCCTCCGTTTTTACAGTCCACACTACAACACAAACGGTTTTCAAATTATCCACTTTATATCCACTTTCCAAAATATAAAATAGTAAATAATAAAATAAACATCACAGATAAGTCACGAAAATGACCCGGTGGCTATCCTGAAAGTTTGAAGAGCAGATTTAAAAACACTAAATGATTCAGCGTCCGTAGATGTCTGTTCAGTCACAAAATTAGAAGAAGCCTATATAGAACCATATAAAAGGCAATGCAAAAGGAAAATTATAGGGTTGGGGAATCAAAAATCGATTCCGATTCTGGAATTGGATCATTAAAATTAAGAATCAGATACTACTTATAAAATTTCGATTCCTCTTTTTGACTCTTTCAGGACCTTCTGCGCATCCAATCCTGCCAGGACCTTATGTGGTAATCTGTGGCTACACTTTAAAAACACAAAACTAAGTGTAATTATGGTAATAAATGAATATGTTGAAAGCACACGACCAACACGACTTCCTCCTCGAGTCCTCTTATTGATTACTGAGTGCATTTCTTGTTCACCTGCAAATCTTCCAGGACCTTATATAATAATCTAAACATCAATGTACAAGATGTACCTGTTAGGATCAGATTCGATAGGATGAAAGGATTCTTAATGGAATAAATGAACTTAAATTAACGTTAAAAAAAAAACGGTTAATATGTCTAGAACTGGTAAATCAGACGAAGTAGCCTTCATAGTTTTCCCCCCAAAAAACTGCCAATATAAACATTAAAAACATGAAATAAATAAATAAATAAATAAAGCAAGCAAAGCACATTAAGCAAAGCACTGGAAGTCAGATTGAAGGTGGAGAAGAGCCTGACCTTGCAGTTTTTGGTCTTGTCTCGTGGGCCGGGCATGCAGGGTTGGCACAGCGGACTGGGTGGGTGTGGTAGGTAATACCCTCCAGGACTGTAGGGGCAGCAAGCGTACGAGGTGGGGAAATGTGTGTACCAGAGATCCTGTCCATCCTGACACTTGGGGCACGGCGACAGAAACGTTTTCATCTGGGGCTTCTCCACACTCACCTTCGGATTTCTCATCCACCTCCGAACCTGCTCATCACACACACACACACACACACACACACACAATTCAAACACGTTATAATGTAAAATACAATGTTTATTCCAAAGGTCCAGTTGTTGATGAAACGCTCCGAATGTGGCACAGCGTAGATTTAATTTTTCTAGATGTGAATAGGTGTATAGGGGCACGGTGGCTTAGTGGTTAGCATGTTCGCCTCACACCGCCAGGGTCCGGGTTCGATTCCCGTCTCGGCCATGTGTGTGTGTGGAGTTTGAATGTTCTCCCCGTTCCTAAGGAGGTTTTTCTCCGGGTTCTCCGGTTTCCTCCCCGGTCCAATAACATGCACGGTAGGTTGATTGTCACGTTGGAAAATTGTCCCTAGTGTATGAATGTGTGTGTGTGTCCTGTGATGGGTTGGCATTCCATCCAGGGTGTATCCTGCCTTAATGCCCATAGACGCCTGAGACAGGCACAGACTCCCCGTGACCCGAGGGAAGATCGGATAAAGCGGTAGAAGACGAATGAATGAATGAATGCATAGGTGTGTAAGGTGTGTATGTGTGATATCCTGGGGTTCCTTTCAGCACCGAGTCTATTCCCATAAATCACCCGAACCTTCCCGAAATGTTCTCTTAAAACAAAACAAGCCTGAGTAAGAGTAAAAGAATAAATGATTACTGCAGTAATAAAGTTGTTTTGTGCTGGAAAAAAGATAAGAAATGCGTTTTATATTTATCACATGGACTTTACAGCAAAGTGAATTGAATATCACAGCCATGTTAAACCCCCTGAGGCACGGGGAGAACATGCAAACTCCACACACACATGGTCGAGACGGGAATCGAACCCGGACCCTGTAGGTGTGAGGCGAACGTGATAACCACCGTGCCCCTATATATATATATATATATATATATATATTCATTCATTCATCTTCTACCGCTTTATCCGATCTTCCCTCGGGTCACGGGGAGTCTGTGTCTATCTCAGGCGTCTATGGGCATTAAGGCAGGATACACCCTGGATGGAATGCCAACCCATCACAGGACACACAACAAATTTTCCAAGGTGCCAATCAACCTACCGTGCATGTTTTTGGACCGGGAGGAGGAAACCGGAGAACCCGGAGAAAAAAAACCTCCTGAGGCACGGGGAGAACATGCAAACTCCACACTCCACACACACATTGGCCGAGACGGGAATTGAACCCCCCGACCCTGGAGGTGTGAGGCGAACGTGCTAACACACTGTGCCCCTATATATATATATATATATATATATATATATATATATATATATATATATATATATATATATATACTTTCTTTCTTTGTTTGTTTTCTCACATCATGCCATTTATTACTCACATTTCCAAACGTATGCTGAATGACTACACTACACATGTACATGACAGACTGACTCTTTGCCCCATGACAGTGCTTCTCAACATGTGCCTTCTATCAATAGCCTTAGAAAATGGAAACTGTCCGAGACGTTTGTTTTGTTTGGTCGCACGCTCGCGCTTGAATATTAACTCAGCGTGTCTTGAGTCATATCTCTTACGGTAAAGAAGAACAAGAATGGAATCCAAAGTACACACACACACACACACACACACACACACACACACACACACACACACAACACACACACAGAGCGGCTATGATCAGTGTTTTTCTATTTAAAGCAGCTCTTTAGATTTATCGCTTACTTATCACTCGTCGGAAAACTGAACCGTTGGAACGCAACGAGCCGTTTGTAGAGTAAAGGAGAAATGAAAAGATGATTTTTCTTTCCTTTTCTTTTCTTTTCTTTTCGCTTTGATCTCTCATTTCATCCGAGTTGATTAAAAGACCTGCGGAATAATACATGATTTCTCCTCGCATCATTTCCGTGTCAACACTATCGACTATCTTCTGTCTGTGTGGAATGTCTCTCTCTCACACACACACACACACACACACATACACACACACACACACTGCATTCTTTTGCTTTTCTGGAACTCTCACACACACACACACACACACACACACACACACACACACACATCCACCCCTTTGATCTGATTTTCAAAGTCGTATCAGTGTCATCCCCTGCTGTCTGTGTGCCACTCTGCTGGCATTGCCGAACTCTCTGGCTTTGAGACTGAAATGCTCTCATCTTTCCTCCCTGCTCCCTTCCTCCCTTCTATCTTTCCTCCCTTCCTCCCCTCTCTCTTTCTCTCTCTCTCTCTCTCTCTCTCTCGCCCTCTCTTAGTCTGTCTGTCTCACACACCACACGTCGAAGTGAGGAATTCTCAACACACCAGAGCCCCCCGAGACCCCCCCCACACACACACACACACAAACGTCCCAGACACACACACACACACACACACACACACACACACACACACACACACACACACACACACACTTATATACATACTGTACATACTGTATATAAGTGCCAGAGACAGGAGAACCGAATTGCTCTAAAGATGACTCAACTTTTCCAATACAGCTCTTTCTCTCTCTCTCTCTCTCTCTCTCTCTGTCTTTTTTTTCCTCACCATGTCGTTCTTTCTCTCTGCCATTCTCTCCCCCAGCTTTCTTTATGTGAGCTGATATCACCACCGAGAGTTGGAGGACAGCTGAAAATGTCAACATGTAATGAACACTCGCAGAAAAACAGGCCTGACCCCGGCGACAAAGGGTTCCTCATTTGATGACGCTATTATGTTTCACCTGGATGCCCATCTTCATCTGGTACAGGGTGGGTGGTGTAGCTCAGTGTGTCTCTGGAACAACCAAGATGGGCCCTTGAGCGAGGCCCTTAACTGGAGCTGTGGATAATGGCGTCTGACAAATGCCGTAAATGTCAATGGTACCGTTAACCATCGTCAAATAGTGCAGTGCGTGTCCCCGCAGTGCGTACGAGAGTTCTGAACTGGCATGCGACAGCATGACAGACCAATATCACTACTCCGTGAGACGTCATGCCGCATCGCAACTTGTCCCGCGTCTTGAAACCCTGTCGTGACTGACTACACGTTTGCGACACGCTGTTACACCCTGCCGAACTTCTTTACATCCTACTTTACACCCTGTCAAGCCTCTAGTACATCTTGCCACACCCCATTACACCTTGACACACTTCTCTACACTATGCAGCAACTCATGACGCACCTTATTCCACCCTGCCACACCTCTTCTACACCCTGCCACACCTCTCTACACTCTGCCACACCTCTTCTACACACTGCCACACCTCTCTACACCCTGCCACACCTCTCTACACCCTGCCACACCTCTCTACACCCTCTCTACACCCTGCCACGCCTCTATACACCCTGCCACACCTCTCTACACCCTGCCACACCTCTATACACCCTGCCACACCTCTCTACACCCTGCCACACCTCTCTACACCCTGCCACACCTCTCTACACCCTGCCACACCTCTCTACACCCTGCCACACCTCTCTACACCATGCCACGCCTCTATACACCCTGCCACGCCTCTATACACCCTGCCACACCTCTATACACCCTGCCACACCTCTTCTACACACTGCCACACCTCTCTACACCCTGCCACACCTCTATACACCCTGCCACACCTCTATACACCCTACACCCTGCTACACACTGCCACACCTCTATACACCCTGCCACACCTCTATACACCCTGCCACACCTCTCTACACCTGCCACACCTGCCACACCTCTCTACACCATGCCACACCTATATACACCCTGCCACACCTCTCTACACACTGCCACACCTCTCTACACCCTGCCACACCTCTTCTACACCCTGCCACACCTCTCTACACCCTGCCACACCTCTCTACACCCTGCCACACCTCACACCTCTCTACCCCCCCCTGCACCCTATCTACACCCTGTCCTCCACTCCACCTCTTCTGCACCCTGCTACACCTATCTACACCCTGTCACACCTCTATACACCCTGCCACACCTCTCTACACCCTGCCACACCTCTATACACCCTGCCACACCTCTCTACACCCTGCCACCTGCCACACCTCTCTACACCCTGCCACACCTCTATACACCCTGCCACACCTCTCTACACCCTGCCACACCTCTCTACACCCTGCCACACCTCTATACACCCTGCCACACCTCTCTACACCCTGCCACACCTCTCTACACCCTGCCACACCTCTATACACCCTGCCACACCCTGCCACACCTCTCTACACACCTGCCACACCTCTCTACACCCTGCCACACCTCTATACACCCTGCCACACCTCTCTACACCCTGCCACACCTCTCTACACCCTGCCACACCTCTATACACCCTGCCACACCTCTCTACACACTCTCTACACCCTGCCACACCTCTTTACACCTCACCCACCTCTGCCACACCTCTATACACCCTGCCACACCTCTCTACACCCTGCCACACCTCTCTACACCCTGCCACACCTCTCTACACCCTGCCACACCTCTCTACACCCTGTCACACCTCTATACACCTATCTACACCCTGTCACACCTCTATACAGCCTGAGTAGAATGAGTAGAATCACAGTTGGCAAAACTACACAACAACCCGAAACCAATCTCACTGACTCAGCTGCTAACACCCAATCCATCTGCTGAGCGTGTGCTTGTTTGTGAGTGTGTTAAATTTTGTTTGTGTGTGTGTGTGTGTGTGTGTGTGTGTGTGTGTACAAGCCTGGACACGAGCCTGAGCTGAACAGGCAGCTCAACAATCGCCTGTGGACGAAAACAAAAGCAATGTGGTGGAATTTTTGAAGCGAAAGCCTGCAGGTCTTTACTAAGAAATTCCTTCAGGCGTATTACTGGCAATTCTGAATATAGCCTTGTGACTGATCAACTGTGGAAAACGGTGTGTGTGTGGGATGTTTGTGTGTGTGTGTGTGTGTGTGTGTGTGTGCGTGTGTGTGTGTGTGTGTGTGTGTGTGTGTGTGTATATATATATGGACCTGTTTCCTGTTTAATCATCAATCACATTCTATGATTAGATCATTTTAGGCAATGTGAAATCAGATCAATGTTGGACTGCCTTGCACAACACACACACACACACACACACACACACACACATTTTCTCCAACTTCTCTCTCAGTATGAGGAAGTATGTTGGATTGTACTGTTACTAAATCCAGCAGCTCCTACACTAAAACTTATTTTAGCCTTGACCTAAAGAAGCCCCGAGAGTGCCACTTTTAATATTTACAATATGGCTGGAATGCTGCAGAACACTGTGTATCGGGGAAAATCATCTCGAGTCTCTATAATAAACGATTGGCTAATCGTGATGTGAGTAAATGGGCGTGGCTTCTTCCCTTTTCGAAGCTAACCATATATAGAATAGAATAGTCTCATATAGAATTACATTACACATATACATTACAAAGGGGCACGGTGGCTTAGTGGTTAGCACGTTCGCCTCACACCGCCAGGGTCCGGGTTTGATTCCCGTCTCGCCCGTGTGTGTGTGTGTGGAGCTCGCATGTTCTCCCCGGGCCTCAGGGGGTTTTTCTCCAGGTTGTCTGGTTTCCCCCCGGTCCAAAAACATGCACGGTAGGTTGATTGGTACCTTGGAAAATTGTCCCTAGTGTATGAATGTGTGTGTGTGTGTGTGTGTGTGTGATGGATTGGCATTCCATCCAGGGTGCATCCTGCATTAATACCCATAGACGCCTGAGATAGACACAGACTCCCCGTGACCCGAGGGAAGATCGGATAAAGCGCTAGAAAATGAATGAATGAATAAATATACATTACAGAACAGTGGGGTTCTTTCTTCACATATACCAGCACAGAGGGTTAAGGGCCTTGCTCAAGGGCCCAAAGGCTGGAACACCGCAACCTTCCGATCAGTATCCCATGTCGCAAATATGGTAATAATGAAATCATCATTTTTAGCAACGCCTCAGATTATAATTATAATATAGTATAAATAATATAAATATATAGTATAACTGTGCAAAGTATTCCGGAGGATAAGAAGATGTCAGGATGATAACATGCATATATATATACGTATTGCATATATTGCATACAGCTGTACTTTATATATGACATTATATGATTGGCTGTAGGGGGCACGGTGGCTTAGTGGTTAGCACGTTCGCCTCAGACCTCCAGGGTCCGGGTTCGATTCCCGTCTCGGCCATGTGTGTGTGGAGTTTTGCATGTTCTCCCCGTGCCTCAGGGGGTTTTTCTCCGGGTTCTCCGGTTTCCTCCCCGGTCCAAAAAAAAACATGCACGGTAGGTTGATTGGCACCTTAGAAAATTGTCCCTAGTGTATGAATGTGTGTGTGTGTGTGTGTGTGTGTGTGTGTGTGAGTGTGTGTGTGTGTGCCCTGCGATGGGTTGGCATTCCATCCAGGGTGTATCCTGCCTTAATGCCCATAGACGCCTGAGACAGGCAGAGGCTCCCCGTGACCATGCAACGTTCCTCTGGTAACATTGGGATTTGAACCCACAACAAGTCTTCGAACTATAATCTGATCACACAATAGGGCTGTATCTCAGACAATGATGGAGCTCTCAAAGAGGTGAAACTCAAGAGGTGGTACCTGAGTGGTTACGATGTCGAATTACTAACCAGAAGGTCATGCGTTTAAATCCCACCTCCGCCAAGCTTCCAATGCTGGGCCCTTGAGCAAGACTCTTAACACTCAACCAGTCAATTACATGAACGATGTCTGGCAAAAGCCATAATTGAGGTAGCCCAGTGGCTGTCGGACACTGGATTGGATGGTTGTGAGTTTAAATCCCATCCCAAGCCCCAAGCAGCCACTCAGCAAAGCTCTTTACCTCTTTACAAAGCTCTTAAATATTGCACTGTTTTCCATTTTCCGATGCTTCCTCCTTCAGCATCTCAAAGGGGCAATGCAATGCTAACGAAGCTAACACAGGCTACATCTAGTAGTGTGTAGCTCAGTGGTCTAAGGCGCTAGGTTAGTAATGGGAAGATCCTGGTTCGAGCCCCTGTATGGCCAAGGTGCCATCCTTGGGTCCTTGAGCAAGACCCTTAACCCTCTGTGCTCCAGGGGGCGCCGTATCATGACTGACCCTGCGCTCTGACCCTCAACTACCAAACAACAAGCCGGGATATGCGAAGAAACACCCCATTACTACAGAAAGGCCAAATCATATAAAGCCTAATTATCCCTGACTTGGCCTTTACTCAGTCATGATACGGCGCCCCCTGGAGCCTGCAAAATATATACAGTATACAGTGTATAATATATACATCTGTAATATATATATCTGCCACACACATATCTGCTTGTTTGGAAGAGCGCAGGGTCAGAGCCATGACACAGCGCCCCCTGGAACACAGAGGGTTAAGAGGACTTGCTCAAGGACCCAAGGGCGGGCGATAACGGGGCTCGAACCCCCCGCAATCTTCCGATCGGTAGCCCAGCGATGTTTATTTTAGTACAATGCATTCATTCGGTCACTGTGTATCATTGCTAAAGACCTGTAGGAAGTTATATACCGGCCGTAGATATAAAGTGGTGGTAGACCATTTGGATTGGGATGTAACAATCTGGGCCCCCGAGGCAAGGCCCTTGACCCTTTACCTGCTCAGTTACTCTGGATCAATGTAAACGCAACGACGCCATTACACAGACTATAACAATAACACTAAGGAAGCGCCAGCAAACTTTTTTTTTGTTCCCGGCTTGCACTATGTATGTATATCTTCGGCAGACGTATACAAACACGCGAATAAAGGATAAACATACACACCTTCCTCTTGACGAACTGGAATGCAGAGCACTTCTTAAAGGAGAAGGTGTGTTTCTCGGTGCCGTGGACCAGACGCATGGCCTCCGGCGGCCCCGTACACTCCGCAGAACCCAGTGTGATGCCTGCCCGGTGGTCCGAGGGTCCCGGAGTGACGAGGGGGGCAAAGAGATGTTTATAGGCAAATGACATTCCTTGCCAGAGTTAAAGGCATTACTGCATAAGTGCAATGATTCAGTCTGATAGAGGCACCTGTATGTTTTGGGATAAACAATGCTGCGTGTGTGTGTGTTTGTGTGTGTGTGTGTGTGTGTGTGTGTGTGTGTGTGTGTGCGAAAGAGGACGAGCAACAATTGCTCTCACCGGTGTTGTCGACTCCGAATGGTCCAGGATGCTCTGGTTGCTAACGCAGACTCCGATGATGTCGCTGCAGCCGGGACGGTGCTGATAGGCGATGATGCCGTTTGTATTACATCATGCCCACTGAGCTGCTTCGACTCTGCACTGCACTGCTGCGTGCAAGTGTGTGTGTTTGTGTGTGTGTGTGTGTGTGTGTGTCTCGGTGAGACAAGCTAAACTACACAAATCATGCACTTTGTCAATGAGAGACAAGAGCACGAGATGCAGCGAACCCTTCGTCTCCTCCGCACTCCTCCTTCTATCTCTTCAGAACTCTCTCTGTCGTTCTCTCATCCTTCCTGGTCCTCCCCTCCTCCTCCTCCTCCTCCCCTCTCTGCTGCAGTTGATGCTCTGTCTCTCTTTCTCCCCCTCTCCCTTCCTCTCTCTCTCTCTCTCTCTCTCTCTCTCTCTCTCTCTCACACACACACACGCACACTCTATCGCTTCTGGATTGTCTGAATGAAGGTGTAGCCTCAAAAGAGGATGAATGAGGAATGATGGATTACGGGGGGCCGTGTTCGGCTTAACCAATCTTGTTAAATGAGATGATGCAATGCAGCAACCTTGACCTAATGTACGTGTCTCTCTCTCTCTCTCTCTCTCACACACACACACACACACACACACACACACACGGATTCAAATTTCTTTATTCTATTAATATAATGTCCATTAATAATGGAGGGGCAGATAAGATGATTGACAGGTAGGTAGGACCGCCTCTCCTGTTCAGTCCTGACCTTACTAGGCAGATAAAGAAACCTTCCCAGATCCCAGTGTTTACTTGGATTTCTAAATAATAATAATAATAATAATAATAAATAAATAAATAAATAAATAAATAAATAGATCCTGCGGCCCTCTTCAAAACTATTGGAACGGCATTGAGATCGGAAGATGGGGGTGGTTTTAGCGTACCTCGTTTTGACACTACCTCCACCATAACATATAGATAAGATGTGTACGGTATGCTTTGTATCATGAGCAGATCCTTTTCTTCTCCTCACCCTGGCTTTCTCATTAACCTTCGTGAATGAAGTCTTCATTTCAGAAATTGAGTGGTATTTGCCCGGAATTTCTTGGTGAAAAGTTCATTTGACATAAGTAGGACTGGGTATCATTTTTAAATTGTATCCCATTCCGATTCTTAACGATTCCCGGATTCCTATTCCAAACCATGAAAAGACCTCAGGTGCTTAGTCATGTTGGTCGTGTGCCTGCGACATATTTATATATAATTCCACTTCGGTTTTTACCTTGTAGCCACATTTTCCGACGCTTCCCACGGTCCATCATGTAAACTGATGCTTAGATTATCACATAAGGTCCTGGATGAGCGGAAGGTCCTGGCAGAAGCAAAAAAAAAAGCACCTAGGAATCGATAATTAAAATGTTATGCGATTTTTAAGTCAGAAAACAGGGTCAGGCATGATACAGTACACCGGGAGCACAGAGGGCTCAGTGCCCCATAGCCTTAACCACTGAGATATTACTTGCCCATAAAATCTGCAGTTTTACACATAATAGCTTTACAGTGTTTGTGTTTCTCATCGATTTTAATTGCATTCGTTAAAGATTTGCAAGTCATGTGACCTCAAAATGCATCTCTTACAGAGATTTTGTAACCTTAAGGTATGAGGACCATAAACCCCTAAGGCGCTGGACTGCTGATCGGAAGGTCGGTGGTTCGAGCCCCAATATCACCAAGCTGCCACTCTTGGGTCCTTGAGCAAGGCTCTTAACCCTCTATGCTCCAGGGGGCGCTGTATCATGACTGACCCTTTGCTCTGACCTTGCAAAAACAAGTTGGGATATGCAAGGAAAGAGTTTCACTGTGCTGTAACGTACATGTGCCAAAGGAAGCCTATTCTATTCTTCTATTGATTTCATTTCAAGCGGGTTCAAATGCATTTACATGCGGTATTTTCCATATTAGAGCCAATCAGAGCAAACCTTAATTACATTGGTATTTTAATATACTTTTTCCTTGCTGTAGTCTTTCAAGGACACGCTTGCACACACCCTTTGTTCCAGGAGTGTTATTTTGTTGTATTAAACGTACATTATTATAACAGCGACGTATATTTTAGCGTTTTCCTTCTAGCCACACTTCGCCAAAATCCAGGTAATAACTGAGACTTCACAATTGGTATGTATAAGTAATAGCAGGAATCGTAGCAGGAGTTCGTTCCCGGTATCACAGAGCGACTCCGCGAATGAGCCGCGATTGTTTTTGCACATTAGCCAGAAGGCCAGTCAATAATGAAAGGCCGGGGCATTTGACACCGAAACGGATTTTCTGAATGGCTAGTTTAATGTTTAGCATTACTCAATCGCTTCCGAGAAAAAGAAGGCTAAATGATGTATGAACGCTCGGTACGGAGAAGCGTTTCAGAGAAATAAGTCCTGGTGGCGTTCGGCTACATTAACTCCAAGCCATGACCAGGTGAATGTCATGGTGCGTGTAAACAACTGTAAAAAAAAAAAAAAAAACAACAAAAAAAAAAGAAAACAAAAAAATAAAAGATAAAGGATGAAAAGATACAGACCGAGAAATAAGAGCGATCGTTCGAGAGAGCGGTAATCTGGTTTGTTATGCTTATTTACATAAGTGCTCAAATCCGATTGGTCAAACAGCAGGTCTCAGAAGGACTTATATTAAAAAGCACTGTTTTTGAGCTTTTCGGGAAAAAAATGAATCGTTAAAAATAGTTTTGAAAGTCATATAGTTATATATTATATATATTATATAGTTAATATATAGTATAATATAGTTTTGGCCGTGGTGTGTTATAATAAGAAGAAATATCTTGTTTATTAGCAATATAATAATAATGATAATTATGTATATATTTTATATAGGGATTCATTCATTCATCTTCTACCGCTTTATCCGATCTTCCCTCGGGCCACGGGGAGTCTGTGCCTATCTCAGGCGTCTATGGGCATTGAGATAGGAATACACCCTGGATGGAATGCCAACCCATCGCAGGACACACACACACACACACACACACACATTCATACACTAGGGACAATTTTCCAAAGGTGCCAATCAGCCTACCTACCGTGCATGTTTTTGGACCGGGAAGAACCCGGAGAAAAACCCCCTGAGGCACGGGGTAGAACATGCACAAACTCCACACACACATGGCCGAGACGGGAATCGAACCCGGACCCTGTCGGTGTGAGGCGAACGTGCTAACCACTAAACCGCCGTGCATCTTTATATAAGGATAATATAGAATAATAATAAGACTAATGTGTTACTACATTTGTTCACTATTTAGGATTCTCTTCATATAGGAGAATAGCTCTGTGTATATGTGTGTGCGTGTGCGTGTGTGTGTGTGTGTGTGTGTGTGTGTGTGTGCGACAGATTTTAAACTAGCGTGAGTTTAGAACAGATTATGTCATCCTTGGATCTCGCTCCGTCCTCCTGGCCGGCTCTCTAAATGACCCCAGGAACCATGACACGGTCGCAGCGGAGAATCCTGCCGTGAAGCTCCACCATCACGCCCATCAGGTTCCGAGGCCAAGAAATAACGTCATGGTGTGGACAGGAGATGCATCAGGGTAATTGCAATTCAAGATGGCAGATCTCCTGCATAATGCAGGCAAGCCCTTTACCCCAACCCCCCACCCCCACCCCCCTTCACTCTTGCTCTAAAGTAATAAACACATACCAGCAGCTTTATTTTTATACTGACATCCACCATGCTGTGCTGAGTCATTCAAGGCTGCTAGTACGACCGCCTGCTAGTAAGCTAGCTTGCTAAATACGCTACTTTTACGTCCCTTTCTTATAAATCCTCGATATCACACTGCTTGTTACGGTTGTAAAGCAATAAGTACATTACGCTACACCTTCTCCTACCGAGAAATGTTCCGTCATGAAGAGCGCTATAAACGTACTAATTATGTTTATTGACGTCAACCCTGTTAGCTAGCATAGCAATTGGCTAAAACAACAATATTGCCTTGTTATTTTTTTTATTGTTTACAGCGTGTTTTTTTTTTCGCCAGCACTTTATATCTTATTCCACGTAGTCCCAGGTTTATATGACTGACTTTCGAGGAAATGATTGCTTTGCTCGTACATTTATCAAAGCACAAAGATATTAGCATGTTGTGGATAGCTTCACGCTAAATCTGTCGTTATGTTTTGATATAAATAACTATAATTATAAATAAAATCAAATGATAAAAATGATAAAATATTTAATAAGAAACAGGGCAAAATAATTCAATTGTTGATATTATTATGTATGGAGCACGGTGGCTCCGGGTTCGATTCCCGTCTCGGCCATGTGTGTGTGGAGTTTGTGCATGTTCTCCCCGTGCCTCAGGGGGTTTTTCTCCGGGTTCTCCGGTTTCCTCCCGGTCCAAAAACATGCACGGTAGGTTGATTGGCACCTTGGAAAATTGTCCCTAGTGTATGAATGTGTGTGTGTGTGTGTGTGTGTGTGTCCTGCGATGGGTTGGCATTCCATCCAGGGTGTATCCTGCCTTAATACCCATAGACGCCTGAGATAGACACAGACTCCCCGTGACCCGAGGGAAGATCGGATAAAGCGCTAGAAGATGAGTGAAAGAATATTATTATGTAAAGGGCGAGAAGTTTGTATATAGACATGTATGTTTACCATCACCAAGCTACGTAGCCCATTTAACAAGGATGAATTGGAATTAGTTTTCTTCTTTTGTTGGATAATCAATATTTATTCAGTAAAATAATGTCACAGTTGAACAGGTACAACACAACAAACAAAATGTGACTAGCATGCTAGCAGTTTACCTGGCTAAATCCACATTTTCATGACTTTTTAAAAGCTAGGTAAATTGCTAGCAAAGTCAAGAGGTTTTTATTGTCATTTCAACCACATATAGCTGACTGTGTACACAGTGAAATGAGACAACGTTTCTCCAGGACCCCGGTGCTACACAAAACAACATATAACAAACACAACAACACAATGCTGAGGACGAGACTAAGTTTGTCCTAGCTACATAAAGTGCATCGTGTGCAACCTGGTGCAAACAGCGCAAAGACACAACAAGACTGTGTTCACAACACAAGACAGTGCATAACAAACAACTAACAATATAATAAAATAAAAAAACAAAAAACAACAACAACCCAGTGCAAAGTATTCGAAGTATTCCGTTTTGGCGAGTGTGCAAACGAACAATTTGAGCAGCAGTGATAAAAAAAAGTAAGTGTGGAAAATGTGCATGTAAACAGTAACACTGTCAGTGAGAGCAGTGTATACAATACACATGTGAAGGACAGTAATGAGGTAGATAAATAATAATCAAACAGTTTTTATTACCTCAACAAAAAAATAAATAAAGACAATCATTTCACGGTGACAATCATGAGAATCATTCGGGAACATTAGCGAGCTAATCAGGTCATTAGCGACTTAGCGTTTTGCTACTTGGCATCTGATACTTTATTCATTGGCCGTTGATTGGACTGAGTTTAAATTGTTGCTAAAGTAGCTTTTTAAGGTAAAGACACTAATAA
Organism: Kryptopterus vitreolus; assembly: GCA_030449085.1. NCBI lineage: Eukaryota > Metazoa > Chordata > Actinopteri > Siluriformes > Siluridae > Kryptopterus > Kryptopterus vitreolus. The sequence goes on along the minus strand of JACRUU010000030.1, from coordinate 17,581,855 downwards.
TACAGAGTGGAAATTCCAGATGGTGGATTATTTTCCTAACGCAGGATTAATAATATTTGGACATTTAATGCTGAAATTTTGTTTTCATTTCTGTTTTCTGAGTTTCTGTGATCAAACAATAGGTTGGTTATTGTACTTGTTATCTTGCCTTTGCTATTACATCCAGCGAATCATTCAATATTGTATGTCTTTATTATCGTCTTTATCTATCTATCTATCTATCTATCTATCTATCTATCTATCTATCTATCTATCTATCTATCTATCATATCTATCTATCTAATCTATCTATCTATCTATACTATCTATACATATATCTATCTATCAATCTATCTATCTATCTATCTAGCTATCTATATCTAGTCTATCTATCTATCTATCTATCTATCTATCTATGAATAATCTATCTATCTATCTATCTATCTATCTATCTATCTATCTATCTATCTATCTATCTATCTATCTATCTATCTATCTATCTATCTATCTATCTATCTATCTATAATAATATATCTATCTATCTGTCTGTCTGTCTATCTATCTATCTATCTATCTATGAATAATCTATCTATCTATACGTAATATATCTATCTATCTATCTATCTATCTATCTATCTATCTATCTATCTATCTATCTATCTATCTATCATGTAATCTATCTATCTATCTATCTATCTATCTATATATCTAATCTATCTATCTATCAATCTATCTATCTGTCTGTCTATCTATCTATCTATCTATCTATCTATCTATCTATCTATCTATCTATCTATCTATCTATATTCTATATCTATAATCTATCTATCTATCTATCTATCTATCAGTATAATCTATCTATCTATCTATCTATCTATCTATAAATAAATAATCTATCTATATATCTATCTATCTGTTTGTCTGTCTGTCTATCTATCTATAATCATCTATCTATCTATCTATCCTCTATCTATCTATCGATCTACATCTATCTATCTATCTATCTATCTATCGATCGATCTATCTATAGCTATCTATCTATCTATCTATCTATCTATCTATCTATCTGATCTATCTATAATCCTATCTATCTCTATCTGTCTATCTCTATCTATCTATCTATCTATCTATCTATCTATCTATCATAATATATCTATCTATCTATTCTATCTATCTATTATCTATACTATCTACGATCTATCTATCTATCACTACTACCTACCTACCTACCTACCTACTCTACTCTACCTCTTCTCTGTCTGTCTGTCTGTCTGTCTGTCTGTCTGTCTATCTATCTATCTATCTATCTATCTATCTATCTATCTATCTATCTATCTATCTATCTATCTATCTATCTATCTATCTATCTATCTATCTATCTATCTATCTATCTATCTATCTATCTATCTATCTATCTATCTATCTATCTATCTATCTATCTATCTATCTATCTATCTATCTATCTATCTATCTATCTATCAATCGTCTTCATTTGATAGTCATCAGAAATGGTGTGGTAATAAAGAGGCTCATCTCAGATCAGGATCCAGAACCTTCCGAGGCAGAAATTCTGTCTTTCCATTCTGAAAGGTATATTTCCTTTCCTAAATTGTCGCTTTCTTTTGCAGCACATTTACACACGCATGCGCACACACACACACACACACACACACACACACACACACCACACACACACACACGGAGCATAATAAGGCAGAAAAAGAAAGATTGCCTTATGAAATAAACATGGCTCCGTGGCTGCCTTTCCGTCAAATCGAATCCCGGTTCCTATTATCTGAAACGATTCCCTCACGTGTCGTAGCATTCTCACTGCCTAATATATGGCGTAAGACGCGGCAAACAAGCAAAAATCCTTCCCTTTTCGTAAAAGGAGGAATGTGGCGTCGCACAATGAATGAGAGCAGAGAGAAAATAGATCAATCCACAGACAGCGCAAGGGAAGCAAAGGGATTGGGGCAAGAAAGGAGGTAGAATAAAGAGGTGTGTGTGTGTGTGTGTGTGTGTGTGTGTGTGTGTGTGTGTGTGTTGTGTGTGTGTTGTGTGTTTAGTCCTGGATGATCTGAAGTGATGTGGAACAGGTAGAATACGGATGATTGACAGTTTCTCATAATCTGTCATTTGCATGGATGTGTGTGTGTGTGTGTGTGTGTGTGTGTGTGTGTGTGTTTCACATGAATAGTAACAATAACTAGGGACAACATACAGGCATTTGGTTTTGTGTGCTCATGGTAAAAGACAGACATATGCACACACACAAATACAAAACACACACACACACACGCCTTGTTTTTGTTGTTGTTTTTTTTTTTACGAAGGACAACAGGTTAAATCTTTGTATTGAATAATTGAATTAATGCGGCACAGTGGAGCTGTAAATTGCATTGCTTATTCAAGCTCCGTTAGATCTCGGGTTGCTTTCTCAGGCCACTGAACGCTTCACCTTCTTCTGTGTCCTCGTATAGATTCTTCTGCAGACGTCATTGGATACATCACAACACCAAACACCACTTCATTATTGTTTAACTTTATTAACTTAATACTTACAGGGGCCACGGTGGTTTAGTAGTACGTTCGCCTCACACCTCCAGGATCGGGGGTTCGATTTCTGTCTCGGCCATGTGTGTGTGGAGTTTGTGCATGTTCTCCCCGTGTCTCAGGGGGTTTTTCTCCGGGTTCTCCGGTTTCCTCCCCCGGTCCAAAAAACATGCACGGTAGGTTGAATTGGCACCTTGGAAAAATTGTCCCTAGTGTATGAATGTGTGTGTTGTGTGTGTGTCCTGTGATGGGTTGGCATTGCCTGCCTTAATGCCCATAGACGCCTGAGATAGACACAGACTCCCCGTGACCCGAGGGAAGATCGGATATAGCGGTAGAAGATGAATGAATGAATGAATGAAATTTCTATATAGTTTTTCTATATTCTGTATTTATTTATTTATTTATTTTTCCCTCCTAGTTTGTATTTTCATTCATTCATCTTCTACCGCTACATTTATCCGATCTTCCCTCGGGTCACAGGGAGTCTGTGCCTATCTCAGGCGTCTATGGGCATTAAGGCAGGATACACCCTGGATGGAATGCCAACCCAACGCAGAGCACACACACACACATTCACATTCACACACACATTCATACACTAGGGACAATTTTCCAAGGTGCCAATCAAACCTACCGTTGCATGATTTTGGACCGGGAGGGAGGAAACCGGAGAACCCGGAGAAAAACCCCCTGAGGCACGGGGAGAGAAAGAGCAACATGCAACTCCACACACACATTCCCGAAACGGGAATCGAACCCAGGATCCTGGCGGTGTGAGGCGAACGTGCTAACCATTAAGCCACCGTGCCCCCTAGTTTGTATTGTAAAACTTGTAAAACAAATGTGGGGGCCCTTGAGCAAGGCCCTTAACCTTCAATTGCTCAATTGTTACAAGTAGCTCTGGATATGGGCCTCTGCCAAATGCTGTAAATGTAATTAAATGTCAATCCCATATATATATATATATATATATATATATCTATATATATATATATATATATATATATATATATATATATATATATATATATATTATTATATTTCATATATCGATCACAGGCGTCTATGGTCATTAAGGCAGGATACACCTTGGATGGAATGCCAACCCATCGCAGGACACACACACACACTCACATTCATTCACTAGGGACAATTTTCCAAGGTGCCAATCAACCTACCATGCATGTTTTTGGACCGGGGAGGAAACCAGGAGAACCCGGAGAAAAAGAAAAAACCCCCTGAGGCACGGGGAGGAGAACATGCAAACTCCACACACACACATGGCAAAACCCGGACCCTGGTGGTGTGAGGTGAACACGCTAACCACTAAGCCACCGTGCCCCATGAAAAAAACCCTCCCTGAGATTTTATGAGGAAGAAATCTTAACACGCACATACACGCCCGCCCGATCTCATGTTAATCATGAAAGGATCTAAAAAAAAAAGGAAATAAATGCTTATTTCCAGAAAATATGTCTTGTTTATTTTTGTTCTCCATGAAAGATCAAAATTCACATTGCACATTAAGACTATAAAAATTGGGGCGTGCGAGGAAAGAATTCCTGCTGTGAGGTCCAAAGTTGAGTGCTTGTAAATGTGGTCCATGTAATCGTAAAGTTCATCCCGAACGAGGATCAGAAAAGGGTGTTCTTTTTTATTGCCAGGTACATGTGCGAGTATATACAAGTACACAAGTTTTACAATACAAACTAGGAGGGAAAAAACAAACAAACAAACAAAACAAATAAATAAATACAGAATATAGAAAAACTATATAGAAAGTGGCTTTGTGCAATTTGAATATATGGTTGAGAAAGACTGTTTTATATATATATATATATATATATATATATATATATATATATATATATATATATATATATATATATATATATATATATATATAGAAAGAATACATTACATATACATTACAGCACAGTGAAATTCTGACTTCTCATATCCCAGCTTGTTTTATGGTAGCTGGAGTCAGAGCGCAGGGTCATCAGCTATGATACAGCGCCCCCTGGAGCACAGAGGGTTTAAGGACCTTTCTCAAGGACCCAAGCTTGGCGATATACCGGGGCTCGAACCCCCGACCTTCTGATCAGTAACCCAGCACCTTAAAGCACTGAGCTACCAGCCCCTCCCTCATATATATACAGATGTGAAAAATGTTTGACTGTCCAACACACATACAGATGTAGGATATGTACACAATATGGTCACTTTTCACTTTATACACTATATATATATATATATATATATATATATATATATATATATATTATTTGTTATTCATTCATCTTTTCTACCGCTTTTATCCGATCTTCCCTCGGGTCACGGGGAGTCTGTGTCTATCTCAGGCGTCTATGGGCATTAAGGCAGGATACACCCTGGATGGAATGCCAACCCATCACACACACACACACACACAATCACATCACAAACATTCATACACTAGGGACAAATTTCCAAGGTGCCAATCAACCTACCGTGCATGTTTTTTGGACCGGGAGGAAAGCGGAGAACCTGGAGAAAAAACCCCTGAGGCACGGGGAGAACATGCAAACCCCACACACACACGTGGCGGAGATGGGAATCGAACCCCTCGACCCTGGAGGTGTGAGGCGAAAGTGCTAACCACTAAACCACCGTGGCCCCCTATTCTATTTTTATTTTATTTCTATTTTTATTCTATTTTCTTTTTTAATGTTTGTACATTGGAATAAAAGAGTGAACCAGTGTCGGGAAAACCTCCCTCAGACGGCATGAGGAGGACAAAAAATCCCCGAGAGAATCCCGACTCCTCATCATCGAATCTCTGTTCATTTATTTATTTATTTGTTTGTTTGTTTGTTTGTTTGTTTTACACCATTCCCCGTGACAAGCAACAGAAAGCACAAACCCGAGATTCAGTCCTCCTTTGCTTTCAGGTGACTTTCGTGTGAACGGTACAAGTGCTATCAGATTCGTCTGCATGGTGAGTCATCAAAAAACAAACAATTACACCCGAGTCATCTTTCCTTTGGGTGCAATCCATCCATGTTTAGCTTTCTGTGGATTTATACGAGCGGACTGGAGTGTGTGGGTGTGGGTGTGAAGAACGATTGGAAATGAGTATCTGTGAAACCACTCTGTGTGTGTGTGTGTGTGTGTGTGTGTGTGTGGTGTGTTTGTGTGTGGGGTGTGGTTGCTCAGTACTGTAGTTGATTAACCCAGCCTGCATTCCCAAGTCAAACCAAAAATCTCCTACTCCAATACAAACACACACCAAAAAGAAAATAAGCATGTGATTTTATTGATTTTTTAAAGCGAATTTGCGTTAACGGGACTGATTAAGAGAGAGAGAGATATATAGATGATAGAAAAATAGAAACGATAGAGATACAGATATATATATAATAGAGAGATATAACTATATATAGATATATATAATAAACTATATAACTATATATATATATATATATATATATAACTATATATATATATATATATATATATATATATATATATATATATATATATATATATATATATATATATATATATATATATATATATATATATATATATCTATATATATATTATATATATATATTAGGGGACACAATGGCTTAGTAGTTAGCACGTTCGCCTCACACCTCCAGGGTCCGTGGTTCGATTCCCGTCTCGGCCATGTGTGTGTGGAGTTTGCATGTTCTCCCCCCGTGCCTCAGGGGGTTTTTTCTCCGGGTTCTCCGGTTTCCTCCCCCGGTCCAAAAAACAGGCACGGTAGGTTGATTGGCACCTTAGGAAAATTGTTCCCTAGTGTATGAATGTGTGTGTGTGTGTGTGTGTGTCCAGCGATGGGTTGGCATTCCATCCAGGGTGTAATCCTGCCTTAATGCCCATAGACTCCCTCCCTAGCCCAGTGGTTAAGGTGTTGGACTTTGGACTCAGGAAGATCATGGGTTCAAACCCCACCACCACCACCAAGCTGCCACTAGTGGGCCCTTCAGCAAGGCCCTTAACCCTCAATTGCGCAGTTGTAAGTCGCTCTGGATTAAGGACGTCTGCCAAAAGCCGTAAATGTAAATATAACTTCATTATAAAGCAATAAGCGGTTTGTAGCTGCGATTTTCATTTAACAAAATGTCATTTCTTACTGGGGGAAAAAAAAAAAGTAGGCCCGTTCATTATTTTCCTTTAACAGCGCGTTGTGTTCTTTGCTCTCTGTCCCCTTTTTTTTTTTTCTTCCTTTCCTCCGGTCTCTTCAGCACTCTTTCTATTTTCTTGCCACGTCTACAAGATGCAGGAATGGCAGATCAATCAGGACTGAGTGAAGCCTGCCACGGAGAGATGGATCATTACAGAGATGAAACATGGCACGACGCCAACTCTCCACTCCTCTGTTTGTCACTGTATATATATATATATATATATATATATATATATATATATCACACAGTGAACTTTTTTACATAACATTTGCAAAATCATGAAATTCTCAAATGCCTTTACATGCAATGTTTTTTTTTCCCCCCACAAACTTTATTTATCAGAGCCGTTAAGGACTTCTCGGTGTGTCTCGGCTCTTCTGTAACACACACAGTGCAATATGGGAACCCGCTGACAGATTTATTTTTAACACAGTTTCCCGGTCCCTCTCATTGCGACTTCCTCTTAACATCTCTCTGACTCGCTCTGTCATCATACACTCTCCCAGACACACACACACACACACACACACACACACACACACACACACATATCGTATCAAAGACACTGTGCGACTTGGAGAACAAAAGAAAGAAAGTGAAACAATGTGCAGACAAATAATATTATTAAAATGAGTTTATATATTGCTCTAATTCATGACTCGAAATTCGTTTAAAAAAGTTTCCCCATTTCAAAAAAGTTGGAAGTTGGTTTTTTTTTAAGGATATATATATATATTTTTTTCAGTATGTATCATTATATTTTATATATATATATATAGATATATATATATATATAGGATATATTGAGATATATATGATATATATATATATTGATATAGAGATAGAGAGGATATATATATATATATATATATATATATATATATATATATAGATGAGATATTATATATATATATATATATATATATATATATATATATATATATATATATATATATATATATATATATATATGCCCTTATATATATATATATATATATATATATATATATATATATATATATATATGCATATATATATATATATATATATATAGATATATTATATATTATATATATATATATATATATATATATATATATGCAAGACAATTCGGACCTCATACTGCATCTATTATGATATGACTTGGCAGTAGAAGAGAGTCTGTAACAGGCGAAATACTGTTGTGGCTTCTTTAAGAGTAGCAGGGCATTGTGGGAACAGCCATGTTGGACAAAGATATATTATAATAACCCTGCGGTTCCTGTGTTTTATCGTTCCTCATCTAAGATGGCTTTTTCTTTTCTTTCTTTTCCGTCTTCCTTTTTTTCTTCTTTCAAGTGACGCTGCTGCTGAAAAGGAAATAAAAGCAAAGTTATTAAATGCGACCCGAAAGCGGTTTGGCTAATCGTTTTTCTTCCCCGTCAGCAACTTGAGTAACGGCCAATTAGCTTCTGATCCCCGTTACAAGTCCTTTTTGACGAATTGACATTGAAAATGAAACCATTGAAGATGAAAACATTAAATGAATCAGGAAACGAAAAACACAACAAAGAACACCCCGAACTGATCAGCAACTAGAAACCTGCATCAGACCCACATATATAACAACATTCCTCTCAAAAAACTTCAGCAGTTGGTCTCTTCAGTTTCCACATGTATACTTACCGAAGACATGATGCCACACTATATATATAAATATATATATATATATATATATATATATATATATATATATATATATATATATATATATATATATATATATATAGTGGGGCACGGTGGCATAGTGGTTAGTACGTTCGCCTCACACCGCCAGGATCCGGGTTCGATTCCCGTCTCGGCCATGTGTGTGTGGAGTTTGCATGTTCTTCCCGTGCCTCAGGGGGTTTTTCTCCGAGGTTCTCCGGTTTCCTCCCCGGTCCAAAAAAAAAAAAACATGCACGGTAGGTTGATTGGCACCTTGGAAAATTGTCCCTAGTGTATGAATGTGTGTGTGTGTGTGTGTGTGTGTGTGTGTGTGTGTGTGTGTGTGTGTGTGTGTGTGTGTGTGTGTGTGTGTGCCCTGCAATGGGTTGGCATTCCATCCAGGGTGTATCCTGCCTTAATGCCCATAGACGCCTGAGATAGGCAACAGACTCCCCGTGACCCGAGGGAAGATCGGATAAAGCGGTA
>JACRUU010000030.1:17560446-17567946 GCA_030449085.1 Kryptopterus vitreolus | reverse complement strand
TGGAGGCCTAATAAATTATAAACGCGTTTTACTTAAGCAGCGAGTTCTCACCAGCGGCACTTCGCCTTCAGATCTTTATTTAGAGTTTAACTTTTATGAGGCTCTGCAACACTGCTGTAGTGGACTAACGAAAAGAGAGAGAGAGAGAGAGAGAGAGAGAGAGAGAGAGAGAGAGAGAGAATATGTGAGTCATTCTGCAGCCGTGTAAACAGACGTCGTGGAGAGCGATAGCCGTCTGCACAAAGAGAATATTCACCAAAGAGAGAAAGAAAAGTGAGAGAAAGAAAAGACGAGCTAAAGTGAATTGGATATCAGCTGGTCGAGCTCTGGGGACGTGGCCTGGATTCTCATGACTTGAAAAAATCCCGCACCTCTTCGTGCCGGCTCGCCTCTGATTGGTCGGACGGAACTGTGATCTATTTATTTATTTATTTATTTATTTATAATTTTCCAGAATTCTTTGCCTATCCTTGCTGGATGACTTTTTCTGGAACGTTGTGTTAAAGAATGGAAAGGAAATCTCTCTCCCTCTATCTTGCATTCCTACAAAACGCAGCTTTCCCCAAAGTTTTGTTGTTGTTGTTGTTGTTGTTGTTGTTTTAACCCGGGTTGGCATGCATTGTCCTCTCGCTAAAGACGTTACATACCTCGGAAAAGCCTTCCTGCTTTTTGTTTGTTTTTTGTTTTTTTTTAAGGAAAACTACTGATAACATTCCAGGAGTCGTTTTTTGTTTTGTTTTGTTTTGTTTTGTTGGAAGAAAGGAGGCGACACTTTTTCTTTTACTCGTCTTTCAATGCGTGTTGACACAAAGAACGGTGGCATTACACGAAAAGCCCACGAGACAAACAGAGCAGGGTGGAGTGTGGAACCATGGGAACGCACGTGGGTGCGGCGACGCCGAGCTTCGTTTTTCAGTTTCCTGTTCGTTGTCGTGTGGAGAAAGAGAGGATTCAGTGTTCGTATACAATGACCTGCTTCAGCTGCTGCTGGACGTTTAAAAAAATGTAAATAATGTAGCAAAACAGTAAACATATTGCAAGAATATATATATATATATATATATATATATATATTAATATATATTATATATATATGTTAAATGAGATTAGATTATAATTAATAATATGTACTGTGTAAAATTAAATGTTTCTAAATGCTATTCTGCTCATTATATATATATATATATATATATATATATATATATATATATATATATATAAATCCGATTATATTATAATTAATAATGTGTATTGTGTAAAATAAATGTTTATAAATGCTATTCTGCTGTATATATATATATATATATATTATATATATATATATATATATATAATATACAGTAGATCATACTTATATAATGTTTCCCATCGACTTCCAGTATTGGGGGTGGGGGATTCTTTCTTTCTTTCTTTCTTTCTTTTTTTCTTTCTTTCTTTTCCTTCCATCCTTTTCTTTTCTTTCTTTCATTTCTTTTTTTCATTCTTTTTTTTTCTTTCTTTCTTTTTTTTCCCTTTTGCCCTTTTTACAATCTTTCTTTCTTTCTCCTTCCTTCTTTCTCTATCTTTCTTTCTCTTCCTACCTTGGTTCCTTTCTTTCGTTCTCTTACATTCGTTCTTTCTTCACTCTTTCTCTTCCTTCATTTCGTTTCCTTCTCATACCTAGTTGTTTTTTATTGCGTTCTTCCTTCCTTCCTTCTTGATTTCTTCTTCGGTTCTTTCTTTCCTTTCTTTCTTTCTTTCTTTCTTTCTATCTTTCTTTTTTCCTTTCCTTCCTTCCTTTCCTTTAATTTCTCTCTTTCTCCATTCTTTCTGTCTTTCTGTCTTCTTTTTTCCCTCTTTTCCATTTTTTCCCCTTTTTTTCTTTCTTTCTTTCATTCTTTCTTCCTTCATTTTTTTTCTTTCTTCCCTTTTTCATTCTTTCTCTTCCTTCATTTCTTTCAGTCTCTTCTTACCGTGTTTCCTTTTCTTTCTCTTTCTTACAGTTAAATTTCCACAAACTGTTCATTTCATCTTTTCCAAGGTTTCCTCTGGGTACTGCGGTTTCCTCCCCAATCCAAACACACGTGTTATAAGCTGTTATAGAGGGTTGTGAAGAAACCTGATGAATCCCAGGCAGCGGTTTATGCGTTTATGTACCCGGCGTGTGCGGCGCGCTGATTAAATCGCATGTGAAAAGCTCTTCATCACCACCCTGCCGGTGTTCCTGCCCTGCCTTCATTAACTTCCTCATTAGCGACTCTACAGCACTTCAATTAAGTCTTATCTCGACTTTTTTATTTTTATTTTGCATTTTTAATAAACACTCTAGGGGCACGGTGGCTTAGTGGTTAGCACGTTCGCCTCACACCGCCAGGATCCGGGTTCGATTCCCGTCTCGGCCATGTGTGTGTGGAGTTTGCATGTTCTCCCCGTGTCTCAGGGGGTTTTTCTCCGGGTTCTCCGGTTTCCCCCTGGTCCAAAAAAAACATGCATGATAGGTTGATTGTCACCTTGGAAAAATTGTCCCTAGTGTATGAATGTGTGTGTGTGTGTGTGTGTGCCCTGCGATGGGTTGGCATTCCATCCAGGGTGTATCCTGCCTTAATGCCCATAGACGCCTGAGATAGACACAGACTCCCCGTGACCCGAGGGAAGATCGGATATAGCGGTAGAAGATGAATGAATGAATGAACACTCTAATCCAGAATGTTCTTTCACCTCCGTAGAGGTTGCGTCGATGTCTCCGCGCGCACGTGTGGTGTGTGTGTGTGTGTGTGTGTGTGTGTGTGTGTGTGTGTGTGTGTGTTTGATGGGTTGCTCTAGCGTGAGTCTGGCTGCTCTGTATTCAAGGTGTGTATGAGTCGTGACTCACGTAAGTATCCGTCGGGCTAATGCGCATGCTGATTGGCCAGGCCGCAGAGTCTGTCTGGCCAATCGGGAGCCACTGAGATGACCGCTGAGGGATACAGGACACGCACCGAGACGGCTGTATCCAAGCAACCCCCCTTTCCAGCATCAGATAAAGAGCTTATAGGACAAATGGGGTTCGGGATAACGATGTCATTATAACAGAGGCAAAGCTGGAAAGAGATCGCAGTACACGAGCGTGCTGCAGCTCGGCTGCTGTTTCTGTGTGATGTTTTCGATCCACCTTATGTCATATGTATATGTATATGTATGTGTGTATATATATATATATATATATATATATATATATATATATATATATATATATATATATATATATTCATTCATTCATTCATCTTCTACCGCTATTCATCTTCTATCCGATCTTCCCTCGGGTCACGGGAGTCTGTGCCTATCTTGGGGGTCTATGGGCATTAAGGCAGGATACACCCTGGATGGAATGTCAACCCATCACACACACACACACACACACACACACACATTCACACACATACACACATCACACATTTCACACACACATTCATACACTAGGGACAATTTTCCAAGGTGCCAATCAACCTACCGTGCATGGAACAGGAGGACCGGAAAAAGAGAAAGAAAGAACGGAGAAAAAAGAAAAAACCCCCTGAGACACGGGGGAGAAAACAAATTCCACACACACACATGGCCGAGACGGGAATCGAACCCGGATCCTGGCGGTGTGAGGCGGTATAAGTCCATAAGAGACGGCGTAGAGTATTTTCGTCCGGAGAAAATAATCATTTTATTAATATTTATTTACAGCACAGATACATTATTTTTCCGCATACATATTAGTTAGTGATGGTAGGAAGCTGAGGTCAGAATCACGCATAATTCACGCACCGGGGGGGGGCACACAGGGCTAAGGGCCTTTCTCAAGGGCCCTAATAGTGGCTCCTTGGCAATCCCTGGGCTTGAAACTTCCAATCAGCATCCCAGAACATTAACGACCGAGATTTACATACTTTACATACAACAAACAAACAAGTGAACAAAGTGATTCCTACAGTAACTGTGAAGTCTTTCTTTCTTTCTTTCTTTCTATCTATCTTTCTTTCTTTTTATCTTTCTTATTTTCTTTTTTCTTTCTTTCTCTTCCTTACTTCCTCTCTTTATTTCTCTCTTTCTCCATTCTTTCTGTTCCTATTTTCTGTTACTATGTTTCATCTCTTTTTACCCTTTCTACTTTCTCTATTTCTCTTTTTCCTCTCTATTCTTTCTTTCTTTCTTCATTCTTTCTCTATCTTCCTACCTTGTTTTCTTTCTGTCTTATTTCCTTTTTTCTCTTTTCTCTTTTCTTTCTCATAATACCTTGTTTTCTTTCTTTCTGTCCTCTCTTTCTTTCTTCATTTCTTTCTGTTCTTTCTCTTTTCTTTCCCTTCCTTCCTTCCTTCCTTCCTTTCTTTATTTCTCTCTTTCTCCATTTCTTTCTGTACCCGTTCTTTCTGTCTTTCTGTATTTCCTTTTCCATTTCCTATTCTTTCTTTCTTTCTTCCTTCATTCTTTCTCTTCCTTCATTTCTTTCCTTCTCTTACTACCTTGTTTTTTTCTTTCTCCCTCTCTCTTTCTTTCTTCATTCTTTTTTCCCTTCATTTCATTCTTTCTAATCCTTTGTTGTTTTCTTTCTTTCTTTCTTTCTTTTTCTTTCGTCTTCCCTCTTATCTTATTTTTTTTTTCTTTCTTTTCTTTTCTTTCCTTTTTTTCCCTTCCTATTTCTTCTTTCTACTCTTAATGAATACCGTTCATTTGCTTTGTTTCTTTTCTCCATTTATTTATTACATTTTAACAAATGTTTATATTTACTAATTACAAATGTTGTTTGAACACCGTTTCGGTTTTCAAATACAAATGAAAATAAATAAATAAAATATGACTATAAGACTATTATTAGTACCACTACTCATTCTTTCTCTTCCTTCATTTCTTCATTGGAAGAAAAAAGAAAGTGTCAAACATGTCAGTAATGTAAGTTAAAATAAAAATATTATTAATAAATCAGATCAATCAAATAACCTGCAATCAATAAATAAAAAAGGATAATAATAATAATAATAATAATTAATAATACACCAATAATAATAATAACAATACAAAACAATGAATAATAATAATAATAATAATAAAAAAAAACCAAAATAATAATAATAATAATAATAATAATAATAATAAAATAATATAACAAAAACAACAAACAACAACAAAATAATAATAATAATTTAATAATAATAATAACACCAATAATAATCAAGAATAACAAATAAAAGTTAATAATATAACAAAATAATAATAATAAAATAATAAACAACAACAACAACAATAATAATCATCATCTCATAACAGTTATAATAATCAATAATAATAATACTACATGATGATAATAATAATAATAATTAATAATAATAATAAAATAATGATGATGATGATGATGATGAATGAAATGATAATGAATGATAATAATAATGATAATAATAATAATTAATAACAACAATAATAATAATAATAATAACAATAATAACAAGTAATAATAATAATAATAATAATAAACAAAAAATAATAATAAAAATATATAACAACAACAACAACAACAATAATAATAATAATAATACTGATAATAATAATAATAATAATAATAACAATAATAATAATAACAATAATGATGATGATAATGATAATGATAATAATAACAAACAATACATATAATAACAATAATAGTAATAATAATAACAAAAAAAATAATAAAAAATAATAACAACAAACAACAACACAACAATATCATCATCATCATAACAGTAATAATATAATAATAATAATAATAATAATAATAATGATGATGATGATGATGATGATAATAATGATGATGATGATAATAATATAATGATAATAATGATAATAATAATAATAATAATAATAATGATGATGATGATGATGATGATGATGATGATGATGATGATGATGATGATGATGATGAATAATAATGATGATGATAATAATAATAATAATAATAATAATAATAATGATGATGATGATGATGATGATGATGATGATGATGATGATGATGATGATGATGAATAATAATAATAATAATAATAATAATAATAATAATAATAATAATTCTCCAGTAGGAATAATATTAATAATGACAGGGGAAAAAAAGGAACGTTGGAATGTGGAAGGTTAAAGAGCGTTTTTTTTTTTTTCCTCCTGTGAATGTTAAACACAGGGACGAATCTCCACACTGTACAGTAAATCGCTCGCTCAGCACTTTATCCTCTGATTCACTGCGATGATCAGCAGCTTTATGACCCGAGGCTGGCAGCTTGTGTGATCCAGCTTTAGTACGACTGTGTTCCTGAGTACACACTGCACACCTCAGCACATCTCACGCTTATCAGAGCCGCTGTTCCCTTTAACACACAACACTACACAAAGTCACACACACACACACACACACGGGAATCCATCCTCCTGCCTGTGTGTGTGTGTGTGTGTGTGTGTGTGTCTAGACTCCGGAAGTGCTGATAATGAGCCTTTACATAGGTCTAATCTTCTATAAATAATGAATGAACATATCATTTATATGTATAATATTTATTACTATATAGACAACAAACACATTTACTGCATTGTTTTTACACTTTGTTTAGTGTTATAGTTATTTTGGTGTTATTCTGGGTTTTTTTCTTTCTCCTGTCAAGAAGATTTGAATGTCATTCTGTTATAGACTGTTATATAGACGAGACATTGTGTTACTTTGTGTCTCCAGTGTTGTGTAGCTCCGGGGTGTTCATGTCATTGGATCCACTGGATCGTTCACTAGGGATACAATTATATGCGCTCATTTATGAAGTCAATATGTCAATTCTTTTATCATTCTGTAAAGCTGCTTTGGGACAATGTCTGTTATTAAACAAAAAAAACAAACAAACAAACAAAAACAAACAAACAAGTGAACGAAGTGTTTCCTAACTACAAAACTGTCAAATCTTTCGTTCTTTTCCTTCTTTCCCTTTTCCTTCCTTTCTGTCTCTCTTTCCTCCTTCTTTCTTACTCTTCCTACCTGGTTTCCATTCTTTCTTTCTTTCTTTTTCTTTCATTCTTTCTTTCTTCTCTTTCTTTCTTTCTTTCTTTCTTGCTTTCTTTACTTTATTCTCCCTTCCTTTCTTGCTTCTTATCTTTCTTTCTTTCTTTCTTTCTTTCTTTCTTGTTTCCTTCCTTCCTTGTCATAATGCGTTCATGTCAAGATGTCATACTGTCATGTCATGATGTCAAGATGCCCCACTGCCATAATGTCATGATGTCTTGATGTCGTGATGTCATACTGTCATGTCGTGATGTCATGATGTCGAGATGCCACACTCTCATAATGTCATGATGTCAAGATGTCATACTGTCGTGTCATGATGTCGTGATGACATACTGCCATAATGTCATCATGTCATGATGTCATGATATCAAAATGTCAGACTGTCATAATGTCATGATGTTGTAAAAGATATAAAAAAGATACATTATATACATAAAGGCGTGTATATATATATAGAGAGAGAGAGAGAGAAAGAGAGAGAGAGAGTT
>JACRUU010000030.1:17535446-17555446 GCA_030449085.1 Kryptopterus vitreolus | reverse complement strand
ACAAAAGTCTTGTCGCTTATCTATTTTGTAGAAACACCTGCTATTAACCTTGCTATTATTGACTTTTAATGAATCAATTGGTGTTAGAAATAGCTCGTATGAACAGCTAAAACCCTCCCAAATGATGTTTAATGCACTGAAATAAATTAGTTTCACTGAAAAAAGATTTATCATTTAATCAAAACAGAAAGGTCAAATTTTGGCAAGACAAAAGTTTTGTCGCCTATAACAGAAATTGAACAAATTTACTGCAAATACAAAAATATGTCAGCAAATTAAGTAGTGGTGCTGTGAGATCCAAATTTAATATATTGTATGACTTCCATGAGCTTGAAGGACTGCATCCATGCGGTTTGGCAAGGATTCATACAACTTATTGATGAAGTCATCAGGAATAGCAAAGAAAGCAGTCTTGCAAGCCTCCCAGAGTTCATCAATATTTTTTGGTTTAGTCTTCCATGCTTCCTCTTTCATCCTACCCCACATATGCTCAATGATGTTCAAGTCTGGTGACTGGGCTGGCCAATCCTGGAGCATCTTGATCTTCTTCGCCCTGAGGAACTTTGATGTGGAGATGGAAGTATGCGATGGAGCACCATCCTGCTGCAGAATTTGGCCTCTTTTATGGTTGGGAATATAAGAGGTAGCTAAGATTTCTTGGTATTTTAGACTATTGATGTTGCCTTCCACCCTGCAGATCTCTCGTACACCCCCATACTGGATGTAACCCCAGACCATGATTTTTCCGCCACCAAACTTCACTGTTTTCTGGGTGAATCTCGGATCCATGCGGGCTCCAGTAGGTCTCCTGCAATATTTGCGGCGACTGTGGTGTAATTCAACAGAAGATTCATCTGAAAAATCCACCTTCTGCCACTTTTCCAGCGTCCATCCTTTTAGCAGGCTGTGGGCCTTGGCAAATGCCACACTGTTTTTCAATCGTCTTTTGTTTAGTGCTGGCTTCTGGGCACTGATTCGACCATGGAGGCCATTTCGAGATAGAATCCGACAAACTGTTCTGGTTGACACGGGGACTTCAGGTGACCAGGTCTCGTGAGCTCTGCTGCAGTGGAAAATGAGCTGGCCTTGGATTTTCGAGCCAACAAACGGTCCTCTCGAGCAGTTGTCTTGCGGGGTCTGCCTGACCTGGGCTTGTCAAAAACGTCTCCAGTCTCTTCAAATCTTTTTTTTTTATCCTCTGTACTTGACGCTGAGACACATTGAAGGTGTCTGCCACATCAGCAGTGGATCTGGTCTTCAGCCTCTTGATAATCAACACTTTAGTCTCAGGGTGAATCTTAGGCATGTTTGCAGAGGTCTAGTTGCAGTTGAGGTGAAGGTCTAGTGTACTGGGGTTCTTTTTATACACACCTGAGACCTCATTGATCCATTATTAGTCACCGGTGAAGCTCATATGACAAGGTGACAACACTTATGTCTTTGCAAAAATGGACTCAATGGGCTTTACCAAGCTGTGAATATTAGAATACTTTTTGACAGTTTCGTTTTGCACTGAAACATTATTACAAAAGCTGTTGGGATTAAAATGAGACATTTCTTGTAGAAAAATATATTTCAGCGGCACTTCAGGTCAATTTGTACACAAGCGACAAGACTTTTGTCAGGGACTGTATATATAAATATATATGTCTGTATATCTATCTGAAGTGTGACTTTTATATAATGATGACGGTGGTATTTTGGCGTGATGGACAGAGACGAGAGAAACGCAGCAGTCGGGAGTAAAAAAAAAGAAAGAAAAAACTTCTTTATGGAATGAATGCAGAGGAAATAGCGTGAGATCAGCGAGGCCTCTTTCATCCTCTTCCTCTCCACATCCTCCTGCTTTCCTCAATCTCCACTATCATAACGCTGATGGAATCCTTAATGACTTCCTAACACACACACACACACACACACACACACACACACACACCACCGGGAGCCAGTGGTGTCTCCTCCTCCTGCTTCTTTTATGACATTCCAGGCTGAATGTAGTCTAAAATAGCCAGGCTTGCTCGGCGCAGGAAGTGGGGTGTGTGTGGACAGGAAGTAGCAGACAGGAGCTGGAGACAGGAGTCTGCTTAGCTCAGTGCAAGGTCAGGGGTTAGCTCGCAACGCAGCAGTGCAGGAAACACACACACACACACACACACACACACACTCCGAGACTGATGTATATAAATGAATATTAAACATAATAAACATAAAGAATTGCAGAATATTTATTATTAGTAAACACACAAAAACACTCACACGGGCATTTTTCCTGCCTTTAGGGCATCTTCCTTCGTTTCCCATTCATGGCGGTGATTTATCCGTGATAGAGCTGATCAAGGCCATTCCTCAGGAAGAGACTCTTTGATGGATGAATATCTTTGTTAGGCATTCGCCCCGATTACCCATAATTGGTAATCGGGGGTTTTTTTCGGACCGAGTGTCATATCAGACGAGTGGATACGCCGATACGGCTGAACAGTGGGGCGTCAAAATTCCCCATTCCTCATGCATCTGTATGGGCACAATTCCCGGAATTCCAAGTCTGGGGTTTGAGAGTCATATGAACGCGACCTACTCCATCACACCTACGAGTGGATGTGTCAAAAGCGTCAAATTTCCCCATTCATTTTCTAAGGGGCCGGAAGGGGTCGCAGATTTCCAGAAATTCCGAACGTGTGTGGGATTCGTGAGGTATATGATGGTGATCCACTCCGGAACCCCTACGAGTGGATATGTCATATGTGCATGTCGGACGCTCACAGGCCCGAGGCACGAAATTTCAACCCCATTCATTTTCTGTCTGTCTATCTATCTATCTATCTATCTATCTATCTATCTCTCTATCTATCTATCTATCTATCTCTATCTCTCTATCTATCTATCTATCTATCTATCTATCTATCTATCTATCTATCTATCTATCTATCTATCTGTCTATCTATCTATCTGTCTGTCTGTCTATCTATCTATCTATCTATCTATCTATCTATGGTGTCTGTATCTATCTATCTCTATATATCTATCTATCTATCTATCTATCTATCTATCTATCTATCTATCTATCTATCTATCTATCTATCTATCTATCTATCTATCTATCTATCTATCTATCCATTTGTCGGTCTGTCTGTCTATCTATCTATCTATCTATCTATCTATCTATCTATCTATCTATCTATCTATCTATCTATCTATTTGTCTGTCTGTCTGTATAGCTATCTGTCTGCCTGTCTGTCTCTATCTATCTATCTATCTATCTATCTATCTATCTATCTATCTATCTATCTATCTATCTATTTGTCTGTCTGTCTATCTATAGCTATCTGCCTGTCGGTGGCTGTTGTCTATCTATCTATCTATCTATCTATCTATCTATCTATCTATCTATCTATCTATCTATCTATCTATCTATCTATCTATATCTATCTATCTATCTATCTATCTATCATCTATCTATCTATCTATCTGTTTGTCGGTCTGTCTGTCTATCTATCTATCTATCTATCTATCTATCTATCTATCTATCTATCTATCTATCTTTCCTACCAAAAATTCCCCTTTTTGGCCCCGTGTTCGGAATGTCCGTGGGGTGATCACTATTATAATCTCTCTCTCGCTTCGGTCAAATTTTCGGTTCAAAATTTTCGGTCAAATTTTCGGCATGTAAACTCGTCCCGCAGTTTTTGTCCGATCGTCACGAGTCATACCTCATATCGTGCGTCCCGATGGTGTGAGGTGTGCTGTTACTTTTATAAGGAATCGCCTCGCGGAATTCCGAACCACGGGGCCAAAAAGCGGGAATTTTTTTCCCATAGAAAATGAATGGGGCCGAAATTTCGTGCCTCACAGTTCGGCCCTGTGAGCGTCCGACATGCACATATGGTAAATCCACTCGTAGGGGGTCCGGAGTGGATCACCATCATATACCTCCCGGAAAATAGGAAATAGGAAATCCGCAACAACTGATCAATTGAGGGTTAACTCAATTAACAAGCTGCAAGCTGCCCACTAGTGGCAGCTTGTTGGTGATGGGTTTGAACCCGTGCAGAGGCTATCACCTATATATATATATATATATATATATTAACCCGGATATATATATATATATATATATATATATATATATACATATATATATATATATTCTATATATATATATATATATATATAGATACATACATATATATACATATATTACACTATACATATATATATATATATATATACATACAACACACAACAGAAAACACTAACTAATACACTTTTTTCAGTAAACATACACTTACTGCGGCAACCAAAAAAACAAACCAAAAAAAAACAACAACAAAAAAACATGCAAAGCGTGAAATACTGTTTACTACATCACTCTCCTCCGTCCTTCCCCTCTACCATTTCCCAGAATTGCCTGTTGTGGGTCTTTGACCTCTTTTAACCTTTAATGACCTTCACTGATGCAACACTGTGACATAGCAAGTTGCTCTGACACCAATCCTGTCAGGCATTTCTGTCAAACCCCTACACACACACACACACACACACACACACACACATACAGCAGCCCGGTCTCTATTTCTCATGTGAACTATGAGTAAATTATGGCGACACCCTTGTCAATAACCAATATACGGAGATCAATAATATGTGAGGGTGAGAGAGGGATAGAGAGAAACAGATGACTAGAGAGAGAGAGAGAGAGAGAGGAGAGAGAGGGAGAGAGAGAGAGAGAGACGGAGGGTTGAGGACGGTGTGTTGTACCGTTCACTGTTTGGTCACATGACTAGACAGAGAGAGACTACACTGACAAGGTCTACACGTGCGGCATCACACATGTGTCAAAAACACAAACACGGGCCTTGGGGAGAAACGTGACTTATATTTGCCGTGTGTAAATGATTGGTTTCCGATCGATACCTGTGTAGAGACTAAATACACAGTAGAGGCTTGTGTGTGTGTGTGTGTGTGTGTGTGTGTGGGTGTGTGTGTGTGTGTGTAAGTGTGTGTATGTATATTTGGAGTAAAGCGTGACAATAACATCAGGCCAGAAAGCCACATGTGGATGACACACGTACACTGCAATACAGCCAACCTTCACACACAAAACACACACCGGACATGTGAATAATTCACATGTGATCAATACGTCGATGGATGGAAAACATCGAACAAAATACAAAACAAAAACACTACGGAACGTCGACATGACGCGAGCATTGTGTAGGACCTTTTACAACATGACATTCTCTGTCATACGCGGTACTCTCCCCGGGACGTTCCAACCAATCACATAGTGGGGTCAATTTATTTTTATTTATATAGAACTTTCTCTCTTTCTCTCTCCAAAAAAAAAAAATAAATGAATGAATAAATAAATAAAAATATATAAAATATAAAATATTATAGATATAATATATATAGATATATATATATTAAATATATATAATATAGATATATTCATTCACTCATTCATTCATCTTCTACTGCTTTAATCCGATCTTCCCTCGGGTCACGGGGAGTCTGTGTCTATCTCAGGCGTCTATGGGCATTAAGGCAGGATACACCCTGGATGGAATGCCAACCCATCGCAGGGCACACACACACACACACACACACATTCACACACTAGGGATACTTTTTCCAAGGTGCCAATCAACCTACCGTGCATGTTTTTGGACCGGAGGGAGGAAACCGGAGAACCCGGAGAAAAAACCCCCTGAGGCACGGGGAGAACATGCAAACTCCACACACACACATGGCCGAGACGGGAATCGAACCCATGGATCCCTGGCGGTGTGAGGCGAACGTGCTACTAACCACTAAACCACCGTGCCCCCCGTTAATATTTATATTATATATAATAAATATTATATATTTATAACACATATATATATATATATATATATATATATATATACACATACATATATAATTGGGCCTTTAACCCTCTGTGCTCCAGGGGGCGCTGTAACATGGCACTATGACTCCAAACAAACTGGGATATGTGACGAAAAGAAAAACATTGTGAATCTTAACAGGAAACCAATTTGTTTCGGGGCACACAACACACACACACCACACACACACACACACACACACACACACACACTGCAGAAAAGGAACAACGTGAGTTTCCTGCATGGAGCCTCGCTGGCATTCTGCTCCCTCCTCTTCCACTGCCTCCTTCCTCCAGGACTTCTGAATAGAAGGTTACCCCCCCCCCCCCCCCCCCCATCCCTCCCTCCTTCCCTCCCTCCACCCGTCCTTTCAGAGACTGGGACTGTCACACTGCGGCGTTGCGTAACGAAGGAGCGATTGTGTGTTTGCAAACTTGCGTGTGTTAGCGGGAAGCCGATGTGGCGTCTGAAGAATCTGAGGAAAAGGCCGCTCAGGAAATCAGCTGGTGCAGGGCCATTGTTGAGCATCTGAATGCAGTAACAAGTGTTTTACACACACACACACACACACACACACATATAAGAGGACAGTCTGTCAGTGACAGTCTGAAACGCCTGTCTAAACGGAAAGGATATAATAGACAGAGCGAACTGTTTAGACAAAGCATCTGAGCACTGGCGACACACTCGCACACAATACAGAGGAAACAACGCCACGCTCGCACAGAGGAGTCGCCATGTCTGTCTCCAAACTGCGGCCTTCAGACACACCTACATACACACCTACATACACCCACTGTCTATTCAGCACATTTACAGATTTATCCTTCACAAAGCATGCGTGTGACGTGCGCCTGCAGCAGCCACACCCTATACATGCTTGATTTATTTTTATTATTATTATTATTATTATTATTATTATTATTATTATTATTATTAATCAGATTGTCAGAAACACTGTATGGATAAAAGTCTGTGACCATAAGCATGTCAGATTGATTTTTAGTGGACTTTAACGGTCCATATATTAACTTTATTATTATTAGTATTATTATTATTATTATTATTATTGTTGTATGTATGTATTATTATTGTTGTTATTTGTTGTTATTATTATTATTATTATTTATACATCCGCATATATTTTTATTTGTAATCGTTATACAAGCAATAATGAAGAGGTGATCCCTGTGTACTTAGGAGCGGCCACGTAATGCGCGTGTTCTGGGAGGTAGGCGTCTGAGATAGGCACAGACTCCCCGTGACCCGAGGGAAGATCGGATAAAGCGGAATTTGACGGTAGAAGATGAATGAATGAAATGAATGAATGAATGAATGTCTTAAGAAAAAGTATAGCCCTTTTCATTTTCGAAAATGGTCTTTGGTCAAAATTTTGACCAATTTTAGTCAAACTTATGGTAATTTGCAACCTTTGGATTTAACTGATCTTTTTGCTGCATACTCTTTAATTAAGTGCAAATTATATATCAAAATAATATTTACAGCACAACGTCGCCTGCGGTTCACAGTATATTGACAATTAATGAATAAATAAGTAATATAATATTTTTTTAAACAAAAATATGAATAAAAGATACCTTGTAAAATCCAGAAAAACACTTTCTCTGATTTCACAAGGCGAGGAAACGACAACGCTATGTAAATAATTTATATACATATATATATATATATATATATATATATATATATATATATATATGTATTGTGTGTATATATATACGTATATTACGTATTTTGTACTAATAACATTTCGGAGGTTCTAGTCCCACTCTCGTCTTTTTAGGGGCTTTCTAGATCTAGAAAAAAAGGATCTCCAATTTTCAGTTTGGCTGCTTTATGTCTCATAAGGTTTACGTATCATAACGCACGAGACCGCTACAGTGACACAGCGAGAATTTGAGGACAAGGCCAGGAACCCATATGTGGATTTTTTATCCGTGTATATACTTTAGGGGGGCGTTGAGGTGGTGTGTTCGCGTCCTCCAATTCCGACAGAGCCCAGGCCCTTCGGTGGGAGGAGACCGGAGCCCTGCAGAGGGAGGGGATGGGATGGTTGCGAAATCCATTGCAATGCAACATGGCTGGCGTCCAATGTCACAACGTGCCCCGTGTACGCAAAAACCCCGCCTCACGTCCTTGAGATAAACGCTGGCCGGTGAAGAATGGAAATGTAACAGCTGTAGCGCAAATTGCGGTGTTACAAAGCAAAGCGCGTTTGGTTTTATTGACCCACGCGGTGAGGGGACGGCGTTTTTGTGCAAGGACGCGCAATTCTGTCCTGCAAACTTAATCCGCCATTATTCGGCTATTTTCAGAGTCATTTTCCACACTGCGCTGTTTGTGGGTAATAAATGTAATTATATTCGGACTGTGATTCACCAGGTGTGTGTGTGTGTGTGTGTGTGTGTGTGTGTGTGTTATGTGACAATTAGGTGGCGAACAAATTTCCAGACAGAAAAAAAAAGTCCTGATCATTCGAAAGCATTAATAGTTACGTTTCCGTTACACATTTGCGTAGAACTTTTGCGACATTTCCGGAAAAAACGCTTGCGAAATGACGGTGTTGTTCCATTAACCATATCGCACGACTAAAACGCGTCCTCTCATGATGTCATAAAAAAAAATGGACGGGCTTACTTATATCGCAGCCATGCAGAAATGCGGAAAAAAAACTGATCGTCTAAAATTCGTCTAAAAAAAAAAAACTACCTCATGTGAGCGTAAAAACTTTAGAAGGGTAATGGAAAGGGGCACGGTGGTTTTTAGTGGTTAGCACGTTCGCCTCACACCGCCAGGGTCCGGGTTCGATTCCCGTCTCGGCCATGTGTGTGGAGTTTGCATGTTCTCCCCGTGCCTCAGGGGGTTTTTCTCTGGGTTCTCCGGTTTCCTCCCCCGGTCCAAAAACATGCACGGTAGGTTGATTGGCACCTTGGAAAATTGTCCCTAGTGTATGAATGTGTGTGTGAGTGTGTGTGTGTATCCTGCCTTAATGCCCATAGACGCCTGAGATAGACACAGACTCCCCGTGACCCGAGGGAAGATCGGATATAGCGGTAGAAGATGAATGAATGAATGAATATATATATATATATATATATATATATATATATATATATATATATATGTAGGTAGGTAGGTAGGTAGATAGTAGATAGATAGATAGATAGACAGATAGATAGATAGCATGTGCAGGGAGTAACACAACACACTGTAAAAAACAGAACGCCCTTCGAAGGCCAGCATTCTGACGCAATTTCATTCCGTAAATTGGTTTGAAACCGTTTTCCTTAGCATGTTAACTTAAAGCGCCCCCCTAGTGGACAAATGAAGGTAATCAAAAAGTCATCCTCCTATCCTTTTATAAAGCCATTGAAAAGTTACACCACTCGTTATGCATTGGGTCATTTGTAATCGATTACGTTTCCATACTGACGTGTGTGTGTGTGTGTGTGTGTGTGTGTGTGGTGTATTGTATAGTGAATTGTGCTTTTCTCGAGCAGGTGTGTGATATTCATCTTTAATCTGAGTTTCTCCTGCAGGATGTTGGGATTCCGAATGAGAACGAAAGAAAGAAAGAAAGCTGGTCATGGAGCGGAGCCGGAGGAAACCTCGCGCTTCATCGTTAATCCGTTCTTTCCCAATATGGCATGATGCAAAGACTTGCAGACGGTTGCAGACTGTCAGGGTTCACGCAAGCAGTCGGTTACTGGAAGCACAGATAACACACCCACGTGTCTGAGGACGACCTCGTGGGCCGGATATGAGGAAATGTACTCACAGCATTGATGATGTACAGGCGGCGTGGGCGCGAGGCCAGCGAGGTTACATAACGCTAGTCAGAAGCACGAGCGCTCGGCTGGATTCGTTTTTAAACGGTGCAGTGGGTTTCTGATGGTCCTGATCCAGCCGTGAACACAAAACATCTAACGGGAGAAGGAACTCTCATATCTTACACTGTCACTTTAATTATTATATCATTCATTCATTCGTTCATCTTCTAGCGCTTTATCCGATCTTCCCTCGGGTCACGGGGAGTCTGTGTCTATCTCAGGCGTCTATGGGCATTAAGGCAGGATACACACTGGATGGAATGCCAACCCATCGCAGGACACACACACACACACACACACACACATTCATACACTAGGGACAAGGTGCTAATCAACCTACCGTGCATGTTTTTGGGACCGGGGGAGGAAACCGGAGAACCCGGAGAAAAACCCCCTGAGGCACGGGGGGAACATGCAAACGGCCCTCACTCTCCGGCGTTAGGGACATAAACTAACCAAGTGCAAGGCTAGAGTCAATGAGTCAAGGATGAGAGCTGAGTCAGAGTCTTTAAGACGTCAAACGTGAGTCAATGCCGAGTCTTTAGCCATCCGATAGCGAATCATTGTTGAGTCTGAAAGAAATGTATCATGAGTCAGTGCCGAGTCTTTAAGAGACGATGTGTGAGTCAATGCTGGATCTTTAAGAGACGATGTGTGAGTCAATGCTGAGTCTATAAGAGATCCTGTGTGAGTCGATGTGAAGCACGGCCATTATGAGGTTATAAGGTCTTCTGTGAGGCAATGCAGAGTCTTTAAGAGACGTTGTGTGAGTCAATGCCGAGTCTTTAATAGATCTTTTGCGAGTCAATGCTGAGTTAAGAGGTCTTGTGTGAGTTAGTACTGAGTCTTTACGAGGTCTTGTGTGAGTCAATGTGAAGCACGGCCATTATGAGGTTCCGAGGTCTTCTGTGAGGCAATGCCGAGTCTTTGAGATCGTGTGTGGGTCTTTAAGAGGTCTTGTGTGAGTCAATGCTGAGTCATGCTGAGTCTTTAAGAGGTCTTGTGTGAGTCAATGCTGAGTCTTTAAGAGGTCTTGTGTGAGTCAATGCTGAGTCTTTAAGAGGTCTTGTGTGAGTCAATGCTGAGTCTTTAAGAGGTCTTGTGTGAGTCAATGCTGAGTCTTTAAGTGGTCTTGTGTGAGTCAATGCTGAGTCTTTAAGAGGTCTTGTGTGAGTCAATGCTGAGTTTTTAAGAGGTCTTGTGTGAGTCAATGCTGAGTCTTTAAGAGACTTTGTGTGAGTCAATGCTGAGTCTTTAAGAGGTCTTGTGTGAGTCAATGCTGAGTCTTTAAGAGGTCTTGTGTGAGTCAATGCTGAGTCTTTAAGAGATCTTGTGTGAGTCAATGCTGAGTCTTTAAGTGGTCTTGTGTGAGGCAATGCTGAGTCTTTAAGAGACTTTGTGTGAGTCAATGCTGAGTCTTCAATAGATCTTTTGCGTGTCAGTGTGAAGCACGGCCATTATGAGGTTACGAGGTCTTCTGTGAGGCAATGCCGAGTCTTTAAGAGGTAAAACACACACACACACACACATTCATACACTAGGGACAAGGTGCTAATCAACCTACCGTGCATGTTTTTGGGACCGGGGGAGGAAACCGGAGAACCCGGAGAAAAACCCCCTGAGGCACGGGGAGAACATGCAAACGGCCCTCACTCTCCGGCGTTAGGGACATAAACTAACCAAGTGCAAGGCTAGAGTCAATGAGTCAAGGATGAGAGCTGAGTCAGAGTCTTTAAGACGTCAAACGTGAGTCAATGCCGAGTCTTTAGCCATCCGATAGCGAATCATTGTTGAGTCTGAAAGAAATGTATCATGAGTCAGTGCCGAGTCTTTAAGAGACGATGTGTGAGTCAATGCTGGATCTTTAAGAGACGATGTGTGAGTCAATGCTGAGTCTATAAGAGATCCTGTGTGAGTCGATGTGAAGCACTGCCATTATGAGGTTACAAGGTCTTCTGTGAGGCAATGCCGAGTCTTTAAGAGACGTTGTGTGAGTCAATGCCGAGTCTTTAATAGATCTTTTGCGAGTCAATGCTGAGTTAAGAGGTCTTGTGTGAGTTAGTACTGAGTCTTTACGAGGTCTTGTGTGAGTCAATGTGAAGCACGGCCATTATGAGGTTCCGAGGTCTTCTGTGAGGCAATGCCGAGTCTTTGAGATCGTGTGTGGGTCTTTAAGAGGTCTTGTGTGAGGCAATGCTGAGTCTTTAAGAGGTCTTGTGTGAGTCAATGCTGAGTCTTTAAGAGGTCTTGTGTGAGTCAATGCTGAGTCTTTAAGAGGTCTTGTGTGAGTCAATGCTGAGTCTTTTAAGAGGTCTTGTGTGAGTCAATGCTGAGTCTTTAAGAGGTCTTGTGTGAGTCAATGCTGAGTCTTTAAGAGGTCTTGTGTGAGTCAATGCTGAGTCTTTAAGAGGTCTTGTGTGAGTCAATGCTGAGTCTTTAAGAGGTCTTGTGTGAGTCAATGCTGAGTTTTTAAGAGGTCTTTAAGAGTCAATGGTCTTGTGTGTGTGAGGCAATGCTGAGTCTTTAAGAGGTCTTGTGTGAGTCAATGCTGAGTCTTTAAGAGACTTTGTGTGAGTCAATGCTGAGTCTTTAAGAGACTTTGTGTGAGTCAATGCTGAGTCTTCAATAGATCTTTTGCGAGTCAGTGTGAAGCACGGCCATTATGAGGTTACGAGGTCTTCTGTGAGGCAATGCCGAGTCTTTAAGAGGTAAAACACCCACACACACACACACATTCATACACTAGGGACAAGGTGCTAATCAACCTACCGTGCATGTTTTTGGGACCGGGGGAGGAAACCGGAGAACCCGGAGAAAAACCCCCTGAGGCACGGGGGGAACATGCAAACGGCCCTCACTCTCCGGCGTTAGGGACATAAACTAACCAAGTGCAAGGCTAGAGTCAATGAGTCAAGGATGACAGCTGAGTCAGAGTCTTTAAGACGTCAAACGTGAGTCAATGCCGAGTCTTTAGCCATCCGATAGCGAATCATTGTTGAGTCTGAAAGAAATGTATCATGAGTCAGTGCCGAGTCTTTAAGAGACGATGTGTGAGTCAATGCTGGATCTTTAAGAGACGATGTGTGAGTCAATGCTGAGTCTATAAGAGATCCTGTGTGAGTCGATGTGAAGCACGGCCATTATGAGGTTACAAGGTCTTCTGTGAGGCAATGCCGAGTCTTTAAGAGACGTTGTGTGAGTCAATGCCGAGTCTTTAATAGATCTTTTGCGAGTCAATGCTGAGTCTTTAAGAGGTCTTGTGTGAGGCAATGCTGAGTCTTTAAGAGGTCTTATGTGAGTCAATTTTGAGTCTTTAAGTGGTCTTGTGTGAGTCAATGCTGAGTCTTTAAGAGGTCTTGTGTGAGTCAATGCTGAGTCTTTAATTCTGAGTCTTTGTGAGTCAATTCTGAGTCTTTAAGTGGTCTTGTGTGAGTCAATGCTGAGTCTTTAAGAGGTCTTGTGTGAGTCAAGGCTGAGTCTTTAAGAGACTTTGTGTGAGTCAATGCTGAGTCTTTAAGTGGTCTTGTGTGAGTCAATGCTGAGTCTTTAAGAGACTTTGTGTGAGTCAAAGCAATTTATATATGGTTCAATCGGTGTGTGTGTGTGTGTGTGTGTGTGTGTGTGTGTGTGTGTGTGTGTGTGTGTGTGTGTGTGTGTGTGTGTGTGTGTGTGTGTGTGTGTGTGTTTATTTAAATCCAGACAAAAACATTGACCCAGGTTAGTGGTTAATGCACTGACCCATTGAGCCAAAATCTGCTAATTCACTGCACACACACACACACACACACACACACACACACACACAATGCAATACACATGCACAGAATCTAGTAGGAAAGTTGTTTGTGTGCAGGATGGGGTGGGTATTTGGGCCCTGCCCTCGGCTGCAGGAAGTTCCGCAGGCTACGTGATCGTCCACCATATATTTCCTGGGTCATGTAAAAGAATATTGGTAGGATATTGGCCAAGGCTCACATTCAGCTTCATTCATTTCTCATCGCTCGTTCGGCGTTTGTTTAATCCGGACGCTTTCTTTCGCACGAGCCAGAGATAAGTCTTTCCGACATCCGCCCATGCAGAGCTCGCCCAGGAGCCTTCAGGCCACACTGCTGCTGCTGCTGCTGACCTGCTGGCTCCTTCTCACACCATATTTACACACACTTTTTCCACCCCTACACTCATGCGGGCGGGCATTGAACTCACACACCCCAGGTGCAGTCAATGAACTCCTGTGTGTGTGGCGTCAATTTGTTTTTTTGTTTGTTGAAAAATATTGATGGTTTTTTTTAAATAAATAAAAAAATGTATTCATTAAAAGAAAAATAAAATGTTCAATATCTAGAATATATATATATATATATATATATATATATATATATATATATATATATATATATATATATCTGAGCAAGTGTTCTCTCTAGGTATTATTTATTATCAATTTCTTTTAAAACTATTTTAAAAACGTTTTTTTTTTTTTACTGTTATATAAAGTTAATATTTAATATCAATATTATTAAATATTTGATTAATTTTATGCATTATTTTCTTCCTAACAAGGTCCAAGTCCCATATTTTACAGTTGTTTTTGCACGGCTGTTTTGGAGCATTTTTCATATTTGTTTAATGCAATAAAAGATCGCTTTGTACAAATTGCAAATGTTTTGGTACGTTCATCGTTCATCTATCTATCTATCTATCTATCTATCTATCTATCTATCTATCTATCATCTATCTATCTATATAAATGTATATATATATATATATATATATATAGAGAGAGAGAGAGAGAGAGAGAGAGAGAGAGTCTGTGCCTATCTCAGGCGTCTATGGGCATTAAGGCAGGATACACCCTGGATGGAATGCCAACCCCCCCGTGCCTCAGGGGGTTTTTCTCCGGGTTCTCCAGTTTTCTCCAGAACCATGCACGGTAGGTTGATTGGCACCTTGGAAAAATTGTCCCTGGTGTATGAATGTGTGTGTGTGTGTGTGTGTGTGTGTGTGTGTGTGGTGTGGTGTGTGTGTGGGTGTTTGCATGGGTTGGCATTCCATCCAGGGTGTATCCTGCCTTAATGCCCATAGACGCCTGAGATAGGCACAACAGGCTCCCCGTGACCCGAGAGGAAGATCGGATAAAAGCGGTAGGGTTTAAGAGGTTTTTAGAGATGAATGAATGAATGAATGAATGAATGAATGAATGAATGAAAAGTCGGGTTCTGTTGTGGCACTTTTGGCACATGTGGGTAAAAAAACGTGAATGTGAACAAAAACCTGCAGTTTAGAGTCAAAATCATAAGTCTGAAATGTTCATCTGTTTGTTTTTTTGTTTGTTTTTGCAGCCGTGTGCTGAGTCAGCACAAACTCAGACGGGTTTTGAGTTTTGCACGTGGAACCCCGAGGCCACGGCGCCGGAGCCCGCATGATAACGAGCTCCCCTGCACGTTTCAGCACACAGCAGCACCACCAGGAGCTATGCCAAGAGAAACAAACCCTTAACTTTTCAACTTTGTATGTGTGTGTGTGTGTGTGTGTGTGTGTGTGTGTGTGTGTGTGGTGTAGGGTGGGCATCGGCTGCAATCAAATCATAATAAAAACTGCGAGCTGGGTGTGGACTGAAGTCGCGCTCTGGGACGTGACCGAACACATGGTGTTTCCTTTCCTCTTTTTCTTCATTAAAAGGAAACGATTCCATCTATTAGGCCTCTTTCATTCATAAAGCCACATCATTGTGGGACTCGATCCATAAAAAGGCTGCTGTTTTGTATATGTACATTAACAGGATAAAAAGTATCGGGACTTTTGATTTGTGAAGGGGAAAAAAAAAAAAAAAAGGGGAAAAATGCTTGTCAATGATGACTAGTGATGGGAAGTTTGAATCGTTTGACTGATTCGGTTCTTTTGACTCATCAAAAGGAGTGAATCTTTTTTTAGTTCGTTTATTTCTTTTGATCAGAAATAAAATAAAATGTTACATTAAACAGACCCACATATTTTGGCTATAGTTCCAGTAGTTCAAATAATTCCAACGCAGAATAAGAAGATATTACGAATCATAGAATAAGCATCGTTCGAATCGCATCGTTCGAATTCGAATCTTATCATTCGAATCCGAATCGTTCGTTCTTTTGTCACGTGATTTGTTTTTTTCTCGGTGCATAGAGTCCAAGGGAGTCGGATTCGAACGATTCGGATTCGAACGATTCGGATTCGAACGATTCGGATTCGAACGATTCGGATTCGAATGATACGATTCGAACGATGATGTATATATATATGGGGCTATGGGGCACGGTGGCTTGTTGGTTAGCACGTTCGCCTCACACCGCCAGGGTCCGGGTTCGATTCCCGTCTCAGCCATGTGTGTGTGTGGAGTTTGCTTGTTCTCCCCGTGCCTCAGGGGGTTTTTCTCCGGGTTCTCCGGTTTCCTCCCCGGTCCAAAAACATGCACGGCACCTTGGAAAATTGTCCCTAGTGTATGAATATGTGTGTGTGAGTGTGTGTGTGTGTGTGATGGGCTGGCATTCCATCCAGGGTGTATCCTGCCTTAATGCCCATAGACGCCTGAGATAGACACAGACTCCCCGTGACCCGAGGGAAGATCGGATAAAGCGGTAGAAGATGAATGAATGAATGAATGAATGTATATATATGGTTAAGGTTTTTGGTTAATGAGATTTAGCCACAGTAGTGTCTAAAGAAAGTGTGTGTGTGTGTGTGTGTGTGTGTGTGTGTGAGACTCGGAGTCTTTGGTAAAGCGATATCTGGCCC
Organism: Kryptopterus vitreolus; assembly: GCA_030449085.1. NCBI lineage: Eukaryota > Metazoa > Chordata > Actinopteri > Siluriformes > Siluridae > Kryptopterus > Kryptopterus vitreolus. The sequence goes on along the minus strand of JACRUU010000030.1, from coordinate 17,538,936 downwards.
ACGTGACTCCACGCGGTCTCACACCGGTGTGTACTGAGAGCAAAGGATTGATTATAAAACCTAAAATAAACATTAATGCAACGTCAGCACGGGTGGAGAAATATCACATTGCGTCCTTATGGAAGCAAACATGCTGCAGGCTGCGAGGAGGAGAAGGCATGGATTTAGGTTTAAGGTATAATGTTATAACATGAGTAAATAAACATCGGTTTATTTGGGTGTTTACTATGTAATGGATAAAGCGTTGGATTCCTGATGCGTCATGGAGCTGCCGTTTTGCTGGGCCCTTGAGCAAGGCCCTTAACCACTTGTATGTAGAGTAAGGTCTGGATCAGTACACAAAGGAAAGGACATGTATAATTCCGGAAGCTGCTTTATTGGCAATGACATTATTTACCAATGTAAACAAAACATTTTGTTTGTTTGTTTATTATTTGTGAATCTATAGAGTTTTTTTCCCCGTGGCGAGGAACGTTTCAGTGCTTCACGGTGATCGTTTTCACCTCGGTAAAGAAGTGGTAGGAATCCTTCCCGCCTTCCCTCCCGATGCCCGAGCTCTTCATTCCTCCGAACGGCAGGTTCAGATCTCGGATCAGCCAGCAGTTGGTCCACACCAAGCCGGCCTGGAGCTGCCTCGCCACCCGGTGAACGCGCCCCACGTCCCGGGACCACACGACCGCAGACAGGCCGTAGCGCACCCCGTTGGCCCGCGCTATCGCTTCCTGTTCCGTGTCGAACGGCGTCACGCAGGTCACCGGCCCGAAGATCTCCTCCTGCATGGCGGCGGACGAGTCGGACACGCCCGAGATCACGGTCGGCCGCATGAAGAAGCCGGACGCGTTCCGAGGCGGGAGAGCCAGAGCGTCCACTCCTTCGCCGCAGTGCACCACGCCTCCCTCGGCCTTCGCCAGAGCCACGTAACCCCGGACCTGAAACCAGGACCGGACAAGTCTTACCTTGGTGCTGAACGGACGTACAAAATACAAAACACGCTCATGGAAAAAAACCTTACGGAAATATTAACAAGGGATGAGCATTTTCGGAAAACCGGTTTCGGGAGTGCCCCCAAGGCTAACGGGTCAGATTTGTTTGCTAGCGAAATTTCCTTGTACGAGTTTAATTCGATGTATCATGTAGCAAAAAGCTCGTAAAATTAAACCCATAACAAATAACGTAAATACAGGTAATTAACATTATTGAGGATTAGGGCACTATGGTGGTTTAGTGGTTAGTACATTCGCCTCACACCGCCAGGGTTCGGGTTCGATTCCCGTCTCGGCCATGTGTGTGTGGAGTTTGTTGTGCATGTTCTCCCCGTGCCTCAGGGGGTTTTTCTCCGGGTTCTCCGGTTTCCTCCCCCGGTCCAAAAACATGCACGGTAGGTTGATTGGCACCTTGGAAAATTGTCCCTAGTGTGTGAATGTGTGTGTGTGTGTGTGTGTGTGTGTGTGTGTGTGTGTGTGTTGGTGCGTGTGTGTGTGTGTGTGTGTGTGCTGCGCGTGCGTGTGTGTGTGTGTGTGTGTGTGTTTGTCCTGCGATGAGTTGGCATTCCATCCAGGGTGTATCCTGATAGAGATAGATAGATAGATAGATAGATAGATAGATAGATAGATAGATAGATAGATAGATAGATAGATAGATAGATAGATAGATAGATAGATAGATAGATAGATAGATAGATAGATAGATAGATAGATAGATAGATAGATAGATAGATAGATAGATAGATAGATAGACAGCAGACAGACAGACAGATAGGCATAGATAGATAGATAGATAGATAGATAGATAGATAGATAGATAGATAGATAGGCAGACAGACAGACAGACAAATAGATAGATAGATAGATAGATAGATAGATAGATAGATACAGATAGCATACATACAGACAACAGATACAGACAGACATAGGATAGATATATAGATAGATAGATAGATAGATAGATAGATAGATAGATAGATAGATAGATAGATAGATAATACATAGATAGATAGACAGAGACAGACAGACAGACAGACAGACAGACAGATAGATAGATAGATAGATAGATAGATAGAGTAGATAGATAGATAGATAGATAGATAGATAGATAGATAGATAGATAGATAGATAGATAGGCATAGATAGATAGATAGATAGATAGATAGATAGATAGATAGATAGATAGATAGATAGATAGACATAGATAGATAAATAGATATACAGACAGACAGACAGACAGATAGATAGATAGATAGATAGATAGCAGATAGATAGATAGATAGATAGATAGATAGATAGATAGATATAGATAGATAGATAGATAGATAGATGACAGACAGACATAGATAGAGATAGATAGATAGATAGATAGATAGATAGATAGATAGATATAGATAGATAGATAGATAGATAGATAGATAGAGATAGATAGATCAGACATAGATAGACAGATAGCAGGCACAGACAGACAGACAGACAGACAGACAGACAGACAGACAGACAGACAGACAGATAGATCAGATAGATAGATAGATAGATAGATAGATAGATAGATAGATAGATAGATAGATAGATAGATAGATAGATAGCTACAGTAATATACATTAATATAAATTCTCTCTCTCTCTCTCTAGATAGCACGTTCGCCTCACACCGCCAGGGTCCGGGTTCGATTCCCGTCTCGGCCATGTGTGTGTGGAGTTTGCATGTTCTCCCCTCTCTCACTCTCTCCTCCTCCTCCCATGTGTCTCAGGGGGTTTTTTCTCTCTCGGGTTCTCCGGTTTCCTCCCCCGGTCCAAAAAACATGCACGGTAGGTTGATTGGCACCTTGGAAAAATTGTCCCTAGTGTATGAATGTGTGTGTGTGTGTGAGTGTGAGTGTGTGTCCTGTGATGGGTTGGCATTCCATCCAGGGTGTATCCTGCCTTAATGCCCATAGACGCCTGACACAGACTCCCCGTGACCCGAGGGAAGATCGGATAAAGCGGTAGATAGAAGAAGATGAATGAATGAATGAAAACATCTGAGTCAGTGAGAACAAAGTCGGTATAAATTCACTTTAACATTGATTAGGATGATGACGATGACGATGAATCGTCCTGACCTTCTTTAAGTGCTCCGAGCTGACAAGTGCTCCATTGTGGTTGGTGGGGTCAGAGGGCGCGCCAGTTTTCCACTGGCGAGCCGCCTCGACAAACTGGGCCAGGAATTGTGGGTAAATGCTTCGCTCCACAAAGATCCGGCTGGTACAGAGACAAATCTCACCCTGTGGATGGAAGGAAGGAGGGGGATGAATAAATAAATAACGATGAGAGTTACGCGGTAGGGAAAGGGCGCCCCCATGTGGCCGCTCTTTTTGAATACATTTTTGAAACAAATGTATTTATATTTTTATTTATATATTCTGGTAAAAATCTGGTTAAAAAAAATGATGAATGTTTATTTTTCTAAAACTGGTGTTCAGTCGCACTTCAGAAAGACGCATTAACATCATAAATAACACGTAT
>JACRUU010000030.1:17520446-17530446 GCA_030449085.1 Kryptopterus vitreolus | reverse complement strand
ATCTCACTGGGTTTGGCCACCACGGTGTTCCCCGTAGCCACAGCCGGAGCGATTTTCCACGTGAGGAGATAAAGAGGAAGGTTCCACGGACTAATCAGACCAGCTGTGAAGAGACGAAGAGTCTTATATCACATATCACGTCTCTTTTCAGAACACACACACACACACACACACGCATGTGGACGCACCCACTCCTACAGGGCAGCGCACAGTGTAACTGACGCATCCCATGTGCTCCATCTGACTGCACTCGGTGGTGTGGTGCTGGACGGACGAAGCGAAGAATCGGAAGTTGTAGGCGGAACGTGGAATATCGACAGTCCGGGCGAAGCTGATCGTCTTTCCTGAGATATAAAATATCAAAAATGAGCTGCTGATGGAGTTAAACATCAAAGAACACACAAATAAATGTGGAAACAAATGTGGGAAATAATGTGTGACTGCTGGACCAATATACTATATATATATATATATATATATATATATATATATAGAGAGAGAGAGAGAGAGAGAGAGAGAGATGGATGGATGGATGGAAAGACAGATGGACAGACAACAGATAGATAGATAGATAAACACAGAGACAGAACAGACAGACAGACATATAGAGATAGATAGATAGATAGATAGATAGATAGATAGATAGATAGATAGATAGATAGATAGACAGATAGATAGATAGATAGATAGATAGATAGATAGATAGATAGCAGACAGACAGACAGACAGACAGACAGATAGATAGATAGATAGATAGATAGATAGATAGATAGATAGATAGATAGACAGACAGACAGACAGACAGACAGACAGACAGACAGACAGACAGATAGATAGATAGATAGATAGATAGATAGATAGATAGATAGATAGATAGATCACAGATCACTGAGAGATAGTGGAGAGTGGATATTAAATGAGCAAATGGGGAGATGGTCAGATGTCCACAAACTGTTGTGCATATAGTGAACATAAACACTATGTGTGTGTGTGTGTGTGTGTGTGTGTGTGTGTGTGTGTGTGTGTGTGTGTGTGTGTGTGTGTGTGTGTGGTGTGATGTACACTATTGTCTAATGTACAACCGTGTGGACATCTGACATATATATATATATATATATATTGTACTGTGGTATATGTGTGTTGTGGTGTGTCTGTGGTATACATATATGTCTATATGTACAACAGTTTGTGGACATCCGACCATATATATATATATATGGTCGGATATATATATATATATATATATATATATATATATATATATATTAGGATATGTGTGTGTGTGTGTGTGTATATATATATATCTATATATATATATATATAATATTATATATATATGTCTATATATATTATATGTTTATATATATATGTGTGTATGTGTGTATATATATATATATATATTATAGCTCTGTTTATGTTTATGTGTGTATAATGTAGTATTACCCTGATCTTTGGACTCTGCCTGAGCGAATTCCTCCAGACGGGTTTCTATCAGATGAGCGAGCTTGTTCAGGACTTGAGCTCTTTCTGTCGGACTTTTGGAAGACCAGCCAGGAAACGCTTCTTTAGCCGCCGTCACCGCCGCCTCCACCTTTAACCACATACACATCTGTGTGTCAAACATCTGGAAATGAAACAGCCACTCCTTTTCAGGATCACAACATCATTATATCATCTCTTTATGCACCAGTCTCTCTCTCTCTCTCTCTCTCTCTGCTCTCTCTCTCTCTTCTCTCTGTCTCTCTCTTGTCTCTCTCTGCCTGTCTCTCTCTCTCATTTCTCTCTGCTCTGTCTGTCTCTCTCTCTCTCTCTGTCTCTCTCTGTCTGTCTGTCTCTGTCTATGTCTCTCGCTCTCTCTCTCTCTCTCTGTCCATCTCTCTTTCTCTGTTTCTGTCTCTGTCTGTTTCTCTTTATCTGTCTGTCTGTCTCTGCCTCTCTTTCTCTCTGCCTATCTGTCTGTCTGTTCTCTATCTCTCTGTCTCTCTATCTCTCTGTCTGTCTGCTCTCTCTTTCTCTCTTGCCTGTCTGTCTCTCTCTCTGTCTCTCTCACACTTTCTCTCTCTCTATCCCTCTGTCTCTCTCTCTCTCTTCTGTGTTCTCTCTCTTACACTCTGTCTCTCTCTGCACCACCTCTTGTCTCTCTGTCTGTCTCTCTCTCTCTCTGTCTGTCTCTCTGTCTCTCTCTGTCTCTCTCTCTCTCTCTCTGTCTCTCTCTCTCTCTCTGTCTCTCTCACACTTTCTCTCTGTCTGCCTGCCTCTCTCTCTCTCTCTCTGTCTGTCTCTGTCTGTTGCCTCTATCTCTCTGTCTGTCTCTTCTGTCTGTACTCTCTGTCTCTCTGGGTCTCTCTCTTCTCCCATCTCTCTCTGTCTCTCTCACTCTGTCTGCCTGCCTCTCTCTCTCCCTCTCTCTCTCTATGTCTCGCTACTCTCTCTCTCTCTCTCACACTTCTCTCTGTCTGTCTATGTCTGTTTCTCTGTCTGTCTGTCTGTCTGCTATCGTCTGTCTCTCTCTATGTCTCTCCTCTCTGTCTCTCTCTATCTCTCTATGTCTCTCTGTCTGTCCTCTCTCTCTCTCTCTCTCTCTCTTTCTTTCTGTCTCTCTCTCTCTCTCTCTCTCTCTCTGTCTCTCTCTCATTCTCTCTGTCTCTATCTGTCTCTCTCCTTGTCTCTCTATCTCTCTCTGTCTGTCTCTGTCTGTCTCTCTATCTCTCTCTGTCTATCTTTCCTGCTCTCTCTCTCTCTCTCTATCTGTCTGTCTATTCATGTCGATGTTGTCTAATCTCTCTCTATCTCTCTCTCTTGTTCTCTCTCTCGTGCCTCTCTCTCTCTCTCTTCTCTCTCACCACACACCTCTGGGCCTTCTCTGGTTTCTCTGTCTCTCTCTCCTCCTCTGATACCGTCCGGTTCTCAATCCCAGTTACAGTTTCACTCTCACCCGGTCCAAAAAACACACATCAGGCCTTTTTCATCCTGCCTCTCTAGGACCTCCATAACTTTTGCTCTTTCCTCCTCTCCCTCTCTCAAAAACATGCACGGTAGGTTGATTGGCACCTTGGAAAAATGTGTCCCTAGTGTATGAATGAATGTGTGTGTGTGTGTGTGTGTGTGTGCCCTGTGATGGGTTGGCATTCCATCCAGGGTAGTATCCTGCCTTAATGCCCATAGACGCCTGAGATAGACACAGACTCCCCGTGACCCGAGGGAAGATCGGATAAAGCGGTAAAATATGAAGCGGTATAATGATGAATGAATGAATGAATATTGTGATGATGCAAGTACAAATATATACTTTATATACTGTACACTGTCTATGGAAAATTAACTTATCGGATCATTTTTGGAAAAGTATATAATTAATATAATGTTTATTATATACGTCTCATTACGCATCATGGATATATTCGTATACTGTAGTTATAGATTCAGCTACAGGGTTGTAATAAGTCCTTATTTTTCTTTCTCACACGCGCTTGAACTCTAACGCACAGGCTTTTTGTAATGATTATCTCCGAGAGGACGAGGGCAAAGAGCGCTCTACTGAACTGCCTTGTCATGACTGCCGAGTCCCAACGCTGTTCTACAGAGAAAGCGGAGGCCAGTGGGAGTCGACTTCACATCATGTCTTTTTTATCAGTGTAATGAGGAGGAAAAAAAAAACATCATAGACGTCACTCGAGTCAAAAAGAAATAATATAAAGCTATATAAGGAACTCCAGGCTGTGGCTGTTGTGCTCAGCATGACTGTAAAGAGTGCTTATTCACAGTATTGATATATATAGATATATATATATATATATATAGGGCACGGGGGGTTAGGGGCACGGTTTGGTTTAGTGTTTAGCACGTTCGCCTCACACCGCCAGGGTCCGGGTTCGATTCCCGTCTCGGCCATGTGTGTGTGGAGTTTGCATGTTCTCCCCGTGCCTCAGGGGTTTTTCTCCGGGTTCTCCGGTTTCCTCCCCCGTCCAAAAACATGCACGGTAGGTTGATTGGCACCTTGGAAAATTGTCCTAGTGTATGAATGTGTGTGTGAATGTGTGTGTGTGTGTGTGTGTGCCCTGTGAGGGGTTGGCATTTCATCCAGGGTGTATCCTGCCTTAATGCCCATAGACGCACAGACTCCCTGTGACCCGAGGGAAGATCGGATAAAGCGGTAGAAGATGAATGAATGAATGAATGAAGATATATATATATATATATATATATATATATATAGATTTATATATATATCTATATATATCTATTTATTTTTTTTTTTTTTCTCTCCAAAAAAACTACTTTTTTTTTCTTAGTATGTTAACTTACTAAGGGGGCACGGTGGCTTAATGGTTAGCACGTTCGCCTCACACCGCCAGGATCCGGGTTCGATTCCCGTCTCGGCCATGTGTGTGTGGAGTTTGCATGTTCTCCCCGTGCCTCAGGGGGTTTTTCTCCGGGTTCTCCGGTTTCCTCCCCCGGTCCAAAAACATGCATGGTAGGTTGATTGGCACCTTGGAAAATTGTCCCTAGTGTATGAAGTGTGTGTGTGTGTGTGTGTGTGTGTGTGTGTCCTGCGATGGGTTGGCATTCCATCCAGGGTGTATCCTGCCTTAATGCCCATAGATGCCTGAGATAGGCACAGACTCCCCGTGACCCGAGGGAAGATCGGATAAAGCGGTAGAAGATGAATGAATGAATGAATGAATGAATGAATGTTAACTTAAGCGCCACCTAGTGGACAAATAAAAGTAGTCGAAAAGTCACAGTTTAATTTAAAAGGTTAGGATATTTATTACATTTTAAATACGGTACTTTATAATCTATAAATGTGTTTGAAACAGCTGGAAATGAAACAGCTGCTCGTTTTTCGAAACACAAAAATCCTAGTTATTACTTAGGATTCATTATATGATCTCTTTTTGCACCAGTCTGTGTCTCTCTGCCTGTCTCTCTCATTCTCTCTCTCTCTACCTTTCTGTCTCTCTCTGTCTCTCTCTGGTCTGTCTCTCTCTCACTCACTCTCTCTCTGTATGTCTCTCTCTCTCACTCTCTCTCTCTCTCTCTCTCTCTCTGCTCTCTCTCTCTCTCTGCTGCGGTCTCTCTCTCTCTCTCTCTATCTCTGTCTGTCTGTCTCTTTCTCTTTGTCTCTCTCTGTCGGTATTTATTAATCTATAAATATATTTATTCATCTATAAATAATCTATTATTTCCCAAAGTGAACCTTCCCCACACTGATTAGAAGGTAGGAGACTCCGCCCCATGTACAGCAGATGTCTTCATGCACCGGAACCTAGTTTGGGAAAAGTGAGGGGGAAATGCTATATATATATATATATATATATATATATATATATATATATATATTATATATATATATATATATATATATATATATATATATATATATATATATACACGTATAAGCTGATAATGAACAAATGTTTTTTTGTTGTTGTTGATAGGATTGCTGAGATTACTGAAACCACAACAGCATTCTCCACTCTATTGGGGTGTTTGGGAGCAACTAGTTACGTATAACATTCATTCATTCATTCATTCTATTCTACCGCTTTTATCCGATCTTCCCTCGGGTCACAGGGAGTCTGTGTCTATCTCAGGCGTCTATGGGCATTAAGGCAGGATACACCCTGGATTGAATGCCAACCCATCGCAGTACACACACACACACACACACACACACACATTCATACACTAGGGACAATTTTCCAAGGTGCCAATCAACCTACCGTGCATGTTTTTGGAACCGGGGGAGGAAACCGGAGAACCCGGAGAAAAAACCCCCTGAGGCACGGGGAGAACATGCAAACTCCACACACACATGGCCGAGACGGGAATCGAACCCGGACCCTGGCGGTGTGAGGCGAACGTGCTAACCACTACGCCACCGTGCGTTACGTAATTTAATTATAAAATAAAAGTCACTGTCATTGGTTATAGTTACTGAGGTTACTGAGGAAATGTGTAATTAAATTATATTTACTTATGAAAATGTTACAGATTACAAACAGGGTTACATCTGAACAATTTCGTGTATAATAATAACGCTCTTGCCGGCGCTTAGCGGTTAGCATGTGTGTGTGTGGAGTTTACATGTTCTCCCTGTGCCTCAGGGGGTTTTTCTCTGGGTTCTCCGGTTTCCTCCAGGTCCAAAAACATGCACGGTAGGTCGATTGGCACCTTGGAAAATTGTCCCAAGTGTATGAATGTGTGTGTGATGGGTTGGCATTCCATCCAGGGTGTATCCTGCCTTAATGCCCATAGACGCCTGAGATAGACACAGACTCCCCGTGACCCGAGGGAAGATCGGATAAAGCGCTAGAAGATGAATGAATGAATTTCCAAACTAACCGTCTCAACGCGGTGTACAAAGTTATGGAATAATATTGCTTTCGGTCAGTGGTTAAGGCGTTTGGCCTCTAGATAAGATGATCACAAGTTCAAATCCCAACACCACCATCACCACCACCAAGCTGCCACTAGTGGGCCCTTGAGCAAGGCCCTCAATTGGTCAGATGTAAGTCGCTCTGGATAAGGGCGTCTGCCAAATGGCGTAAATGTATTATATAGTATCCAGTCCATCTACTGTACAAGCAACAAGACTCCCAGGCCCAATTCTTCCATCACAAACAGATGAGATCTAACCCCATTTGATATTTGTTTTCTTCCTTGTGTGACAGTGTAGGTCGGACGCACTGCTCACCTCATCCACACCACTGTCCGGGACCCTGCAGTAAAGCTCTCCGGTGGACGGATCATACGAGTCCACATGTCTAGAGCAGGGAACGAACTTCCCGCCGATGTAGTTCTCCAGTACGAGACTCATCGTTTGTTTTTCCTTTCGTTCTCCGAAAATGTCTCGCAGCACAAATAAAGCAGTAAAGCACAAATAAAGCAGCACTGCAATGCTCCAGGTCGTGCATGTGGACTGTTGGAAATGTTGCCAGATTGTACGACATTCCCCCCCTCCACATTTATTTATTATTTTGGGGGGATAAAATGTAAAGTAGACGCTCTGTGAAGGCATTATTAATTACATTTTGAATCAGTTATAACCTATTACATTTCCATACTGGGGGGGGTACGGTGGTTTAGTGGTTATCACGTTCGCCTCACACCGCCAGGGTCCTGGTTCGATTCCCGTCTCAGCCATGTGTGTGTGGAGTTTGCATGTTCTCCCCGTGCCTCAGGGGGTTTTTCTCCGGTTTCCTCCCCCGGTCCAAAAACATGCACGGTAGGTTGATTGGCACCTTGGAAAATTGTCCCTAGTGTATGAATGTGTGTGTGAGTGTGTGTGTGTGTGTGTGTGTCCTGTGATGGGTTGGCATTACATCCAGGGTGTATCCTGCCTTAATGCCCATAGACGCCTGAGATAGACACAGACTCCCCGTGACCCGAGGGAAGATCGGATAAAGCGGTAGAAGATGAATGAATGATGAATGAATTGTGTTATACAATAAAAGCATTTATCACGGTTGCCTGTCAGCTGGAACGACAACTCAATATCATTCATGTTTATTTGTATAGAACGGGGGGGGGGGGCACAAACTTTTTAGCTATTTTGACTTTTAAAATTTGACAGACGGGACCGGGCCAGAACCGGATACATTCATTTCTTCATCATCTACCGCTTTACACACACACACACACACACACACATTCATACACTAGGGACAATTTTCCAAGGTGCCAATCAACCTACCGTGCATGTTTTTGGACCGGGGGAGGAAACCGGAGAACCCGGAGAAAAACCCCCTGAGGCACGGGGAGAACATGCACAAACTCCACACACACATGGCAGAGATTCGAGACGGGAATCGAACCCCCAACCCTGGCGGTGTGAGGCGAACGTGCTAACCACTAAGCACATATCAAACATAAACATATAAAAAAGCATTAATGTTAATACTCACCGTGTCTAATGCGCCACCTTGGTGGAACGTCAGGCAATTACAGGACAAGGTTAAATTAATTCTATGATCTGATCATCTGATCTACGGCCTGCCGGTTGAGTGCCCCTAATGAGTGTGGCAAAGGGGGGGGGGGGGGGGGGGGGGGGACATCACTAAAAAGCATGGAAGAAACAATCTTGAGAGGAACCAGACGCAAGTCTATTACTGCCAATGAATTTTCTGACCAATCAGATTTAAGGAGTAAATCTTACTATTATATTCGATTCACTCCTCAGATGTAGTTTATTATGATGTCAGGAGTTAGGAGCTGTGGCGCACGGTGGCTTAGTGGTTAGCACGTTCGCCTCACACCCAGGGTCTGGGTTCGAATTCAGTCTCGGCCATGTGTGTGTGGAGTTTGCATGTTCTCCCCGTGTCTCAGGGGGTTTTTCTCCGGGTTCTCCGGTTTCCTCCCCCGGTCCAAAAACATGCACGGTAGGTTGATTGGCACCTTGGAAAATTTCCCTAGTGTATGAATGTGAGTGTGTGTGTGTCCTGTGATGATGGCATTCCACCAGGGTGTATCCTGCCTTATGCCCCATGAGACGCCTGAGATAGGCAAAGAATCCCCGTGACCCGAGGGAAGATGGATAAAGAAGAAGCGGTAGAATGGGTTGGATTCCATCCAGGGTGTATCCTGCCTTAATGCCCATAGACGCCTGAGACAGGCACAGACTCCCCGTGACCCGAGGGAAGATCGGATAAAGACGCGGTAGAATTAGAAGATGAATGATTGAATGAATGAGTTAGTAGTGGAAGGTTACAAGGTCACATCCCATAATTGTACAATTACAAATAGCACAAATAAGCAGTGACCACAGGCAGATATTAACTTGGTTAGTGGCAGCTATTAAAAATAAAATGTAGTAATTCAAAAATGTATTAAGAATCATACCAAATACATACTGGCTTTAAGGATTTCCATCCAATCTGGCAACCAGTCATGCTTTGCACTCATTCGCTCATCACTAGTGATTTCACAATAGATGGTTTGATAATTAACCAAAGGTTCAGTGCACTTGAGTTTGCAGCTCAGTGTGTAGGATCGAATAATACCATTATTGCATTGCACTGTTCCCTGTAGGGGGCGCCACAGCAGATCATCCTTCTCCACACTACCCGATCCTCTACGCCACATCCCAATCCACGTCGTTTCCAAAACATGTTCCTGTAATAAACCCATTTCTAATTCTGACCATCATCACCACTACCAACGAAGAGCTAAACATCTTCAACTCCCCCCCCCAAAAACCTCCACCTCCTGTCTGTTAGACGACGCCACCTACTGTCTCTAAAGTGTACAACAAAGGTCTCACCACAGTCCTATAAACTTTCCCTTTCACTCTTACATATCTATCATCTATGTGTGTGGGTTGATATATTTTTATCTTATATATATATATTTTGGTGGGTGTATATATAGGTGTATGTGTTATAGTAATAAGATATTATATATATATATATATATATATATATCTATATATATATTATATCTGGGTGTATAGATAGTTTGTGTGTGTGTGTATATAGATATATATATATATATTATATATATATTATATATATATATCTGTGGGTTATATAGTTTAGTGGGTGTGTGTGTATATATATATATAATATAATATAATATATATATATATCTGTGGGTGTTGTATATATAGTTTATGTGTGTGGGGATATAATATATATATATCTGTGGGTTGTATATATAGGTTTATGGTGTGTGTGTATATATATACAATATATATATATTTCGGGGCGTAAGATAGGTTTAGGTGTGTATGTATTATCTATATATATCTATATATCGTTGTGGGTGTATAGATTTATGTGTGTGTGATGCGCATGCTAATATATATATATTATATATATATATTCTCAACACATCACACACAAATATATATATATATTATATAATATATATATATATATATATATAACACACACGCCGACACACTTCAATTATCGTAAAACATTTGGACTATCAATATATATATATATATATATAATATATTATATATATTTGCTATAATATGCTATAAAGTAAGCAG
>JACRUU010000030.1:17505446-17512946 GCA_030449085.1 Kryptopterus vitreolus | reverse complement strand
TAATTTTTATACATATACAGTCAACCAATTTATTAATGATAAATGTATTAATTTATTTTTACATTTTAATACAGTTTTAAATCATTAATAAATACTTTCTAAATCTTTTAATACATCGAATAATTTCAATTTGATCATTTTTAATCATTTTCTTTAATCTTCATTTTAAATAATAATACAATTTCTTTTGAAATAGCTGATTTGTCAGTTTTTAATGCATTTATTCCTCATTTGTGTAGTTAAAAATTATTTAAATATTTCACGTGTTAAAGAAATTATAAATCACATCAAGATAAATATTTCTTCAACATAAATATTACGCATATATTTTTATATTAATAATATTCTGAATGATGCTCTTTGACCTTCCTGAAGCTCAGTTCGCATCTCATATCGACGCGGGACGTTCTGAGGCGTTTCGTGCAGACGAATCGACTCACGAGCGAACGAACACTGACACTGAATCTCGACTCCTGGGGTCTCTCGGAGCGCTCGCTCGGATCCGCACCCGAGTGTTTCCTCGCCTGTCTAAACAAGCGGCGCGGACGAGGACACGCACCGGGGTCGCTTTTGAATAGACAAACCGTGCGCGTGCGAGATGCGGACGGGGTGAGCGGTGTGCGGTCGGTGTAGCGAGGGTGTTATCTGACCTTTGAAGACGTCGGACACGCAGAGTCGGAACGGCTTCTCCACGGATCGCTGGGGAGCTTTGAACAAATCTGCAAAGGAGAGGAGGAAGATCCGTGAAACAAAGGCTCATGGGAGCAACACTTTCACTACAGCATCAAACCACAAAGTTGGAGGCGGAAATAAATGATCCCTCCGCTTGGAGACCCAAAAGCAGTTCTCGCATGACGACACCCTTGTTCCCAAATCCAGCTCCATAACGATCACCTTTCCGTGGGTTAGAGTGGACGATCTCCTGCTCAACCTACTGAGTGGTTCTAGTGGAACATCTTCCCAAAAGAGTGGAGCTTCATCGATATAGCACATTATCAAATGTGCTCCAAAACGCACTGATGAAGCGTACGGCCAAGTGTCCACAGCTGTGGCAAATAAATAAATAAATAAATAAATCAATAAACAAACAAACATCACTAAAAATCTGGATTACAGTATACAATTCTGTCTCATCTTGTGAAGTTGAACATCAAAATCAAATGTATTTTAAATCAGTCATGAAAGACGAAGAAAAGAAACGAAAGAAAAGAAAAGAAAGAAAAAAGTCTCTACATATATACACACACACATATATATATATATATATATATATATATATATATATATATATATATATATATGGAGCACAGTGGTTTAGGAACCAGGGTCCGGGTTCGATTCCCGTCTCGGCCATGTGTGTGTGGAGTTTGCATGTTCTCCCCGTGCCTCAGGGGGTTTTTCTCCGGGTTCTCCGGTTTCCTCCCCCCGGTCCAAAAACATGCACAGGTAGGTTGATTGGCACCTTTGGAAATTGTCCCTAGTGTATGAATGTGTGTGTGTGTGTGTGTGTGTGTTGTGTGTGTGTGTATATGTGATGGGTTGGCATTCCATCCAGGGTGTATCCTGCCTTAATGCCCATAGACGCCTGAGATAGGCACAGACTCCCCGTGACCCGAGGGAAGATCGGATAAAGCGCTAGAAGATGAATGAATGAATGAATGAAATAAATAAATATACACACACGGTTCAGAAAGATTGTAAACAGGATCAATCTGTTCCAACAAACAGCATTTCAGCCATAATGAATGTTTACTACGGGTGTGAATCTCCATATCTGAGGTAAATTCAATCTACATCTAAATTATTGGTCACAAATTACTGTCGCGCAACGCACCTATTCATTACATATAAATAAAGCGGTTCAAACTGACACAAATATGTGTAAACAAAAATGCATTTGATGCATCGTTTTAACATTTATGCGAAGCACCGACGTAAAAATCACTGTATATTTATATTATTGTATGTATACGAATACATTATAAAGATAATACATTGTGCTTTTAATCCTGATTTGCCTTTTTCTTATATCAGTATTATTACTACTATAAAGCAAAAATGCAGTGCAGTTTGCAACCAGCAGGGGGGCGGGGGGGCACAAATAATTACACACAGCTGCTTTAATTCGGCCCCTGAGTCTCGGCCGCACCGGTGCTTCCACGTTACGCGTTACTAACGCAATTTACCATTTAACTCAAACTGACAAATCAAAGTGTGTCAAAGCAGAGCAAAACACCTGCATGTGTGAAAACCCTGCATATCATTATGTGCACATGAGCACGCTTACACACACACACACACACACACACACGCACACACACATGCACACATGCACGCGTTCACACCTTCTCGCAAAATGCAGCTCTGCATAAACCGCAAGGTTAGAGGAAAAACAAAAAAAAAAGAAAAACACACACACACACACACACACACAAAAATTTGCACACACACACACACACAACACACACACACACACACACATGACAGGTCAGGATTACATGCAGAGTGACACATGCCCTGTATAAGCGACGCCGTGTGTAAACGTCGTCCTGCGTGTTCGGGATGCTCATGAATAAAAAAAAATCATGTGTGTTTCTTGTTTGCATGTTTGCTGAGAATACAAAGCGAATTGTTGTTGTTGTTGTTGTTGTTGTTGTTCTCGTTGCTCGTCCCGTGACGATATGGAACGGTCATGGAAATGAGCGAATGGAGAGGCGAGATTTCCTCGTCTTTTCTGAGCGATTTGTTCCAACCCTGCGTCTGGGTGGAGTTTAATTACAGGCACTCGGTGTATGCGTTAAAGAAGGATCTGAAGTGTATCCAAACCCCCCCCCCCCCACACACACACACACACACAATGCTCTACTACAATGACTCAGGAGTGTAGTGTTGCATGACGGTGCGTTTAAGCGCTCGTCACTGAACACTTCAGAAATGACGGAAGTGTAACAAGAGGACGTTTGGTGTTGAGGATGGATTTCCTTTCTCGGCCTGGTTTCTATCAAGTGTCTTCTGCATGCACGTTCGCCTCACACCGCAAGGGTCCGGGTTCGATTCCCGTCTCGGCCATGTGTGTGTGGAGTTTTGCATGTTCTCCCCGTGCCTCAGGGGGTTTTTTCTCCGGGTTCTCCGGTTTCCTCCCCCGGTCCAAAAACATGCACGGTAGGTTGATTGGCACCCTTGGAAAATTGTCCCTAGTGTATGAATGTGTGTGTGTGTGTGTGTGTGTGTGTCCTGCGATGGGTTGGGTTGGCATTCCATCCAGGGTGTATCCTGCCTTAATGCCCATAGACACCCGAGATAGACACAGACTCCCCGTGACCCGAGGGAAGATCGGATAAAGCGCTAGATGAATGAATGAATGTCGTACATGTAGATAGATAGATAGATAGATAGATAGATAGATAGATAGATAGATAGATAGATAGATAGAAGATAGATAGATAGATAGATAGAATCTTTGCGGATCTTAATGACGGATGATTTCTATTTAACCTTTAACTGCTCGCGGTGTTTGGGATAAAGGGAAAAGCTGATCTGGATTGGGGGGGGGGGGGGGGGGGAAGGGAATCCCATAGTTTTCCTTTAATACAGGAATAAAGGAAAACTATGGGAGGTGAATTGCTTGGTCAGAATTCCTTCAAACTATTCGCATGATTTAAAAAAAAAAATTATAATATTTTTTTAATAATAATAAAAAATATATTATAAAAGCAGGTTTCTTTATTTTTGTAAATGAATATTTAAACAAATACGCAATATTTTCATGTTACTATAGAATTTGTTCACAGTACACAATACACTAATGATACTGCAATACAAAGAGATAGAGAGAGAGATAGAGAGATAGATGGACGGACGGACGGACGAACAGACAGACAGACAGACAGACAAACACACAGATATAGATAGATAGATAGACAGCAGACAGACAGATAAAACACACAAGACAGACAGAGACAGACAGACAGATAGATAGATAAACACACAGATAGATGGACGATACATGGATACAGGATGGATGGATGGAATGGATGGATGGATGGATGATAGATATAGATAGATGATAGATAGATAGATAGATAGTAGATAGATAGATAGATAGATAGATAGATAGATAGATAGAGACAGATAACCACACAGACCGACAGACAGACAGAGACAGACCGGCAGATAGATAGAATAACACACAGATAGACAGACAGACACATGGATACATGGATGGATAGATAGATCGATAGATAGATAGATAGATAGAGATAGAGATAGATAGATAGATAGATAGATAGATAGATAGATAGATAGATAGATAGATAGATAGATAGATAGACAGATAAACACACAGACAGACAGACAGACAGAGACAGACAGGCAGATAGATAGATAAACACACAGATAGACAGACAGACAGATGGATAGATAGATGGATAGATAGAGATAGATAGGATAGATAGATAGATAGATAGATAGATAGATAGATAGTAGATAGATAGATTAGATAGATATAGATAGATAGATAGAATAGATAGATGATAGATAGATAGACATAGACAGTAGACAGACGAGACAGACAGGAAGATAGATAGATAAACACACAGATAGACAGACAGACACATGGATACATGGATAGATAGCTAGATACATAGATAGATAGATACATGATAGATAGATAGATAGATAGATAGATAGATAGATAGAGATAGATAGATAGATAGATAGATAGATAGATAGATAGATAGACACCCAGATAGATAGATAGATAACATACAGAGATAGATTAGCTAGACTAGATAGCCGATACATAGATAGCTAGATACATAGATAGACAGATAGATAGATAGATAAACATACAGAGATAGATAGAGAGATAGATAGATAGATAGAGAGATAGATAGATAGATAGATAGATAATAGTAGATAGTAGGCGAAGATAGATAAAGGATAGCTAGCTAGATAGATACATAGATAGATAGATAGATAGATAGATAGATAGATAGACAGACAGACAGACAGCAGGATTACTGGAACGTAACCAAATTCGAAGTGCGAAAAGTAAGTGCACCGGCAAATTTGAATATGTTCCCCTGCTGATTTGCGAACAGAGTGATACATAATGTTACGTGTGTGCGATCTACACGATGTGATTGGATAAATCATCGCCACTGTACCGACTGACAACCGATGGCGAGACGTGCATTTCACACCCACACCTTCAGTGGTGTCTTACTTCAAGTGTTCACCTCTTAATAGCATCGTTATTATAGGAAAAAGATGGGACACCCCCTGGTCAAGCACATGGCCGACATGGTGAAGGTCTCCCAGAAATATTATTATTATATAATATATTACCATTCTGTAGTCCAATGTGATTTTATTGGATTATGCAAGATTCGTTTTCGAGGTTTATATAATGTGCACCAAATTTGCCGACTCTCGGACATTTGGACTGATGACCTCGTCTTCAGGAATCCAGCTTACGTGTCTATCTTACACGAGTCAGAAACGATGACTCAACATGTACCGTCGATATTAGGCCGAAATGTGGTCCAGTGGTGGCGCTAGAGAGCTGCTCGTTCGGCTCACCAAAAACAGTGTACCGAATAACGGTCAGGAAATAGCAACACAATATTGTGCCTGATTACCTTCAGTGCTCCTCCCCCTAATTATAAGGCAATGTGTGTCTCTGTGTGTGTGTGTGTGTGTGTGTGTGTGTGTGTGTGTGTGTGAGAAAAACAAGGCAAGGTTTGTTTGTGTGTTTGTTTTACAGTGCAGTATCTGAAGGCTTGGACCGGGATCAAGATTTACCATTTGGGGATCCCACCGCCCCCCCTGTGAGTCCCGTTTGCATGTGTGTATGTGTGTATGTGTGTATGTGTGTGTGTGTGTGTGTCGGGGGGGGACACTAACACACCTACAGGACAAAACTGTACACACCTATCTGTTCCAGCAGACACGGGCCTTTGTACCAGGCCACGAGCGCCGCTTCTGTGCTCCTAGTGGTGAGATTCTGTCCTGATAGACCACTGGTAGGGACGTAATAAACATCAGAGTCCTGAAACACAAAATAAATAATATATTAACACATCAGCACTAAACACAATTAATCTGGTCTACAATGACGGAGACACTTTGTATGTATATACCCATATATATATATATTTACACACAAATATACAGTACTGGGCAAAGGTTTTAGGCAGGTGTTTAAAAAAAAAAAAAAAAAAAAAAAAAAAAATATGCTGTAAACAAAGAATGCTTTCATAAATTAAATAATGGTTTATTCTCTGCCAATGTACAAAATGCAACATGAGCAAACAAAAGAAAAAATCTAATCAGTACAATCTACACACACACATTTATGTCTTTCGAAAAAAAAGCCAAAGGCAGTTAAAGCTTGGGATCCATGAAGATATGCTTAACATGGAACGGATAATATATATATCTATATATATATATATATATATATATATATAATATATATATATTATATATATATATATATATATATATATATATATATATATATATACTATATATATATATATTATCTATTATCTATATCTATATATATATATATATCTATATATAGTATATTATATATTATATATATATATATGATCTGCATCATGAGATCTTCCAGTCCGTTCCATGTTAAGCATATCTTCATGGATCCCAAGCTTTAACTGCCTTTGGCTTTTTTTCCGAAAGACATAAATGTGTGTGTGTAGATTTGGGCATGCCCACTAGGCGTCCCGAGAAGCATCTGCCTGGGTCTTCTGCAGATGAGGGATGAATGGGGGGGAAAGAAAAAAACAAAAAAAACAACACACACACTCTCTCTCTCTCTCTCTCTCTCTCTCCCTCTCTCATTCTCTCTCTCATCTCTCTCTCTCTCATTCTCTCTCATTTCTGTATACAGAGGACGAATCAGCAGATAATAGACAGGCTTGCCTCGGTTTCCTGGTAGCATGAAGCTGTAGTCATATAAAAACACACGTTTCTCTGAACTCCAGAGTATTAAATGAGTCATGCATGAGATAATAATCTGCATTGGAGTGATACACACACACACACACACACACACAGATAATCATATTTTTTTGCACAAAAAGCAGGTTCTCGTACCTTGAATCCGGCCTGCTTGAGAAATTGGCCAAGTTTGGTAGTTATTTCTTGGAACCTCGCCTGCTGCCAGGTCACCTGAGTTCACACACACACACACACACACACACACACATGATGGGAGAAAGTCACACAAAGGGTTCTCAAGGGGTTGGGGGGGAATTTTTGATTGACACCACAGGTGGTAAGTGTGGATGATGTGGTCGCCATGGTTACGCACCTGGTCCATCTTGTTGACGGCGATAGCGAGTTGGGTGACGCCCAGAGATCGAACGAGGAGAGCGTGCTCCCGGGTCTGACCGCCCGCCTCGAACCCGCTTCGAACTCGCCCCGACTGGCATCCCCACCAACACAGCTACGTCTGCCTACACACACACA
>JACRUU010000030.1:17487946-17500446 GCA_030449085.1 Kryptopterus vitreolus | reverse complement strand
AAATAAGTCAAACATCATGAAAGAGAAAGATGAGGGAGAGAGAGAGAGAGAGAGACGAGGAGATGAGAGAGAGAGAGAGATGATCACACTGACCTGTCTCGCTCCTCTCCGGTCTCATCCAGCACCCAGGCGTACGCGAACGAGGCCTTGCCGGCTTTCTTGGCCTCCTGCTCGTACTTGTGCATGGTGCGTTTGTTCACGTTCCCCAACAGGTACAAGAGATGACCCATGAGCGTGCTCTTACCTGCATCCACATGACCTACACACACACACACACACACACACACACACACACACACACACACACACACACACACAGTACAGGTATATACATTTATACAGGGTTCCTATAAACATTTTATTTTAAAATCTTTTCCAGGTTCAAATCTCCACAATACCCCATACAATACCCATGCACTATACCCATGCACATTACCCCATACAATACCCATGCACAATTCCCTGCACAATACCCAGCCCAATTCCCCGCACTGTACCCCGACAATTCCCCCAGCAAAATACCCCGCACTATACCCACGCACATTACCCCAGCACTACACCCCTCACAATTCCCTGCACAATACCCAGCCCAATAAACCGCACTATACCCCCGCCAATTCCCCGCCCAATACCCAGCACTATACCCCCGGCCAATTACTCCACACTTATAACCCCGCACTATACCCAGTACAATACCCCGCACGAAAACCCTGCACTATACCCAGCACAATACCCCGCACAATTCCCGGTACAATACCCAGCACAATACCACACTCTATACCCCACTCTATACCCAGTACACAATTCACCGCACTATACCCCATTCTATACCCAGTACAATTCCCCGCACAAAACCCTGCACTATACCCAGCACAATACCCCGCACTATACCCATTCTACCCGCACTCGCGCACTATACCCCGCATTATACCCCATTCTATACCCTGCACTAATCCCACTATAACCCAGTACAATTCACCCGCACTATACCCCATTCTATACCCAGTACAATTCCCCGCACAAAACCCTGCACAAACCCAGCCCTATACCCCATTCTATAACCCCGCACTATACCCAGCACAATACCCCGCACTATACCCCATTCTATACCCAGTACAATTCCCCGCACAAAACCCTGCACTATACCCAGCACAATACCCCGCACTATACCCCATTCTATACCCTGCACAACAATTCCTTCCCCTCCCCGCGACCCCTGCACTATACCCAATACCCCGCACTATACCCCATTCTATACCCAGTACAATTCCCTGCACAAAACCCTGCCTACAATACCCTGCACAATACCCCTATACCCCATTCTATACCCTGCACAATACCCAGTACAATTCCCCGCACTATACCCCATTCTATACCCTGCACAATTCCCCGCACTATACCCATTCATAGCCAGTCTTCCCCATACCCCATTCTATACCCAGTACAATTCCCCGCACAACAGCCTGAACTATACCCCATTCTATACCCTGCACAATACCCAGTACAATTCCCCGCACTATACCCCATTCTATACCCAGTACAATTCCCCGCACAAAATCCCAGCCTGCCCCGCACATACATTCTACCCCCAGTGCACTATACCCCATTCTATACCCTGCACAATACCCATTCTATACTGTACAATTCCCCGCACTATACCCCATTCTATACCCCGCACAATTGCACAATTGCGGGAGGCGGGGCAGCCCTAAGAGTTCGCTCCAAATCCCGACAAAAAACTCACAAGAATACACTTTTGTTTCAAAAAGCATATTTGTTCTCCGAATTTGACCACAGTGAGGCGCCGTTTCCTATGAATGTAAAAGTAAACGCTCTCCAAAGTAATCCGATTTAAAAGCGCCGTTTTTGTGTCTGCGATACAAATGTTTATGTATAAACATATATTAGTATATAAACATAAATAAATACAATTTTAAAAAAGGATTCCGAAAACAGATTGTTTTGTTGCGACGTTTTAAAGGTAAAAAAAAAAAAAATGTTGGAATTTCGGTGCGGATGAGAAACTTTTCGGGAAACGATTGGAAACGAAAATGTGGGCGCAGAACAAAGTAATGTCCAAGTCGATGTTCTTTAATACTAATAATAATAATAATAATAATAATGTTTTTTTTGTTTTTTTTTTTTTTTTTTTTTTACAAATTTCATATTTAAATATTATAGATAACGAATACAGACCATGAAAATCTGATATTATATATAGAATATATATATATATATATATATATATATATATATATAGAATAAATATATACATACATACATATCATATCTATAGATATATATAGACATATCTATACAATATCTATATATATACACACTATATACATACATATACATACATACATACACACACACACACACACACACACACACATATATATATATATATAGATATATATGATATACACAAACACACATATCTATACATATAATATATATATAGATAGATATAGATATATATATATATATATATATACGTACATACATGCACACATATACATACACACACACACACATATATATATATACATATAATTATATTATATATATATATATATATATATATATATACATATATATATATACACACACACACACACACACACACACATACACACACACACACACACACACACACACACACACACATATATATATATACGTATATACATATATACTGATGTACGAGATGAAAGCAGGGTGAAAAGGTCGTACCGATGACGACGAGGTTGAGGAGCGGTTTTCCTCCCTGTCTCTGCTCCAGCTCGGCGCGGATGTTGAGCTGCTGTTTGTTTTTGCTGGCGGATCGGGGCGGGGTCGGAGCAGCCGAGTCCTCCGACGCGTACGCCGCTTTCGCGGGAGTCTCGGGCCCCGGGGCTGCAGTCGGGTCTGGGCTGGGACCCCGGCGTACGGACGGGACGACTCCGTTCTCCTCCGTGCTGAACACACACACACACACACACACACACACACACACATTTAGCATTTCCATTAATCATTTGTTTTGTAAACACGGTTGATGACATCATGTGTTGGATTTTAATACACAATAAAGGAATATAAACAAACTGAATGAGCTCATCGGGGTGAGGAAATAAAGAAACAAACAAAAAAACAAAAAACAAAAAAACAAAAAAAAAAAATACATAATACAGCAATCCCCCGCTATATCGCAAAATTCCCATCGTTACCTATTTAATCAATTTTATTTTATTTATATCTAAAATGTCCTTGTGTAAGTGAATACACAAAAAGAAAAATAAAACATGTTATAGTAGGAGGCTAAATGAATTTCCTCATTAAAAAAATAACAAAAAGAATGTTTAAAAATATATATTAAATAATATATTTTTTTTGTTATTTATTCTAATTCATGTATTTAAAGAATTTGAGAATTAAGCATTTAATTGAGCATTATTGCTGAGTGTTTTTGTTCTCCCCAATTTCATATTCGTCCGGCACAGAGTGAGTGTGTGTGTCTGTGTGTGTGTGTATTTTTTTTTGTTGAGGAGGGAGGACCTCGAAACAAGGGACGAGGTTATTTTTTGTTATGAGTGTGTTCTTCCTTTGGCGTGTCTCTCTCGACGCGTCGGCTCCGTAACATTACTCACCCCCCCCCCCCCCCCTTACCCCCCTTACCCCCCCCCCCCCCCCCCCTGATGTCATGGGGTGCGACCGACTCGCATGTACAAACCAAACACGCGATTTAACTGGTATTATTTCTAAGAATAATAGAACTCGAGCTCGAGTGGATAAGTATACAGTGGTGGAGGGGAAAGGTGGGCGCGGGTTGTAGCTCAGTGGTTAAGAGGTTACTGATCGGAAGGTCGGTGGGTTCGAGCCCCGGTATCGCCAAGCTGCCAGTTGTGCTCCGTGTCATGGCAAAGACTGCGATCTGAACCCGGATATACCAGAATATAAATAAATAAATAAATCCCGGAATAAATAAAGCTGGGGACCTAAAGCTGAAAAATGCTTTCATTTAAAAAATAAATCAAAAAACCTAAATATAAAAGCCGGGATATGCGAAGAGAAAGAATTTCAATTTCAACGTCCTCTAATGTATGTGTGACAAATAAAGGCTCCTTTTCTACTATATTCACTTGTCCCAATACTTTTGACCACACCGCGTTAAAATGTACAGCGCGTGTAAGATTCCCTTATCACTCATCCAGAGCGACCTTATAACACGAGCAGATGAGATTTACGGACCACGACGGCCCCGGCAGATTCGAGGAAGGAAAGGGAAAGAGAGAAAATAAACAAATAAATAAATAAATAAAACAAACAAATAAATAAATAAACAGTTCTCCCGAAACCCACAAATACTCTAGTGGAACAGCTTGTCAGAAGAGTGCAGGTTATTATAACATTATATTATTATTATTATTATTATTACAACATTATATTATAACACACATGGGGCACGGTGGTTTAGTGGTTAGCACGTTCGCCTCACACCGCCAGGATCCGGGTTCGATTCCCGTCTCGGCCATGTGTGTGTGGAGTTTGCATGTTCTCCCCTCCGTGTCTCAGGGGGTTTTTCTCCGGGTTCTCCGGTTTCCTCCCGGTCCAAAAACATGCACGGTAGGTTGATTGGCACCTTGGAAAATTGTCCCTAGTGTATGAATGTGTGTGTGTGAATGTGTGTGTGTGTGTGTGTGTGCCCTGCGATGGGTTGGCATTCCATCCAGGGGTGTATCCTGCCTTAATGCCCATAGACGCCTGAGATAGACCCCCCCCCAAAGCACAGGCTCCCCGTGACCCGAGGGAAGATCGGATAAAGCGGTTGGTAGAAAGATGAATGAATGAATGAATGAATATTATAACACTTGGATGCTTGAGAAAAAAACCCCCTGAGGCACGGGGAGAACATGCAAACTCCACACACACACATGGCCGAGACGGGAATCGAACCCGGACCCTGGCGGTGTGGAGGCGAACGTGCTAACCACTACGCCACCGTGCCCCCCCGGATATAAATATCTATCTGTAAATATTTGAATTTGTTTTTAAATAAAACCAAAAAAAAAAAAAAAAAAAAAACCTGAATGTGCATATATATATATGTGTGTGTGTGTGTGGTGTATATATATATATATATATATATATATATATAGATATATATATATATATATATATATATATATATATATATATATATACACATCACTGATATATATATATATATATATATATATATATATATATATATATATATATATATATTTATAGATATATATATACACACACAACACACACACACACACACACAATATGTAAAGTCAGTGGTCTTTGGAATCGGAGACTCCTTCACAATAACGGTTAGTGTAACGGTGTCGCCAATCATTTTTCCCTTCTGGAAGAAAAAGACACAAACAAACAAATAAAAACAAACAACAAAAAAAACCAAGTCTGTTCTAAGGATTCCTTGTTGCTCAGATACTGAACTAAAACAAACAAACAAACAATAAAAAAACAAATATGATTTGGAACGAGGTTGAAACGTTTTTGCGTACACACATTTTCCCCATTAAGGTAAAAAAAAAAATCCCCCCCCAAAAAAAAAAAAACAAAAAAAAAAAAAAAACAAAAAAAAAAACCCCAAAAAAAAGAACAATTGTTACTGAAAAAGTTACTGATTTGTTTGTCAACAATTTGTTTCGCAATTTGAAGCCTGAAGTTTGATTCTCTATAATGTTGTTGTGAAGTGTTTGAAGTTGCCTGAGCATAAAGGTCGATCCACCTGCACAATACTGTACACACACACACACACACACACACACACACACACACACACACACACACACACACACACACACACACACACTTCTCCACCCTGGCCCCCCCACCCAGCCATGGGTGTGATCTGTGGTTTAAGGTGGGGGAGGTGATAGTCTGCGGATTTCTGTGTTTGCATGTGCATCTGAATAATCTATAGGCAACAGCCACTGCGGTTTTAATACTGCGCGAACACACACACACACACACACACACACACACACACACACACACACTCTCCCTCCTCCTCCTCGGCTGCAAGGTCACTTGTATAAAAGCACGAGATCTTCCTGTTAAAATGAATCATTTTTCACCGTGGCCTGGAATTTTGAAGGACGCCGCACGTGCAGTGACGTTAAAGTGGGGCAAAATAAATAAATAAACATCATGTGAAACAAACAATACTTAATAAATAAATAAATAATACACAAACAAGGTTGCCAAAAACAAGAATTAGTGACTCGAATCAAGTTTGTTTGTTTGTTTGTCCCCCTCCCCCCTATCCCCGGTCATTCTTACCTCGGAACGTCGAAGCCCATCGTCTGCTTCTTTCCGGAGACGGTCATCCGGGCCACCTTGGGAAGCACTTCGGATTCCAGGCGCGTCTCGGGAAGCTCGCGGGGTTTCGCTGGGGAGCAGAAGAGACACGCGCGAGGTCAAAACGGATACGCCACGTGAGCAAAAGTATCAGGACGCCTGCGCTTTCCTTCTGTAGGTGGATACTGGGCGATCGGTGATGTCGTCCTTTAGATTAGCTGCTATAACGCTTTAATGTCAACCCTACGAACTTCTACACACCAGTACCCTGATTCATGTGGCTGAGGGAAACATCTTCCACACACATGTTCATCAGGAGGTTTGGGTGCTCATAATGCACACGAATGTCATGTGACGACATCATGGAGAACACCACACGGATGGCACGGTCAGGGGTTATAATGCACATACGCAGTAGAGTATTACCATGTGCTAATCGAGTTTACGATTTCGCCTCGGTTTGACCCAGCGAGCTTCCGTAGAGCTCCGCCCCCCGCCGCGATATTAACTTAGGAAATATGAAATACGACACGGCGGCGCGCTGACGAATCAGAAGAGCTCGTTTCCAAAAAAGGGGCGTGGTTTCATCAGTCGTATGGAAATGGTTCGGGTTTCAGATGTTCAACAAGCCAAAGCTGTAACATTTGTTTAAAGTGTTGTAAAGGAAGCAGCACGACTCATTTATTACACCACCCACTCAAACACAACCATGTTGTTGAATGGGGAATGGTGTGGTGTGTGTGTGTGTGTGTGTGTGTGTGTGTGTGTGGGGCGCTGCGGGATAAACATGACAGCGGCAAAACCCCGAAACACCGAATACAAACAGGTACAAAATAGCACCCATATTTGTGCCCACACCCCCCCCCACAGTGTATCCAAAATTCAAGTACAAATAAATAAATAAATAAATAAATAAATAAATAAATAAATAAATGGCTGATTAAATTTGTACGACGTATCGCCCAGCTCTACCATTTACTAACAGATTTTATATCTTTTTTTTTTTATATCAATATCAATATTTGTTTTTAATGTTTGCAGAATAAAAGACCTTTTATTCTTTTGACATTATTGATTTTAAGGAATTACATTTATAAAATAAATAAATAAATAAAAATCGCCGATTAAATGTGTACGACGGATCGCCCAGCTCTACCATGTACCAACAGATTTAATATCTTTTTTTTATCAATATTTTTTTTAATGTTTGCAGAATAAAAGACCTTTTATTCCTTTGACATTATTGTTTTTTCAGGAATTTCATTCAAAATAAATAAATAAATAAATAAATAAATAAAAAAAAATCGCCGATTACATTTGTACGACGGATCGCCCAGCTCTACCATGTACTAACAGATTTAATATCTTTTTTTATATCAATATCAATATTTTTTTTAAAACGTTTGCAGAATAAAAGACTTTTTATTCCTTTGACATTATTACTAAAGTTGTACAGAATTTCATAATAAAGTAAATAAATAAATAAATAAATACATAAATAAATAAAAATCGCCGATTAAATTTGTACGACGGATCGCCCAGCTCTACCATGTACTAACAGATTTAATATCAATATTTTTTATATTAATATCAATATTTTTTTTAATGTTTGCAGAATAAAAGACTTTATTCCTTTGACATTATTGCTTTTCAAGGAATTTCATTAAAAATAAATAAATAAATAAAAATCGCGGATTAAATTTGTACGACGGATCGCCCAGCTCTACCATGTACTAACAGATTTAATATCAATATTTTTTTATGATTGCAGAATAAAAGACTTTTTATTCCTTTGACATTATTGCTTTTTAAGGAATTTCATTAAAAATAAATAAATAAATAAATAAAAATCGCTGATTAAATGTGTACGACGGATCGCCCAGCTCTATGATGTACTAACAGATTAAATATATATTTTTTATCAATCTTTTTTTTAATGTTTGCAGAATAAAAGACTTTTCATTCCTTTGACATTATTGTTTTTAAGGAATTTCATTTATAAATAAATAAATAAATAAATGGCTGATTAAATTTGTACGACGGATCGCCCAGCTCTACCATGTACTAACAGATTTAATATCTTTTTTTTATCAATATCAATATTTTTTTTAATGTTTGCAGAATAAAAGACTTTTTATTCCTTTGACATTATTGCTTTTTAAGGAATTTAATTTTTTTTTTTAAATTAATAAATCGCTGATTAAATTTGTACGACGGATCGCCCAGCTCTACCATGTACTAACAGTTTCAATATCTTTTTTTTTTTTATATCAATATCAATATTTTTTTAAGGTTTGCAGAATAAAAGACTTTTTTCAGTAAAAAAAACAAACAAAAATAAAAAAAAACATTTGAACTACACAAAGCATAAACGGGACACGTTTTAATCGATCAACAACAACAACAGCGGCGAGTTGAGAAGAACCCGAAACGCCTCCTGCCTGGAACTTTCCTCCAAATAAAAAGAACGCAATCTTGAAAAAAAAAAAACATGTAAATAACAATAAAAACGGTCCAATCCGAATCCAGACTACGAGTTTGGTTGCGCCGCTGCTGGATTTGAACTGGGTTCACTAAAGTCATACGGCGCAATGCAAACTCTAACACCATGCATGACGATATTGTTTTGATCGCGAGTGAAAAGGAGAAAAAGAAAGAAAAAAAAAACCCACGTAGAGAGGATGGTGTGGAAAGTACTCGCGGATTTTTTTTTTTCCGCTTGTTTTTACTTTCGCTCCGGAGGGTGTGTCATTTAGAGATTATGGGATGTTTAGTCATGTTAAGTGTGCAAACTCACCACTCAAGACACTTATTGACATTTTAATTGCAAAAGAAAAAAAAATGAGTGGCAAAAATAAAAGGGAAAGTGTTGAGGAGAAATATGCCTTAAAATACACGGAAAAACCTGAAAGCACAGTAAAAATAAAATAAATAAATAAATAAATAAATAAAAAAAAATTCCACTAGCTATTTACCACTAGAAACCACGCCCACTTATAATAAATAGTCATGGCTGGAATATTTTCCCAACATATATTTGTTGCACTAAAGCCAAAAAAAGTGACGTGAACGCAGGGAGGTTGACTTTATACTATAGCGCGGAGTGAACGCTGCAGCCTATGCACGTAGCCAATGCAATAGTGAGCGTTTATACTTCTGCGTCGCCCTGCAGTGACTACTCCCAAACACTAGATGGTGGTGTTTGAGTTTTGGTGTTTCTTCCGTAGCGGCGATCGTGAACTGTTTCTATTTTCTCTTTCCGACGATCCGTGCTTTGTTTCTTCGCTATGGACTTGGCGCTACGCAACGGAGGAATACGCCGGAATGCGTACGATGCTACTCTGGAAATACGTTGGCGAGCCGACCAATCGCAGACCTCGCTGGGCAATTATGATTCCGGAGAGGTGCGGCGTCGACGCGGGCGTAAAAGCCCAGCGGGAATGAGATCGCATGTGTGTATATCGTGATTATTTTCCCGCCCCGATTAATCGTGCAGCCCTAAAACTCAGTCTCTTTATATATCACAGCACAGAAATTCTTTCCATCGCAGCTTGTTTTTTAGACGCTGGGGATCCGAGTGCAGGGTCAAGCATGATACGGCGCCCCCTGGAGCATAGAGGGTTAAGGGTCTTAACACTCAAGGACCCAAAACGCGGCATTGCTTGGCGATACCGGGGTTCGAATACCCCTAGTAGCCCAGCGCCTTAAAGCGTCCGCCCCCTTCCTCCCCACTAGCATGCTCATCCAAGCCTAGACGACCTCAACAGGAACCGCCCTCAATGTTCTTCCAGGCTATTTGGATGAAGGTTCGGAATTTCGCCTCGAAAATCCCCAAACGCGTCTCGGTGCTCAAGAGCGGAGTCAAAAAAATAAATAAATGGACCGGATTTGCTGTTTTACTGAAATCCGTGACTCAACTCTCATCGTAGGCAGGCAAAGGTGATGTGCAAGAACAGAAAAAGACCGAAAGTGTGCATGAGAGACACACCGTGTGTGTGTGTGCGTGTGTGTGTGTTTCCCCCGCTTAGGTAACCGGGCTTTCTGTTTGCTTTGTCATTCCATGACTCGCCGAGTCAGTAGTCAGAGCCACAGCGAGTCATCTCTCTCGACAGCCTGGCGAGGAAAGGGTTAAACCGTTCCCACGTCACTGACAGTTACACGTTCACCGGCGGCACAGAACCCACAAGCTTTCACTGACACACACACACACACACACTGAGAGACACACACATGGGGATTATGTGTACGGAAAACAAAAGGTCCCGACAGACGGGTTTTGTGCAGATATTAAATATATGGAAATATTTCAAAATTAAAAAAATGTAAAAATTTTTATAAAAAAAAGAGAAAAACACAAAATAAACTCTTTTTTTCTCTCCATTTAAAGCATTTCAGGCTCTGGCTGCATTAAAAAGGCCCCCAGAATGGCACCACTCCATGAATAAACATGTAAACAGCTCTATTAACATGCAGTTCTAATCATTAAGGCCTTTCCCAAAATTATTATTATTATTATTATTATTATTATTATTTTGAAAAAGGCCGTTCAGAATTAAATGAAATGACCGAGACTCCAAATCGCATTGTTAGCGAGTGGCCTTAACCTTAACGGAGCCCGAAATTCTTTCTATTTTTTAATTAGGATCACCATCATATTCGCTCAAGTAACAGGAAGCTGATTGGCTGCTGCGTGTTGGTCTGGTTTTATATATTATAAATTATACGATGTATAATTATTAAAGGATTATAAGACACGTTTAAATGCGTCTACGTCTAAAAACGTGAAGATTTTGCTCCTTGTGGTCCTTTTATTAGTGTGACCTGGTAGTAGCCAAGTGTTCTACTGGTCCCCTTAATGCAGTGGCTCTCATACTGGGGTGGGATATGATGCGAGGGTTGGGGTGGGTCCATGTGACCCCGGGAAAAATATGCTTCTTAAAAGCATCAAAACAGCATCACACACACACACACACACAGCACACACACACACACACAACACACACACAGACACACACACAAGTGTGCACAAAAAAAAAACGCACACAAAACCTCCACAAAGGTAAACAAATCTGGTATTTATTTATTTATTTATTCGTTTTTTTTTTTTTTTTTTTTTTACATACTCCTTTACTCACTACGGAGCAGAATGAAATGTAAATGAACTGAACAGAGCACCAGGTTTGCAAACACACAAACCTTTGGGGGGGGGGGGTGGTTAGTGAGGAGTGGGTGTAGTGTGTGTGTGTGTGTGTGTGTGTGTGTGTGTTGGGGGGGGGGGGGGGGGGGGGGGAGCAGCAGCACTACCACCACATCACACCACAATACACCGATCGATCCGATTCTGGGCTCGATTTAAGCCTGAATAACCTTTTGGTGAATTCGAATATACAGAACTTTTCGGCAGATCCACAGCGAGCACACACACACACACACACACACACACACACACACACACACACACACACACACACACACACACAACACACACCACACAATTTATCTTCCAAACACACACAAACACCTGACACTGCAAGCACAGCCACAGGGCCAGGAAGTGGTATGGGGGTAGAGATCATTCCTTCACCTGCGTGTGTGTGTGTGTGTGTGTGTGTGTCTGCCGAAAAAGTTCTGTATATTCAGAACACACACACACACACACACACACACACACACACACCCCTACAAAATTCTATCTATCCCCCCCCCCCAGACATAAAACTTATTACCAGTGAGGATAAAGGTAAACACCATAAACACCATTATTTACTGAGAAATATACACCATCGTTTGAACATCTGGTTGAACATCTTTCCAGATGTGTAGGCACAAAGTAAACCGGGGGGACAAAATGTGGGATGTTCAAATATAATAAACAAACAAACAAACAACCCAACGAGTGTTCCAATACTTTCGACCGAGGGCCCTCACTGAGAGCAGATGAGGGTTAAGGACCTTCCCCGAGGGCCCGGTAATGGCAGCTTGGTGGTTCCGGAATCCATTTGACCCTGAGAGAGGCTTTTCTAGGAGTGTACATCAAACCCCCCCCCCCCTCCCCCCCTCCCCCCCTCTCCATCCACCTGCCACGGGCCGTGTGGCTTCACATAATCACCCGAGGCCACGCCCAGTAGGATATGCAAATGAGCTCTTCCTAGGAAAACGGA
>JACRUU010000030.1:17467946-17480446 GCA_030449085.1 Kryptopterus vitreolus | reverse complement strand
ACACACCACACACACACAGCGACCCAACCCATGCAATCACGCGTACGAATCTCGCCATATGAAATCTTTATTTCGGTATATACACAAACCTCAGGCCGACGCCCACATCAATCAAAACCAATCACATGTGTTAAAAAAAAAAAAACTTTAAAATATTAACACGCTTTTACAACATGGATTAAGTCATGAATCGGAATAAAGGTTAAGTTTTCCTTTTTAAAAAAAAAAAAAAAAAAAACACTATAAATAGATACAGAATTTCAGGTCTCCCTCAACAACAAAAAGAAAGCAAACAAACAAACGTTGCTCTCTTTTGTTTTTGTTTTTTTCCGCCTCTGTGGTAAACCTGAAATGTTCCTGACAGTGAAATGCAGGCGGCAGCTGCGCAGAAATGTTTTCTTTTTTTGTGTGTTTTTATTGTTGTTGTTTTTTTTTGCTTTCTATAAAAGACGTTTCTTTGCTTTCTTACGATTTGTTTGTTGAGGGATTTTATTAAAAGACTAGAAAAATATTCAGTCGATAAAAAACAGTAACGGAAAGTTTAAAAACCTGCGTCAATATTACATTATAAATAAAAAATAATAATAATAAAAATAAATGTGGGAATTGACCTGCGTGGTTTTTTTTTCGAGGTAACGGATACGGGATTTGGGCGCTCTAGTCTCTGGTGAACGCTTTCTTCTGGTTGGCTTTGACGACGTCGTCGGGAGACGGCGTGTCGAAGGAGAACGGTGCGATGTGATGCAGGGGTGAAGCCTGCGCCCGTTCTGTCGCGCTCGCCACACCGTAAGGGGAAGCCCGAGGCCCCGCTCTGGCGCACCGGCTCTGCCTTTTCCTCATCTGCACGCACATGGTGAGAGCGAAGACGGACGGCTTGGCGAAAACGCCCCGGTGGGCTGTGAGCGGCGGAGGAGACGAGCGCCGATCGGGGGACGTCTGCGACATCAGGACGCTCAGATCGACGTGTTGTAGGGATTGGTTTGCCGGGACCGACTTGCGCTCTCGGGGTTTGAGAGGGGTTTTGGGGAGCGTGTGGTTTCGGAGCTTGGAGTTTTCTAACGATGGCGTCGGCAGCGGCGCGGGAAATCCGGGAGGTGGAGCTTTTGGAGGAGGGTGTGGGTTCAGAGGCGTGATATTCCGACCGACTGGATTCGGGGGATTAGCGGTGAGGCCCGGCAAGGAGTTGAAAAGCTCAGGACTGTTACTCTGATGTTCCTGGATCAGATCGGCCAATGAGGGGCTCCCGCCTGGAGCGCCGAGCCCAAAACTTGGCGCCACGCCCACATCCACGGGCTTACTGGCCTTCCAGGAGGCACTCAGACTCCCTAAAGAGACAGGCAATGCTGCAGACACCTTAGAGTCTTGCAGGGACAAACTGCTCAGCGTGCAGGACAGGATGCCGGAGGCGGGGCTTACAGAGATCAGACTGCTCAGGCTGGGAGGAAGGCCGAGCCCCCCAGAGAGGGGAATACTGGGAAGTCCTAGGTTCGGACCGGAGGAACCCGAGATAGCTGGACTTTCGCGTTTGCGCTCGTGCTCGGCTATTAAGTGAGCCAGAGATGAACTCGCAGAACAGCTGGATGAGTCCGGAGGGAATTTTCCCGCAGCGGAAACCCGACTGCAGGCCTTCGGCTCGTTCTGGGCTAAAAGATCGCTAAGGCTGTACGACTGCGCCAGTGTGTGTGTCGAGTTTACGCGCGCCACCCGATCAGTGTTATGTGGTGTGCAAAGAGAGAAGGCTCCTTACCTTACGAGGGCCAATTGTACGCAAAGAGAGTCGTGAAGGAGGAGGAGGAGGAAGAGCACACGGCGGGAAGCCATCCAATGGTTGAGATCGGACAAAAACACACAAAAAAGGCAATACGTTACTAACGTCAATAATAAACACACACAATATATTTGTAGTTAAAAGACTCTATAGGATGCACAGAATTAGTGGTTAAGGACATTGGACTTCTGATCAAAAGGTCACGAGTTCACCAAGCTGTCACTGCTGGCCCTTAACGCTCTGAAATGTAAACGTAATGATGGAAAGCCCCTGAAGTTCGGACACGGTCCGCTGAGACGTACCCCGGACTTGGGGGCTGGGAGTGGTGGGGTGTACCTTTCTGTGGTGGTGGTGGTGGTGGTGGAGGAGGAGAAGGGAGGGTTTTGGATGGAGCCGCCGCCTTGCTGTTGCTTTCCGCGGACAGAATGGAGTCGAGAGCTCGGTGAGGGTCGCAGTCGTACTTCAGAGCCGCCTCGCTCAGAGTGGACTCGGGCACGGAGTCTCCCAGAACTGTTCTCATCTGGTCCAAACACGAGTACAGACGACCTTCACACACACACACACACACACACACACACATCTTGGGTCAAAATGAATAAAAATCACAAGTACTTGTCATTGTACCATGGCGCTATATACACACAGAGGGGGAAAAAAGTATTTAGTCAAACACCAATTGTGAAAAATTACCAGAAAATCACAATTTATTTGCAAATTATGGTGGAAAATAAGTATTTGGTCAATAACAAAAGTTCATCTCAATACTTTGTTATATACCCTTTTGTTGGCAATGACAGAGGTCAAACGTTTTCTGTAGGTCTTCACACTTGTTTGAACTCATTATCTGTATAAAAGACACCTGTCCACAACTTCGAACAGTCACACTCCAAACTCCACTATGGCTAAGACCAAAGAGGTGTCAAAGGACATAAGGAACAAAATTGTAGGCCTGCACCAGGCTGGGAAGACTGAATCTGCAATAGGTAAGCAGCTTGGTGTGAAGAAATCAATTGTGGGAGCAGTTATTAGAAAATGGAAGAAATACAAGACGACTGATGATCCGGGGCTCCACACAAGATCTCACCCCGTGGAGGCAAAATCACCCCGTGGAGTCAAAATGATCACAAGAACGGTGAGCAAAAATCCCAGAACCACACGCACAGGGGGGGGGGGACCTAGTGAATGACCTGCAGAGAGCTGGGACAAAAGTAACAAAAGCTACAATCAGTAACACACTACGCCGTCAGGGACTCAAATCCTGCAGTGCCAGACGTGTCCCCCTACTTAAGCCAGTGCATGTCCAAAGACCCGTCTCAAGTTTGCAAAAGAGCATTTGGATGATCCAGAAGAGGATTGGGAGAATGTCCTATGGTCCGATGAAACCAAAATAGAACTTTTTGGTGGAAACTCAACTTGTCGTGTTTGGAGGAGAAAGAATGCTGAGTTTGCAGCCAAAGAACACCATACCTACTGTGAAGCATGGGGGTGGAAACATCATGCTTTGGGGCTGTTTTTCAGCTAAGGGACCAGGACGACTCATTTGTGTAAAGGAAAGAATGAAATGGGGCTATGTATTGTAAAATTTTGTGTAGTGAAAACCTCCTTCCATCTGCAAGGGCACTGAAGATGAAACGTGGCTGGGTCCTTTCAACATGACAATGACCCCAAACACACCGCCCGGGCAACGAAGGATGTGGCTTCGCAAGAATCATTTGAAGGTCCTGGAGTGGCCTAGCCAGTCTCCAGATCTCAACCCCATAGAAAATCTTTGGCGGGAAGTTGAAAATCCGTGTTGCCCAGCGGCAGCCCCAAAACATCACTGCTCCTAGAGGAGATCTGCATGGAGGAACGGGCCAAAATGCCAGCAACTGTGTGTGAAAATGAAGACCTACAGAAAACGTTTGACCTCTGTCATTGCCAACAAAAGGGTATATAACAAAGTATTGAGATGAACTTTTGTTATTGACCAAATACTTATTTTCCACCATCAATTTGCAAATAAATTCTTTAAAAATCAAGACAATGTGATTTTCTGGATTTTTTTTTTCTCTTTTTGTTTCTCATAGTTGAGGTATACCTATGATGAAAATTACAGGCCTCTGTCATATTTTTAAGTGGGAGAACCTGCACAATTGGTGGTTGACTAAATACTTTTTGCCCCACTGTGTGTGTGTGTGTGTGTGGTGTGTGGTGTGTGTGTTGTGTGTGTATATATATATATATATATATATATATATACACACCACACACACAGATATACATATATAGAGATATACATATATATATATATATAGATATATATATATATACACATATAATATATATATATATTATATATATATATATATATTAGATATATATATATATATATATATATATATATATATATATATATCTATATACATACACACACACCACACACACACACACACACACACACACACACACACACCACACACACAAATGCTTTGGCAGAAATACAAGGACACATTTTACACAAACACACACCGCCGTGATTGTAACACTTTCATAAGCTCCGCAGGAACATCTGCAACTTTTCCCTCACAGGAGCCTCGCACTATTGTCAACATCCTTATTCACTATGTCACTATTACAACATCCTTTGTTGCAACTACACTTCCCATGAAACTGTGCCCGGCCTACAGGGCCCGTCGGTCACGAGGCGATTTCACATCGCACACAGAGCCGGAATGCACCATGAGCTGATTTTCACATTGGATCAAAAATAAGATCCATAAACACCCATTCTTTTCCTTTCACCTCGAACTAACTATGACTTTTGTATCGTGGGACGAATGTAGGATCACCAGAAACAAGTATATTTAGTAATATATGAAAAATAAGGGTTTTTTTTAAGGTCCACTTTGTAAATATTTCTTGCAATTAAAATATTTTACTCTTTACACATTTTGAACATCTCATTCCATGCTGAACGCTATAAACAGCTTTTTAAGCAAGTTTAGCTTCACATAGATCTTGAAGCCTATACATACATACATATGACAAGCTCACGAATAAGGTGCCTGGTGATTTATAGGCCGTATGTGCAAAAGTATTGGTCCACCCAAGGTTTCCAGCTGTAATGTGGTTCTTCCACAAACTACTTAGAAGAAGCTCTGAGCTCAACCGTATTGAAGACCTTTGGGGTGAATGTGAGCGCTGAGAGCACCTCAAACCTTGTGGAAACATCAAACCTTTGTCTATATAAATACTTAAATAGTACTACATAATTGCATGGGTAATTAGAACACAAATGATCTGTGCTGTATTTTCACTGGGTACACCGCGGCCCTGGTTTTGGCCAGACGATTTCTCTATACTGCACGCCCTGTGTTTTTGTTAATTGGCACTTAATTGCAACCTTGCATTAGCGGGTCGAGAGTCTGCTTGACTGTGGGTGAGGTCGGCATCTGCTCGTCATCTTCGCACGCTTCCTCCTCCTCCTCCTCCTCCTCCTCCTCCAGAGGCTCGACCTGCCGCGTCTGCCTCGAGTCCTGGCGTGAGTAAATGAACTGAGCGGCTGGGGAAATCGACGACACACACACACACACACACACACACACACACACACACACACACACACACCACACACACCACACAAAACACACGCTGGTTAGAAGTGCATCTGAAGCATATCATGTAACATAATGCATTTCTGAGTCCTTTTCCAAGATTGAATAAATGACTGGATGAATCCATTTAAGAACAAATATACTGTATGAATGAATGAATGAATAAATAAATAAATAAATTTGTTAAAGTATGATGAAATAAGAAGAGAAAATGAAATATTAAATCACACACACCACACACACACACACACACACACACACACACACACACGGTCACTTTAAAATCACATAACGTTGAATACTTAAGTGCATGTGATGAAAAATGCTTTTGTACTTTCAACGAAGCGACAGCATAAAGGGAGCACGTTTAACTTTGCCACAGTACTATTTAACCTTGTGTATCTCCACTTTAACTTCACTACATGGTTTGCTTGTACTCCGTCGACCGCGGCCTGTGTCTCACGATTCTCCTGCGACGCAAACGGTTTCGTTGCACTAAGGAGCGTAACGCAGATTCAGACAGTGAAATGACTCACAGGTGTGGTTTACACAACACAACAAGTTCCCATCAGTAATCCCGGAGAACCACTAAGCCTGCACCGCTTCATTCTCCATTCGGGTTTTCTTGCGAATTGGAACTCGTTAAAATCGCGCGAGACCAAAAAACGCCAAATTTACTTTCCTAATGAGGGTCATGATGGTGCAATTGTGTTAATGACACTTTCACAACGGCGGGTTTTCCTTTTCTTCGGTTCAACCAACGCATCGGCCGCTCCCTGTATGCCTGCTTGATTTGATTACGGCCTTCTACATCATCATCATCATCATCTGGAAGGTGGTGATGTAATGGCACGGACCCCTGAAACGAGGTGATGTAATGACACGGACCCCAATGGTTTCAGTGTATTGTTTGTTTGTTTTTATTGGGGGGGGATTCCCTCAGACTGTCAGTCTGGCAAACGCCCAGAGAAGAGTCAGCGTTTTTGTTCTTTTTTTTACAAACACTTTACCATAAATATGCATTTTACGTTGTTGTGTTTTTTTTTTTAAATAAACATCCTAAACACGTTTAAGACTTTTACCAGGGTTCAATACAGATACAATCAATGACTCTCGCCGTGTGAATACTGTTTCCCAACCAAAAATAAAGGGGTGGGGGGGGGATTTTTTTTTCCAAAACATCAAAACTCTCAGAATTAATCAGCAAATATTCCCAGTTCATCAGAAAAACCACACTGTGGCCTCTGATCTGCGTATATGATCATAATGATAGAAGACTTTTCATATTTGTATTCGACATTTGTTTAGACGGAATCGGCAGACGAGTGTACACAGTCGAGGCGGGAGCTTATTAGACGTTCAGAAGGTCGTTGGGTTAAATCTCAGCACCCTTGACTGAGGCATGTTCGCCTCAATGACGTTTTTGTAATCAAATTATAGCTCTAATCAGTTTTTACTGTCGTTAGGATCACCGTGTCCTACGGCGTCATCACGTGTGTATCCGACTAGCAACAAACTATACAAAATAGCATCGTGCGCCCAGCATAGGATGCATTGGAGCGGTAATATTTTCCATAAGTGGAAATTCTTATTGAATCCTGTATGTTTTTTTTTTTAAGCAAGTGTTTAGAGGGAAAATTAGTGACGATGTCAAAGAGGACGCCACGCGTCAATGCTTATCATCTCGTGCTCTGTGCTTTCGAATACGTCCTCTGCTGAACAAACGGAAAGTTTTCCCTGCCTCCGGTAAAAGTTATTCGCCGTTTCATATCTGCAACACAGGTGACCGCTGGTGAATAAAATAAAAAAAACACACCTTGTGCATTAGTGGTAGTCTTGGAATAACAGAAGAAATAAATGCTTTATATATATATATATTATCCTTTCTTTTTTTTTTTTCTTTTCCGCACATTCCGCCTCATCTCCATCCGCTTTCATGGTTCCCTGGAAAATTCCCCTTGAAAACCCTCACATTTAGCTAAACCTACACTCGAATGTCAACACCATCAGTAATCCTGGAACGAACACACCTCATTCCCTGACATTTATAAGCGAAACCATGTAAATAAATAAATAAAACGTGCAATGAGGTTTCTCGAGCAAACATTACTATGATAACCTGTCTATTATTGTGATTATTTTTCAATCTATAGATCTAATGTCAACGTCATACCCGTCGCGGGTGAGATACAGTAGTCATCGTCTACAGAGTGTCCATAAATGTCGTCGTCATCAAAATCTGTAGGGTGAAAGAGTACAAGGGGATGAAGAGGAGAGAGAGAGAAGCAGCACTTCAGTAAACAATATTTTTATTGTTCATTGTTATTGGTTCAGTATATATATATATATATATATATATATATATATATATATATATATATATATATATATATATATATATATAATGAATAGGAATACACACGCTTGGATTTGTAAGTAATGTGTATGACAGTTTTGGGAAATTTGGTAGTAATAATAATTGAAAATAATAAATAATAATAATAATAATAATAATAATGAATAATAATAATAATAATAATAATAATAATGAATAAATAATAATATAATAATAATAACAACAACAACAATAATACTAATTGAAGTGATTTTTTTCCCCATACTGTAAATGCTAACCCAAACTGCCCTCTTTACACAGCTAGTCAACTAGCCAGCCAAAAAATAACCTCCAGAAAGCAATAAAACATTGTAATTATTTCATAAAAACATGTAAAAAAAAAAATATATATATATATATTTTTTTCTTGGTTTATTTTCGCCGGGCGAAATCGGGCGAAAATAAAAAAGCAAGCCACCTGCTGCTTAGCAGCCACTTAGCAAAAGTTAGCCCAAAGCTAGTTAGCCTAGCGAATTAAAACCCCAACCCGAGCCACAACAAACAAACAAACAAACAAACAAACAGACTAACGGTAATTCACCTTCATCGTAATTATAACCTCGGACATTCCTGTGTCGAGACATTTTTACTATTATTTCAGTTTTCTCGGGCTATATATAAGTTGCATCGGGGGCGTCCATGAGCATAACACTGACGTAAGCACCTCAGTGCAGGACAGCCGCCATGCTGCCTCCCAGCTCTGCGCATGCGCAGTGTCACCACGCGTTCGGCTTTCAACGGGGAAAAAAGGCGGTTTGGAGCTCGAGAATGGACACGTGACCTAGTCCACGCTGATGGGAAGATCGGATCACTTTAATGACTCGGTTCATTGAATCGAGTTCATTAGTTAGAATTTTTGAGACTTTTTTTTTTGTTTTTGTTTTTTTTGGTTTTTGTTTGTTGTTTGTTTTTTTTGCTTTATTGGAATCACTTTTTTCATTCATCTTTAACGAGACTTCCCTCGACTCCTATCTCAGTTGTTAAGGCCAAATAAACGCAGCACACACACAAACACACTCACACACATTTCACGTCATTCATGCGTCACTCACGGGGGAGAACACATCCACACACACATACTTGGGAAGCAGGTTCAGGACAAAGCCAAAAAAGAAAAGAAAAAAGAAATAAAGAGAAAAAAAAGAGAAAGAGAGAAAAAGAAACAGAAACAGAAGAAACAGAAACATTATAGTAATTTTAATTCTTTTAGAGCATTACAAGTTTTCATTGCTTTCTTATTTTTTGTTTCCTTCTAAGAGATGTACATATGTTTTAAATCCGTTAAGAAAATGGGAAAAATTTGGCCTACATTTAGCCCACTTTTTTTTATGAATATGGAATTTTTCCCAAGCAATTATAATTTTTTGTTTACAATTTAAACAAGTTGTACAATCAAATGTTCATCAAAATGAAAGAAAACATCAAATTACATTTTTTTGAGACATAAAAATGAAAGAAAACATGTTCAAATAAACGCAGCGTACAGTCACTCATCTTGGGAAGATTCGCACCAGAACCAGCAGGTTCAGGATCAGCTTCTCCCCATCCACCCCATCACCTTACATTGCATTTACATTTACATTTGCATTTGTTCCAAAAAACGACGCATTCATGCTCACTATTACTTGGGAAGATTCAGAGAGGTTCGACTTACAACTGATTTACATTTACATTTGCAATTGAGGGTTAAGGGCCTTGCTCAAGGGCCCAATAGTGGCAGCTATAGGCAAACACCCTTAACCATATATATATATATATATATATATATATATATATATATATATATATATATATATATATATATAGGGGGCACGGTGGCTTAGTGGTTAGCACGTTCGCCTCACACCGCCAGGGTCCGGGTTCGATTCCCGTCTCGGCCATGTGTGTGTGGAGTTTGTGCATGTTCTCCCCGTGCCTCAGGGGGTTTTTCTCCGGGTTCTCCGGTTTCCCCCCGGTCCAAAAACATGCACGGTAGGTTGATTGGCACCTTGGAAAAATTGTCCCTAGTGTGTGAATGTGTGTGTGTGTGTGTGTGTGTGTGTGTGTGTGTGTGTGTGTGTGCCCTGTGCCCTGCGATGGGTTGGCATTCCATCCAGGGTGTATCCTGTCCTTAATGCCCATAGACGCCTGAGATAGGCACAGACTCCCCGTGACCCGAGGGAAAGATCGGATATAGCGGTAGAAGATGAATGAATGAATGAATTATATATATATATATATATATATATATATATATATATATATAATATATACATATATATATATATATATATATATATATAATACGTCCTATCGTTTGCCCGATGATAATACGTCATATCGTGCGTGTGAGGTGTGTGAGGTGCGCTGTTACTTTTTATAAGGAATCGCCCCGCGGAATTCCCGAACCAAGGGCCAAAAAGCAGGAATTTTTCCCATAGAAAATGAACCGGGCCGAAATTTTGTGCCTCACAGTTCGGCCTGTGAGCGTCCGACATGCACATATGGCAAATCCACTCGTAGGGGGTCCGGAGTGGATCACGATCATACACCTCCCGAACCCCATACACGTTCAGGAAATCCGCGACATTCCGGCCCCATAGAGAATGAAGGCGGGAAATTTGACGCTGCAGACATGACATGTAGTTTTGACATATCCACTCGTAGCTGGGTGAGATGGAGTAGGTCACGACCATATGACTCTCGAACCCCAGACCAACCCCAGACGTTGCACTGATATGACACTCGGTCCGAAAAAAACCACAAGGG
The DNA here is from genome assembly GCA_030449085.1 of Kryptopterus vitreolus. Taxonomy (NCBI): domain Eukaryota; kingdom Metazoa; phylum Chordata; class Actinopteri; order Siluriformes; family Siluridae; genus Kryptopterus; species Kryptopterus vitreolus. The sequence goes on along the minus strand of JACRUU010000030.1, from coordinate 17,469,942 downwards.
AATTATGGGTAATTGCAAATCGCAATTCGCCCCGGGACGAATCTTTACCATAGAAAATGAGGGGGGGGGGGGGGGGGGGGGGGCTATCAACACTAAATATTAAACGGACCAGGTTCTAAGGAAAGGGGTCACTCACTCACTTTTTCTTCAGGAAATGTCCCATGTCTAGTCTAGTTGTACCTGTGCAATGACAATAAAGTTGTATATCTATCTATCTATCTATCTATCTATCTATCTATCTATCTATCTATCCATCAAATGAGAGAAAATGACATCTAACAGGATCGTTTCTTATCACAGACCCTGATTAGAAAGTGATCTTGCTGCCCTTAAACCCTCTATTGCTCCAGATGGGTCCTATCATCTCCTCTCTCATCCTGCGTCCATCTTTCCGGGAAAATTCTGTACTGCACTCATGTCCATCATGCGAAGGGTGGATAATAATCTTTAGATCCGAGACAGATATCAAGGTTAGAGGAAGAATTCCCCGTGTAATGGTTATCTCTCAGCATCAGGTGATTGTCCCACAGCTGCTGCACCTTGCCTATTCCTGGAAACCACCTTATTCCCCTCCACCTCCACCTCCACCTCCACCACGGCCTCTCCGTATGTTTATATATATATATATATATATATATATATATATATATATATAGTACTATATATATATATATATATATATACTGTAACCTGTAAACATAAATTAACACATGGACCAAAGAAATCCAACACTAGTCAAAAACAGTAAACACAGTACATATATTTCATTCATTCATTCATTCATTCATTCATCTTCTAGCGCTTTATCCGATCTTCCCTCGGGTCACGGGGAGTCTGTGTCTATCTCAGGCGTCTATGGGCATTAAGGCAGGATACACCCTGGATGGAATGCCAACCCATCGCAGGGCACACACACACACACACACATTCATACACTAGGGACAATTTTCCAAGGTGCCAATCAACCTACCGTGCATGTTTTTGGACCGGGGGAGGAAACCGGAGAACCCGGAGAAAAACCCCCTGAGGCACGGGAGAACATGCAAACTCCACACACACATTCCCGAGACGGGAATTGAACCCGGATCCTGGCGGTGTGAGGCGAACGTGCTAACCACTAAGCCACCGTGGCCCGTGTCATTCATTCATTCATTCATTTATCTTCTACCGCTTTATCCGATCTTCCCTCGGGTCACGGGGAGTCTGTGAATATCTCAGGCGTCTATGGGCATTAAGGCAGGATACACCCTGGATGGAATGCCAACCCATCACAGGACACACACACACACACAAATCACACATTCACACACACACATTCATACACTAGGGACAATTTTCCAAGGTGCCAATCAACCTACCGTGCATGTTTTTTTTTGGGACCGGGGAGGAAAACTCCACACACACATGGCCGAGACGGGAATCGAACCCCCGACCGTGGTGGAGTGAGGTGAACGTGCTAACCACTAAGCCCCGCGCCCATGCCAAGAACATGGCTGGGAAAATGTTGGAGCTTTGCACCGAAGCAGCTTTGAAAACTCGCGGCGGTCAGAAACCTTACAAAGATGATTACTAAAACATTACGGATGCAGCGGCTCTGCAAAAAGAACGCAATACTCAGAGTTTCCATTAAGCTCCGGACCTTGTGGCACCCACACTATCCAGATGAATCAGTGTGTGTGTGTGTGTGTGTGTGTGTGTGTGTGTGTGTGTGATTGATCTTCCCCAGCAAGTTTGCAATCTTTGCTAAAAGGTGTCATTCACATCTGCATGACATTTGTCACTTCAGTGCAGGTCTAAATTTAACATGGAACAAAAAAAAAAAACAAGCAGGCACCTGCTGTACACACACTCGAGTTTGAGGTGCACTTGCCTGATGTGTTCACAAACTGACCTAAATACTGCGGCAGTGAGGAATGAACTAAACGAGTGAGTGTGTGTGTGTGTGAGAGAGAGAGAGAGAGAGAGAGAGAGGGAGAGAGAGAGAGAGAAAGACAGA
>JACRUU010000030.1:17445446-17457946 GCA_030449085.1 Kryptopterus vitreolus | reverse complement strand
TTCTTTCTTTTTTTTCTTTTCTTTCTTTCTTCCTTCTTTTCTTTCTTTCTTTCTTTCTTTCTTGGACTGAAGCTCGTCCACTCAAAAAGCGCTCGCTCGCTCGCTCGCCCTTCCTTGCCTCGTCTTTTATTGTCATGCGGTAATGATAAGCTCGAAGGCTTACATAAACACACATCGCATGTCAGGTTGTGACACAAAAAGCCAGGTGAGCACGGGCTTCCGCGCACGCCGGCGCTCCCTTCCTATTGGCCGAGAGAGCCGGCCAGGTGAGTTAGTGGAGCATGTGGCGGTGACAGGGACTCGAGCAGGTCTGAACACGCCGCTGCGGGGAAACGGGGCCGCTTCCCGTGTATCTGTGGAAACCAACAACACCAGAACAGGTTTCTCTCCGTTCTGCTGGCGCTACAGGTTCATCCGCTCGCCCCCGAAATGTTTTATTCGTTTGTTTGTTTTGTTTTTTTCATTTCGCTTTGTTTTGACGGCGTTATCCTTCCATTCCTCGCACTCTATCCCGCGATCGGCCGCACGGTTTACCGAACCTTCGCTGTTTCCTTCTCTCCCCTTCGCTAGGATTTCCCGTCATTCCTTTTTTTTTTTTTTTAAATTCTCCCCCTTTTCTTTCTAGTGTTTACAGCAGCGACGAGGACGAGGAGGACGTGGAGCTTTACGACCACGACTACGACGCGCCGTTAGCCAAGACGGGGAAGCGGCACCTCGGCAAGACGCGATGGACGCGCGAAGAGGTACGCTCCGAATCGATTCGCAGCAAATACTGTGCGATGCGTTCCCTCTATCTCACATAAACCCCTTTCTAATGGGTAATAACATCTGCTTTGTTCTCGACAGGACGAGAAGCTGAAAAGACTGGTGGAAAATCATGGCTCGGAGGACTGGAAAGTCATTGCAAGCTGTTTGCCAGTACGTATTGGTGTGTGTGTGTGTGTGTGTGTGTGTGTGTGTGTGTGTGTGTGTGTGTGTGTGTGTGAGTGTGTAAGCATTCAGAGGGTCAGTCTAGGTGAGCAAGACTGGGCGAGATGTGTGTATTTGCATGTGAATGGGCAGAAGCTACAGGTCGTATAGACGCACTGGTTAAGGGCACCATTTGCATACACGGGCATCCCTTTTAGATTTGCTCAGTGCCAGGGATCAGGACGGGGAAGGGGGGGGGAGGGGGGGGTTTGGGTGGAGGCTCGGTGAGGAGGGGTGGGGGAAGGACTGAGGAAGGGGAAGGGGGGTTGCTTTGTTTCAGAATCCGACATGCACCTGCAGACACGCACAAACAAACACACACGTATAAATATATAAACACATGGCTTATTTTGTTTCAGTCGCACAAATCACTGTACGCGGAAGGGGGGGGGGGGGGGGGCGTGTTTTCGCTTCTGAAGGGGAATCCAGGCACCTGGCCGTCGCCGCCGCCTCCTGACACCTCGAGTAATTCGCGTTCGCCGACCGCACATCCTGTCGGCGCATTACACAGCACGAAACGGGGCCGGCCGTATCAATCTCGCGCCGACCTGCCGCTTATTCACACCAGCAAACATTCATTCATTCATTCATTCATACTTCTAGCCGCTATTATCCGATCTTCCCTCGGGTCACGGGGAGTCTGTGTCCTATCTCAGGCGTCTATGGGCATTAAAGGCAGGATACACCCTGGATGGAATGCCAACCCATTGCAGGACACACACACACACACACACACCATTCATACACTAGGGACAATTTTCCAAGGTGCCAATCAACCTACCGTGCATGTTTTTGGACTGGGAGGGAAACCGGAGAACCCGGAGAAAAAAAAAACCCCCTGAGGCCCACAGGGGAGAACATGCAAACTCCAAACTCCACACACACATGGCCGAGACGGGAATCGAACCCGGACCCTGGCGGTGTGAGGCGAACGTGCTAACCGCTAAGCCACCGTGCCCCCGCCCCTGTCCGTTATTTACCGACGCAAGTAAACGTGCGATTGCGCTTTCATAATCTCGGCGAGAGAAAAAAAGACGAATAAGTGCTTTTTTGTTGTTTTTTGTTTTGCAGAACCGTACAGATGTTCAGTGTCAGCACCGCTGGCAGAAAGTCCTCAACCCGGAGCTCATTAAAGGGCCGTGGACCAAAGAGGAAGACCAGAGGGTAGGTGTCTCAGTGTCGCCCTCTGTATGGCCGGCGGATATTATTATTATTATTGTTATTATAATAGCGTTGGCTAATACGTCCTGGTCTGGCGGCTGCTCAGGTGATCGAGCTGGTGCAGAAGTACGGTCCGAAGCGCTGGTCGGTCATCGCCAAGCACTTAAAGGGCCGCATCGGCAAGCAGTGCCGCGAACGCTGGCATAACCATCTCAACCCCGAGGTCAAGAAGACGTCCTGGACCGAAGAGGAAGACCGGATCATTTACCAGGCCCACGAGAAGCTCGGCAACCGCTGGGCCGAGATCGCCAAACTGCTCCCTGGGAGGTAAGAACGATTCAGGACACTTTTGTGCGCTATGGTATTTGTAGCACCGGTTTGGAGGAGAACCGCTTTACCTCCCTATCTGGCAGACGCCACTTATCCAGAGTGGCAATTAAGGGCCTTGCTCAAGGGCACCACTAGTGGTCGGATTTGAACCCACTGTCTTCCGGGCCAGAGGTGAACAACTTAACCGCTGAGCTCCCACTTCGCCTATATAGTGTGTGTGTGTGTGTGTATATATATATATATATATATATATATATATATATAATATATATATTAACTGAGGTTTAAGGGCCTTGCTCAAGGGCCCACTAGTGGTTGAGTTGGTGTGGGTGGTGGTTTGAACCTGTGATCTTCCGTCCAGAGTCCAACACCTTAACCACATGGACTACCACCCTATATTGTATATATAGTTCCTAACGTATATATATATATTATAGTGTGTGTCATAGTCCTATAGGTATATATATATATATATATATATATATATAGTCATACTATATATATGTAAGTATGTATGTATGTAATGTATGTAGTATATGTATGTATGTATGTATGTAGGTAGTGTTATAATAGTAGGGCAGGATGTCCAAGGGCATTGGGCATTGTACACTTATACTTACAGCATTTGCAGCATTTGGCAGACGCCCTTATCCAGAGCAATTGAGGGTTAAGGGCCTTGCTCAAGGGCCCACTAATAGCAGCTCGGTGGTGGTGAGATTTGAACCTGCCATCTTCCACTCTCCAAAGGCCAATGCCTTAACCAATGCAGTGTTTAAGGTGTTGGCCTCTGGACCGGAAGATCACAGGTTCTAACTCCACCACCACCGAGCTGCCACTAGTAGGGCCCTTGAGCAAGGCCCTTAACCCTCAATTTCTCACTTGTAAGTCGCTCTGGCTAAGGGCGTCTGCCAAATGCTGCAAATGTAAATGTAACCACTGCCCACTGCTCCCATTGGCAAGCTGCCACCCTTGGGTCCTTGAGCATGGCCCTTAACCCTCCGTGACAAATAAAGACCCTTCTGCTCCTGACCCCAGAACCGACAACGCCATCAAGAACCACTGGAACTCCACGATGCGGCGCAAGGTGGAGCAGGAAGGCTACCTGCAGCACGCGTCCAAAGTCAGCTCCACGCCGATGGCGAACGGCTACCCCAAAGCCTCCCACCTGCTGAACTACAGCCACACCCCGACCCCGAGCTCCATGCCACCCAGCCCCATCACTAACCAGTACCCGTACTACATCTCCGACTCGCAGCGGGTACGTAGCTGACCTGAGATCGCACCGAGCCACGCACAGACGGGACTCGCGTCATCAAAAGTGACTCATCGTGTGTTTCGCCACTCGCTGTTTAGGTGCCGTTCCCGTTGTCTCTGCAGCTGAACATTTATAACATCCCGCAGCACGGCACGGCCGCCATACAGGTGACCACCCTGTTCCCATTAGTATGCGTGTGTTTACAAATAAACAAACATGTTTTTAACCTCGGGTTCGTTTCGCCGTCTGCCTCAGAAACACTATAACGAAGAAGATCCCGAAAAAGAGAAGAGAGTGAAGGAGATTGAGATGCTTCTGATGTCGACAGAGAACGAGCTGAAAGGACAACAAGCACTACCCGTGAGTGTGTTGCACGCGCACATGTGTGTGTGTGTGTGTGTGTGTGTGTGTGTGTGAATAATTGGAGGAAGCATCTGGGGGGTCTATTTCACATTCTAACTGCTTGGCTAAGTGATGCAACCTGCCCTTATCACACCACAAACTCTGCTCAGCTCCTTGTGCAACCCAGAAGCCCCGTCCGCCCCTCCCGAACATACCATTCAACAAGTTCCCTTTCTCTCTCTCTCTCTCTCTTTCTATCACGCTCTCTCTCTCTCTCTCTCTTTCTCGCAAACACAAACAGATCTCCATGTCCAGTTACACATGGGGCCGGGGCTCTTTGACTGACACCTCGGTGGGCGTGGCCATCTCCGTCCCAGCCCCGCCCCTGGAGCAAGGCTGCCTTCCGGAAGAGAGCGCCCACGGCAACACCAACAGCCCGAACAGCAGCGGCGGCAGCACCAACGGCAGCGGCGGCGCGGGAAACAGCGTCGTCTTGACCTCCTCGCCCGAGTTCATGGACGCCATCGATTCTGTAAGGAATCATCGAACGTACACGTACACAGGGCAGGGTGTCACACGTTAACGCGTCAACAGAGAATATGCACCTGATACATGTTCAATATATATACCGTAAATTCTGGACTATAAATATTATATATATATATATATACCGCTTTTGAATAAATGTAAATGTATGTACCTAAATAGATCCTTTCATATAAACGGTAGGTCCCTGGATTTTACGAATGGGATATTCGGCGTCAAAAAAGACCAAAGACGAATGGGATCCTTGGATTAGGTGCAAATAATTTAACAAAATTAAATAATATTTATATTAATATTCGCTATTATATTTGGCTGATTTGTGCTATTCTGTGTGATATAAATATAGCCGCACCGTATATTCTGGAATGTATAGGCATAACACACGACACCGGGCACATATATATTAATATAAGAATTATATATAGTATTAATATATATATGCATTTAAGGCACTAATTTTAATTAACCTTTGGTCTGCATATCCGCTGTCTATATGTATAGATATAATATCTTATAATGTATAGATATATATAGCATATGTCAGGGGTCACCAACGTGGTGCCCGTGGTTCACCAGGTAGCCCCCAAGGAGCACTTGAGTAGCTCTCAGGCTATGCTATAAAAAGTGCACAACTCATCAAGCTGAGATGCGTCTATAATGTAAAATGTATTAATTCGTTGTTGATAGTCACTGTCAAAAATCACAAGTATATTCACATAGATAAATGATTTGTATCATTAATTATAATAATAATATATAACTAAAGGTAACTTTGTTATTTCAGAGGAGTGTTCAAACTGTGTAGCCTTTGTATGACTGGTGTGTGTAGTAGCTATCATTACAAATAGGTTATGATCCCTGATATAGATAGTATTAATATTTATAGAATATTAGTATTATATAGTATATAAATATCTATATTATATATGTATACACACACACAACAAACACACACACATAAAACGGTAACATAACATATATATATATATATATATATATATATATATATATATATTGAGCATTTAATGGCACTAATTTAATTTAACATTTGGTCTGTAATTAATGTAATTAATATAGATAAATTGCGTATAAAATTGCAAGAGGCGGAATTCAAACCTTTTTTCATTTACATAAATTCTTTTATCAGATATTTAAAAAAAAATAATTAGTAATGCTGCAGTTAAATTTAAATAGTTAAATATTTATGATAAAAAGAAAAGCAGGGGAGCGTCTGTATACGTGTATAATTTACACACCAGTGAGGCAGTGAAATAAAAAAAACCCACAGGATAAACACCGTCCTCTCTACATGATCTTCTCAGAAATCCCCCGCACGGGCCGGCAAGCTCTCGAATAGTCGCGCGAGTCAAACTCGCAGCTCGGACGGCGGCTTGTTGTCGCTCGCTTGCTCCACTCCCGAGCGCTCGGACGCGAGCGCCCTGCCCTTTTCTCCCTCTCAGGTACCACGCAGAGAGACCGTCCCGTAGTCATAGAACCAATCTCCTCCCTGTTTTCTTTTTGGACCTGATTGTATGGATTTCTCGAATAACAATAGACATAGAGGAGTAATCGTGTTGAACGATCTTTTCCTGCCTTGTAGAAAAGTCGCTCGTTTTTTTTTTTTTCGCTTTGCTTTCCCAAATCGCTTTCCATTCAAAAATCTGCTTCACTTTCACATACATTCATTCATTCATTCATCTGCTAGCGCTTTATCCGATCTTCCCTCGGGTCACGGGGAGTCTGTGCCTATCTCAGGCGTCTATGGGCATTAAGGCAGGATACACCCTGGATGGAATACCAACCATCGCAGTACACACACACACACACACATTCATACACTAGGGACAATTTTCCAAGGTGACAATCAACCTACCGTGCATGTTTTTGGACCCGGGGGAGGAAACCGGAGAACCCGGAGAAAAACCCCCTGAGGGACAACATGCACAAACTCCACACACACACACACACACACACATGGCCGAGACGGGAATCGAACCCGGACCCTGTTTTCACATCACATACGAATGCAAAAGCAAAGAATCAATCATACAAACAACAACAAAAACAATGCTGCAGGAATATAATTGTCTTTTTGTTTTTTGTTTGTTATTTGTTTGTTTTCTTTGCATTCCTTTCCATGCTACGTAAGCTTAATGACCTATAGCTAATATAATACGTTGTGTAATATACGAGATGGGGAAATTAGCAGCAGCTGCTTTTTTTTTTCACATCTCCTTTCATAACTTGCATGCGAAAAACAGCTGGCCTTTTCTTTTCTTTTTTTCTTTTCTTTCCTTTCTTTTCTTTCTGAAGTGTATTAGTTCCACACGCACCCCAGCGCAGGTGTGCCATCAAGCCCTGACGCTCTCCTCCTTGTCTTTTCCTTCCTCCTCCAGTTCTTGAACGCTTCCGCGAGTCCCGACTCGGACGGCCTCCCGGTCTCGCCGTCAGCCGTCTGCCCCCAGAAGCCCCTGCAACCCGACCTCTCAAATCTCCACCACCAGAAGGAGAACGACATGTAGGTCTCCCTTTCGCCCAGAAACGATCCATCCCATGTGATAGATAAAGCTCGTACCTTTATTTATTTATTTATTTATTTATTGGACCTCAGGTTCAGGACTCCGCCTCTACGGCGCTCCATCCTGGAATGTTCCCCTCGCACTCCGACTCCGTTCAAGACCGCACAGACCTTGCAGGACACCAAATACGGGCCGCTGAAGAGGGTAAGCGTTTGCGTATTCCTGACCGATATTTTTTACGTAAAAAAAAAAAACGGAAAAAATAACGAGGTGTTTTTAACGTGATGACGCGCTCAGGCGCACAGCCCTGCTGGAGACTCGCTGGTCGGGGGAATCAAGCAGGAGCCTCAGGAATGCGAAGTGAGCGTCCATCACGATCAGCCTCCGCTCAAGAAGATCAAACAAGAGGTGAGTCGATGCCTCGGTGCTTGATTTGTTTGTTTGTTTGTTTGTTTGTTTGTTGATTTAAAGTGCGGCGTGTATTGAATTGCGCTTGGAACTGTGCTTGCAGGTCGAGCCAACATGTCTGCAGTGGGAAGGCCAGAGTCTTCACACTCAGCTTTTTCCTTCCAGCGGCCCGGCCCAGAATATGCCGGTGAGTGACCTTTTGTTTATTTTTTTTTGTTTGTTTGTTTGTTTGTTTTTTTCTTCGACCTTAGAATGACCGCGCATCGACATCGCAGCGCCTTTCGCAACGCGCTTTCGAGATTTTCCGCATATCATCAGGGCTGCGGCGGAACGGAAAATGCCTACAGATCCTAATTCTAATAATACGAACAAATGTCATAACGCGAATGACGAGTAAAATTCGTTTACTGCGTCATTCGACCTTTTCCAGTTTATCATATGTACTCCTGAAAAGCAAACATGAAACAGAAAGTAGTATAAAAAGTATAAATAGTACTACTGAGGCACAAGAAAGTTATAATTATCATATAATTATAATAATTAGGGTGTGTAGAAAGTGTACATAAATATGTACTAAATATATATGTGTGTGTGTGTGTGTGTGTGTGTGTGTGTGTGTGTGTGTGTGTGTGGTGTGTGTGTGTATAGTAGTTCTGTCAAAGTTAATAACGCGCTAACAAAAATTCTCCCTTATTAACGAGCGATTCACACCTGAACGTATCACCCGTTTATATGCAAAGCAACCGAAACCGGGACATAATTCTTAAAGGGGCCACGTACCCTATTTAACAATTAAAACCACCACTAAAGAAATAATGAATAAATATACACAAAAACAATTCGAAATAAATATACAACAATTTTATTTGGAATTAATTTTATGTATTTATAATATATACACATTTATAATGTGTTATAGTATGAATAACATATATTCATTTATGGTACATTGAGATTAAATATAATCACGATTAAATATTGTAATCTTTTTACATCCCTGATGTGTGTGTGTGTGTGTGTGTGTGATATTAACACAAATAATAAATATTTACATAAATATAAATAAAAATAGGTCGATGTGTCTCTTGCAGTCCGTCTTCACCCTATTGTCTTAAAAAAAAGAAGGTGGCCCTTTTGGCTTTCCAGTCCCTCCATACACAGCATATGGATTGTGCGTTTTCTCTTGTGTTTACTTACACTGTATAGATTTTAATCCTGGACAGTGTAATAATAATAATAATAACATTACATGTATTTGTTACATCACTGCATGATTATCTCTCCATCGATTGCCCCATCGCACCAGTTCACCCACTGTTCACTTCTGTCCTCACTCTGACCTCCTGCGGGTGAAATAGCAAAACAAGCGCTCGTCTGTGGTTTTATCAGTACAGATGAGATTTGACCCTCGGTGCCTCTTTGCGTCTCTTTCGCAGGACATGTTGTCGAGCTCGATGCTCATGCTGCCTGGATCGGAGAAGAACGAGGACGGACATAAAGCAGCTCAAATGCCACGCCGACCTCTGGGCAGCCCAGTGCAGGTATCCCATACCCCCCATGTGTGTGTGTGTGTGTGTGTGTGTGTGTGTGTGTGTGTATAGACGCATTTACCGCCACTCTCAAATATCTTAATACGCAACACAACCACTCAAAATGAATTGGTGATAATTACTCAGGGGTCTTATAATAAGTAAATAAACAAATAAATAAATACATTTGTGTTGTGTATATATGGGTATATTTATTTATATATATATATATAAATATAGTATGTATTTAGATATATACATATATATATAATATATAGATATACACAAGTAAATAACAAAATAAATAAATAAATTTGTGTGTGTATATAATATATATATATATATATATATATATATATATATATATATATATATAATAAATAAATTGATAGTATATAGTATATATATATAATAATGAGTATGTAATATATATATTAAATTATTTATTTATATGTGTGTATGTATATATATATATATATATAGATATATATATATATAATATAAAAATAGTACAAGGTAAATAAACAATTAGATAAATCAATTTGTAATATATATCGTATATATATATATATATATAATAAGATAGTATTATATAGATAATAAATATCATATATATATATAAGATATATATATATATAGATATATATATATATATATACACCAATTAATATTGCATGGTTTGTGTTGTAATAAATGTGTAGTAAATGTGTTGTATAAAGGTATTTGAGAGTGGCGGTAAAATGCGTTTACTTTACGCCTCGTACCCAGGCGTCGCATTACACCATAAAGTCATAAAACATTGGCGTTCATCATATTCGTTATCTTCAGTCTCTTACGCGTCCGCCGCTCTTTCTCGTCCTCCTTTCCAGCACGTGGGCACCTGGGAGCAGGTGCATTGTGGGAAAACCGAGGACCAGCTCCTGCCCTCGGAGCCCGCACACAAATACCTCAACAGCTTCTGCTCCCGCACGCTGGTCATGTAGGGGAGACGCGGTGGAGAGCTGGAGAGACAGAAGACAATCATCCTGCAATAACGAAAACACTCCATGGCCGCTCCCAAGGCGGGGTCGAGTCATCGCGGTACGTGATTTGGGAGAGGCGTCGAACCGTTCGTTTTTTTTTTTTAATGTTTTGCCGGAACGGCCTTGAATTACGTTGTGCTTTTCCATGTCGGAAATCAGCCAACCAAAGAAAAAAAAAACCGTAAACTTTCTTTTTATTGTTTTTATACTTTTTTTTTTTGTCGTTTCTTATTATTGTTTTTTTATTGTTTTTTTTTTACTTTTTAATAATAATGTATTATAATATTTTGTATTATACGTGGGGGAAATTGAACTGTCTATGAGGGCTCTAATTGTATGGATTTTAATATAAATAACGATTTGTAATAATTTATTATTTTGTATTAAGAATAATTTACTATGACAGGCGCATTCGTCAGTGTTGGACCCCAGTATTTCGTGAATCCCGCTAATCTTCTAGTAAAGGATCGTGTTTCCTTCGAGCATTACCATGATTTTAACAATCCCGTAGCCCCAGCAGTCGCTGCCTCAACAAACGACACAGAATGATGTTTAAGAATATGCGCTACACACAATAAACAAAAAACAAACAAACAAACAAAAAAACAATGCAACGCATTCCTAACCAAAGCACTGAAGTGCCTCGTAATTCCAAGTGCCAAGTTCGGAAATAATGTCTGTCCTTATTAAGACACCCGTCATTTCACTAGTGTTACCATTTCAAACGAAAAACAAACAAACAAACAAATCAGGATTTGAATTAGGATCCTTTTTAGCACTATGTTTCAAATCGATATCAAAAGAAAGATTTCAATTGAACAAAGAAAAGAAAGTGTTGATGTTTTCTTGTCTGATTTACTACCAAAAACAAAATAACGTTTACCAAGCATGCTTTCATTATCAAAGGCCCGAGTGACAAAACAAAAGAGCTTTTGATCTGATGAGACATTTCTTTACACTTCATTTCATAACACTTTTCTTTGTTTGCTTTTTATTTTCGTTTGGCTTTTTAACTCAACGGTATTGTTTTATAAACACTGGAATTTCTTGTTTTTTGTATTTTTTTTTATTAATTTTATATAAATGTGCCTTTGGTTTGTTTTGTTTTGATAATATGCTCTTTTTTGCTGTGAATATATATATATATATATATATATATATATACCAAGACTATCGTGGCCAATAAGAACCATATAGCAGTAACGTTTTTGTTATTTGCTGCCTGTTTTTGTTTTTGTTTTGTTTTTTTGTATTAGCGAAAAGTACAAACACTTTTTTTTAATAGTGTTTTGCTACTAAATGATTTTGAGACGATGATTTTTAAAAAGAAAAAACAAAGCAACCTGCCATGTGCAATAAGTGTGGTTTTTTTTTTAACTATCTTTATTCTGAAGATTCAATAGCCAAATATCAGAAGCACATAACTATTGTGATTACACATTGATTATATATATATATAATTATACATTTTATTATATTTCGCTCTTTATAGCACGCCACTGTACAGAGAAATGCTCGTAGCCTCATTACTGATAACCCGGGTTCAGGGCCTTGTGGTGAGTCCAAAGTAGGAGAAGCGCACGGCAAAAAAAAAGAAAAATAAAGGGACGGCGTTTGAACAGAAAAGAAGACGGATCGGGCGATAGAAGGATCAGAGGCGGTGCTAAAGCGGCGTTTCGGGAGCACAGGGTTGCGAACGCGCGGGGGGGGGGGGGATTGGGGGGGGAAAGCTCATTAATTTCACGCGCAGCCACTTCCAAACCACCCGGTACAATGCACACCTCGGCCCATGCAAATGCCTCTAAGTGTATTGCCTCGGGCCCGGGTTGTGTCCCCCCCCTCGTCATCAAAGGGCTACTGCGGCATCCGGACTGTCGACTCCTGAGACAACATTGCTCAAATAATCTGTCATCCGTCATCTTGTCAGGTTGCAAAAAAAGATATATAATATATATATAAAATGTGAACAACCAGAGGCACTTTACAGGAAAATCGACACACAAGAGTCATTCGTAATGAACGTGGATTTCTTCAGGTTTTTCTACTGACTGAAGGATTCCATTTGACTTTACGGCATGACATTTTAAATCCAATCCATGAAATCTGACGTTCCTTTTTTAATTTTGAATGGATTTTTAAAAAAATTAACCCCTTGTTGCCCCGTTGTTGAAAGTGTAATAATAATAATAAACATAAACATGATTTATTATGGGTACGGTGGTTTAGTGCTTAAATGTTCGCCTCACACTCCAGGGTCCGGGTTTCGTTTCCACAGGTGTGTGTGTGTGTGTGGTGTGTGTGTGTGTGTGTGTTGTGTGTGTGTGTGTGTGTGTGTGTGTGTGTGTGTGTGGTGTGTGTGGAGTTTCATGTTCTCCTCATTCCTCGGGGGTTTTTTCTCTCCGGTTCCTCCGGTACACCC
>JACRUU010000030.1:17433893-17444946 GCA_030449085.1 Kryptopterus vitreolus | reverse complement strand
GTGCGCTTTATAGTCCAGAATTTACGGTATATATTAGCCTGGAAAACTTTCCAATCGGGGGCACGGTGGATTAGCGGTTAGCACGTTCGCCTCACACCGCCAGGGTCCGGGTTCGATTCCCGTCTCGGGAACCTACCGTACTAAATGTCTCCCGGATCTTATCTGTGCATTTGTCACAGAGCTGCCTGGACATGACCGTCGGCATTGGTGACATTTTAGATCGTATCCCAGCATCGATTTGTCTCTTTCACTGGGTTTGAGGAGGACCTGTGAAGTCTGGCGATGTAGCTGTGAATACGGAAGATCACACAGTGTACGATTGCTGTATCTTTCCTGAGGCACGGAAATCCGAATTCTGTTTGAGTGATTAGCATTCTGTCTTAGCATCCCTACCATAATCCCAACAGGACTCGCTAATTATATAACCTGCACGTTATTGTAGCGTTATTTTGTTGTCAAGGATTTACAAGCGTAAGCATTGGGTTGAGAGAGATTTCGGCTTGACGAGATCTTTTCCTTGATTGGAAAGGTTCGTCATTCATCTTCTAGCGCTTTATACAATCTTCCCTCGGGTCATGGAGTCTGTGCCTATCTCAGGCGTCTCTATTGGGCATTAAGGCAGGAGACACCATGGATGGAAGCCAACCCATCACAGGACACACACACACACACACACACACACATTCATACACTAGGGACAATTTTCCCAAGTTGCCAATCAACCTTACCGTTGGGGGGGGGGGGCATGTTTTGGACCGGGGCCGAAAAACCCCCTGAGGCACGGGGAGAACATGCAAATTCCACAACACAAGGCGGAGGCGGGACTCGAACCCCGACCCTGGAGGTGTGAGGTGAACGTGCTAACCACTAATCCGCCGTGCCCCGAAGGTCATTTCCAAATATCCAAATACCTCCTTTCCAATTGTCCACCCTTTAATTTGCGGTTAAAGTTTGTGGAAGAACCACGTATAGCCGAAAAGGTAGCCGTCGTATCCCAGTATATTTGTTTGCAGGAAAATGAGGTCAAACAGACCTCATTATTATCAATCAGAAGATTCCCACCGTCGTTCAGTGGAAAACTGCGATTGCTGATTCAGTACGATTCATTTTTCACAATGCACAGAAATAAACAACATACAACAATAAATAAGTGTAAATATGTGTATTTATCCCTGATGAGCAAGTTGCGATGGAGGCGAATTGTGGCAGGGAAAAACCTACCTCAGATGCGTTATGAGAAGAAAGCTTCAGAGGAACCAGATTCAAAGGGGAACCCATCGTTATCTGGGTGACGGGAAAAGCTTATATATATATATATAAAAAAAAAAATAAATATATATATATATATATATATATATATATATATATATATAAATAAACACTACAGTTTTCTTTTTAATTTATATTGAATCAGGAATCATCTGAATTAGAATCACTGGAATCAGAATCATTTGCATGTACAAGGAATGTATCGTGGAGCACGGTGGCTTAATGTTTAGGCACGTTAGCCTCACACCTCCAGGTAGGTCGTACGGGGGTCGATTCCACCCCGTCTCGGCCATGTGTGTATGATGTTTGCATGTTTCTCCCCGTGCCTCAGGGGCGTTTTCTCTCCGGGTTCTCCGGTTTTCCCCCTGGTCCACAAAAACATGCACGTAGGTTGATTGGCACCTTGGAAATTGTCCCTAGTGTGTGTGTGTGTGTGTTGTGTGTGTGTGTGTGTGTGTGTCCCTGTGATGGGTTGGCATTCCATCCAGGGTGTATCCTGCCTTAATGCCCATAGACGCCTGAGATAGGACACAGACTCCCCGTGACCCGAGGGAAGATCGGATATAGCGGTAGAAGATGAATGAATGAATATTTATACATTATATTAATATATAAATATAATAATAAAATATAGATAAAGGCGTTAACTGTAACCGTTTGTTACAGGGAATGAAAAGTGACTCTGTGTCAGTACACCAGGAAAAGAATCATTTCCAAATGACTCTTTTAAAATCTAAAACAATCTAGTGGTTCTTGTTGATTGTGTTATTGTGACATGGATAAACAAAAACAGTATTCGGGTTTATATTATTATGTACATTATTAGTGTTTAGGGAAGCACTTCAGATGATGGTCGGTGGTCGGGTTTTGATATTTACATTTACATTTATTGCATTTGGCAGACGCCCTTATCCAGAGTGACTTACAACTGAGCAAATTGAGGGTTAAGGGCCATGCTCAAGGGCCCATTAGTGGTAGCTTGGTGGTTGTGGGGTTTGAACCTGTGACCTTCTGGTCCAGAGGCCAACACCTTAACCACTAAGCCACCACCTTCCATATTATGATATTATACATGAGGTAATGAAGGTAAAGCTATGGTTCAATGCAGGGAGACATTTTCCTCTAAGAATTTGCATAAAGGACAGGATTTGATTGAGTCGAGTCGAGTCGAGTCAATCTGCAGAGGTCACGCATGAGAATCATACGCGGAAAATTATCCAGCGCCAAAAATCCCGTCAAATAAGCATTTCTTAATTCGTTTACACCTCCATGAGAAAGTTCACACTTGTTGTTGTTGTTTTCTTTTCAGCGCCACAATAAACAGCGCGAAAGAAAAAAGAAGAAAAACTACTTTCTCCCATCCCGTGCATGAGTCAAGTCTTTTCCCTCCTCTTTCTAAAACAGGGCATCGGAGTGTCGCAAGCCGATTGGCACACAAATTCAGTTTGTTCAACCTGTCACAATAAATTATTAGCCGGATGTTGCAGAAGCAGCATTTTCCCCTCTTGGCTCTGTGGGCCCGAAAAAAAAACAACAAAAACCCCTCCTCCACCACCCCACCCCCCTTTTCTTTTTTTTTTTTCTCACTCACACACTTACCCACAGTTGCAAACCTGTGCACAAACCCTCATAAATCCACACACACACACACACACACACACACTCCCTCCTCTTTATGACCCCCAACACCAGCACACACACATACACACACAGAGCCAAAAACACTGAGAAGATTACAATAGGCTAATTTCCTCTGTGGTCAGACCCATTAGCCACACCCCACTCTACTGGCAGGTACAATACTGCTGAGCTCCTGTGATAAGTGTGTGTGTGTGTGTGTGTGTGTGTGTGTGTGTGTGTGGGTTTGAGGGAGTTCGACAGAGTTGGGGTTGAAATTGTGACTGTTAACAATGGACTGTAAACGCTGACACGCATCTGGCGTCGTCAGATCGCCGAGTGTAATGTTGCACAAACAACGCCCCCTAATCCCGGTGTGTGCGTTTTTGTGCACGTGTGTGTGTGTGTGTGTGTGTGTGTGTACTAGTAATCACTGACTCCCCAAGTATCCCTGACAACTCCATGAATGATTCATTTATACATTAGCAGTATAGTGGAATTTCAGTGTTATTATATATATATATATATATATATACAATATAGGGGCACGGTGGCTTAGTGGTTAGCACGTTCACCTCACACCGCCAGGATCCGGGTAAAGTACAGTACTTTATACATTCATTCATTCCATTCATTCATCTTCTACCGCTATTTATCTAAACCGATCTTCCTCTCGGGTCACGGGGAGTCTGTGTCTATCTCAGGTGTCTATGGGTATTAAGGCAGGATACACCCTGGATGGAATGCCAACCCATCACAGGACACACACACACACACACACATTCATATACTAGGGACAAATTTTCCAAGGTGCCAATCAACCAATCAACCTACCGTGCATGTTTTTGGACCGGGAGGGGGAGGAAACCGGAGAACCCGGAGAAAAAACCCCCTGAGACACGGGGAGAACATGCACAAACTCCACACACACATGGTCGAGACGGGAATCGAACCCGGACCCTGGCGGTGTGAGGCGAACGTGCTAACCACTAAACCACCGTGCTCTACTTTATACATTACTGTATTATTTTATTCTGTTTATTCATTTTAAATATGTTATTTATTTAAGTAACTAAGGGGGGCACGATGGCTTAGTGGTTCGCACGTTCGCCTCACACCGCCAGGGTCCGGGTTCGATTCCCGTCTTGGCCATGTGTTGTGTGGAGTTTGCATGTTCTCCCCGTGTCTCAGGAGGTTTTTCTCCGGGGGTTCTCCGGTTTCCTCCCCGGTCCAAAAACATGCACGTAGGTTGATTGGCACCTTGGAAAAATTGTCCCTAGGGTGTGAATGTGTGTGTGAGTGTGTGTGTGTGTGTGTCCTGTTGATTGGTTGGCATTCCATCCCAGGGTTTGTATCCTGCCTTAATGCCCATAGACGCCTGAGATAGACACAGACTACTCCCCGTGACCCGAGGGAAGATCGGATAGAAGGTTAGATCTATAGGGTAGAATAGGTAGAAGATGAATGAATGAATGAATGATTTAGGTAACTACCTTTTTTATCGCTTATATCTTAGCAGTATAGTTAGTAGTCAATAGCGCAATCCACGAGCAACATACGGACAAATTCATACTACAAAACGAAACTCTTCTTCGTGTCTGTATAACCTTTCGAGCCCCAATGAAATTATTTTTGCAAAATGTCAGTTTGTACATCATCCAGCTCGAGAAGCATCTACTAATGTCTACAAGATTACACCATGAGAATAAAACCTTAATCACCCCAGCTCAGAGCTTTATAACCAATTCAACCCAAATGTCCTGGAGATTTATTATCTCACTGCTTAAAGTTTCACTCCCCAAAGGATTGTGGAATCAAATCCTCGTAACGGGAGCCACCGTAAAAAAAAAAAAAAAAAAAAAACATAATCCTTAATTATGAGGATTATAATCTAGTCTGGATAAAAGGATTTATTTATTTTCTAATTGTAAAGGATTTCTGTGTAGTTGATGACGCTGCAAAAACGACAGCAAGTGAAAATATCATCACAACCTCATCCAACAAAGACGGGACTCATATACGAAAAGAAAATGATTTATTATTATTATTATTATTATTATTAAAAATAAAAAAAAAGCAGGAGATTATTCACTCTTTTACTGAATTCGTTTCAAGCGTTAAATAATCCCTCGGATAATTAGTTCGTTATTTTGGAAAAAAAATTACATTTAAAAATTGTCACTTTTAAAACTATGAAACTGGAAATTGGGTGAATAATATCATATTTGATTTGTCTATCTCAGGCGTCTATGGGCATTAAGGCAGGATACACCCTGGGATGGAATGCCAACCCATCGCAGGACACACACACACACACACACACACATATCATACACTAGGGACAATTTTCCAAGGTGCCAATCAACCTACGTGCATGTTTTTGGACAACGGGGAGGAAACCGGAGAACCCGGAGAAAAAAACCCCCCCCTGAGACACGGGGAGAAACATGCAAACTCCAAACTCCACACACACGTGGCCGAGACGGGAATCGAACCCGGACCCTGGCGGAGTGAGGTGAACGTGCTAACCACTAAGCCACCGTGCTGCTAACTACAATACATATATATATATATATATATATATATATATATATATATATCTATATATATATATATATATATATATATATATATGTACACATTACTTATATTATTACTATTTACTTATATACTTTATATATATATATATATATATATATATATATATATATATATATATATATATATATAATAAAACCAACATTGTTATGTATTTTGGAAAAAAAAAAAAAAAAAAAAAGGAAAAAAAAATTACATTTAAAAATTGTCACTTTTAAAACTATGAAACTGGAAATTGGGTGAATAATATCATATTTGATTTGTCTATTTGTATCTAAATTCTAAAAATCAAACAAATTATACAAATAATAATAATATCACCTGTGATTTGTGTGTATATATATGTGATATACAAAGATATATATATATATTCTATATATATATATATATATATATATATATATATATATATATATATATATATATATATATATATATATATATATATCAAAGGAGCCAGTTTGAATGTGGCTCATTGTGCATTTGAGCTCATCGATGGCTCCAATGCATTTAATAAGGAACAAAAGCCTTTAGGGCATTGTGTTTTAGGAATGACCTTTACCTTGTTATCATGGTCTGTTTCTCTAAAACATTATCTCTGGAACACGGTACGCCATTCGAATTTGTTTGCATTGACAATTTTCACTTCGTTTGTGGATTACATTTTTTCCTGTTTTACTAGGGTGGTTTTGAGTAACATTTTAAGTTTAGTGCACTGTGAATTTGACTCTATTTATAAATCTATCAGATTATAAACAGAACCAGGCGAGTAAATGAACCGTATCAATATAATACCTGATTTAGGATGAATAATTGTATTGAAAATTGGTCAAAATACGAGCAATCTGGTTCGAGAATATGACAGAAATGTGGTTAACATTGCTACATGTGGTTTCTTTTGTATCACTGGTAAATAGTTAGAGTTAAAAGACACAAAATCACATAAGAACCTTTAAAATAACACAAACAAATGGTGAATATTTATTGCAATAAACTTATATACATGGCATTTATATAAAGGTATATATATATGAATGGTAAGTGAGATTATGCAGTGACTCAACGGTTGAGAGTTAAGGATCTTGCTGGCCCCACAGCAGCTTTTTTTGGCAGTCCCACACGACCTTCTGTTCACTTGTACCAACCTCAACAAAGCAGAACTAGCGCGACACAATGCACAGTAATCCACATGTCCTCCGTTCAAGCCGATTGAGGAGATGAACCCCAGCTAGCAGACTGAAACGTTGCTTGGCATCATCGTCTGCATTGTGTTTATCTCCAGTGATGGTGCAACTATTCCAGAACATAATTGACCCCCATAACCTGGAATACACGTTCGCCTCAAACCGCCAGGGTCCGGGTTCGATTGCCGTCTCGGCCATGTGTGTGTGGAGTTTGCATGTTCTCCCCGTGCCTCAGGGGGTTTTTCTCCGGGTTCTCCGGTTTCCTCCCCGGTCCAAAAACATGCACGGTAGGTTGATTGGCACCTTGGAAAATTGTCCCTAGTGTGTGAATGTGTGTGTGTGTGTGTGTGTGTCCTGTGATGGGTTGGCATTCCATCCAGGGTGCATTCGTATGTGATGTGAAAACAGGGTCCGGGTTCGATTCCCGTCTCGGCCATGTGTGTGTGTGTGGAGTTTGTGCATGTTCTCCCCGTGCCTCAGGGGGTTTTTCTCCGGGTTCTCCGGTTTCCTCCCCCGGTCCAAAAACATGCACGGTAGGTTGATTGGCACCTTGGAAAATTGTCCCTAGTGTATGAATGCGTGTGTGTGTGTGTGTGTGTGTCCTGTGATGGGTTGGCATTCCATCCAGGGTGTATCCTGCCTTAATACCCATAGACGCCTGAGATAGGCACAGGACTCCCCGTGACCCGAGGGAAGATCGGATCTGAAGCGAAATGATCGGTAATATCCGGAGATAGAATAGAATGATGAATGTGAATGCATTAAGAATGTGAATCTGCTGGAATGCATCAGGGACATATGTGAATCTCTCAGGGGATCATACATAATCGCACACATACACGTGGGAAACCAAACGTCGCCAAATGTAATTAGAAGAAAGCGGACATTAATATGATCTCATTCATATAAATCCTTTCCAAATTGAGCGCAATTATAAATATCAAATGTAGAATCATGGAATGGAAGAATCTGCCCAATTAACGCACCTTCTTATAGCGTCTTATTAAACTGCTCTGGGAAGAAATCTATCTTGTGAAGAACATCTAAACCTGTAATCGTCTCTCAGAGGGGAAATTCCCACGTTACATTGTTTTACCCATGTTGTAAATAACAACCAGAGACAGAACAAATATCTAAAGCATGAAATATAAATACAAACGATTTTGGCTGTCTGGATGACAAGAGTGTGTGAGAGTGTTTTTTTAAGGAAGGAAAAAAGAAAGTGTAACGTAAATGCATGTATTTGTTTGATCAAAATAAATGTTGATAGCATTAAATTGCATCATTTGTTGCCTATAATCAAACGTGTATGTCGCTCATATTATATGACTCTCAAGTTATATATATAAGGGGGCACGGCGGCTTAGTCGTTAGCACGTTCGCCTCAAACCGCCAGGGTCCGGGTTCGATTCCATCCGTCATCTTGGCCATATGTGTGTGTGAGTGGAGTTGCATGTTTCTTTTTTGTTCAGGTTTCCTTCTCCCCGTGCTTCAGGGGGTTTTTTTTTTCTCCGGGTTCTCCGGTTTCCTCCCCCGGTCCAAAAACATGCACGGTAGGTTGATTGGCACCTTGGAAAATTGTCCCTAGTGTGTGGATGTGTGTGTGATGTGTGTGTGTGTGATGTGTGAGGAGTGTGTGTGTGTGTGTGTGTGTGTCCTGCGATGGGTTGTCATTCCATCCAGGGTGTATCCTGCCTTAATGCCCATAGACGGCTGAGATAAACACAGACTCCCCGTGACCCGAGGGATGATTGGATATAGTGGTAGAAGATATATATATATGTGTGTGTGTGTGTGTGTGTGTGTGTGTGTGTGTGTATATCATGTGAGCTTATATGTAATGCTTATCCGACCTTTCACACACCAGCAACAGCTGTGTGATGCAAACCTCATAAATTTTTAGTTGAATTCAATATAATTTTATGTGTAGTACTTTTAACAATAGACACTGTCCCTGACACTGTTTAATATTCGAATAACTATTAAAACTATACTGTGGTCACAACAATGAATTATTAAGCAACCCGACGTGTACAAGCGACCTGTTTGTGAATGAGTTATAAAAACGAGCTGAACTAAAAAACAACATCGCTTTCCTGTTTGTTTTTGTTTGTTTTGTTTTGGGTTTATTTCCATTTTTCCTTGGTGTAATTAGTTCTAGTGTTTCCTAGTTCCTTCTTTCTCACTTCCTCAATCGTACGAGAAGTTCCTAACTCATTGTGTTTGCAGTCATGACCGTAGGCTAGGTTTTGGCTTTTGGTGATTATGAACGTGGCTCCGGTGACAATGTCGGTTGAGTGTTTTCACTCCTCTATTGTGCGTCGTGGACATGCCTCAATAAAATTCGAGAAAACAAATATTCCCACGTGTGCTGCACTTTGGCATCTTTCCATGGCTCGTTGTTCTCCAAGTCCTTAAGTCCGCTAAAGGTCACTGATGAAGAACTGATGGGTTTGTGGAAGTAATGTGCATTATGCATATACAAAGATACATGTAATGTTTTTAAAGCTATCAAGAAAGGAAGTAAAGTGCAGTGCGTGTATATATATATATATATATAAATATATATATATTCATTCATTCATCTTCTAGCGCTTTATCCGATCCTCCCTCGGGTCACGGGGAGTCTGTGTCTATCTCAAGCGTCTATGGGCATTAAGGCAGGATACACCCTGGATGGAATGCCAACCCATCACCCACACACACACACACATTCATACACTAGGGACAATTTTCCAAGGTGCCAATCAACCTACCGTGCATGTTTTTGGACCGGGGGAGGAAACCGGAGAACCCGGAGAAAAAACCCCCTGAGACACGGGGGAGAACATGCACAAACTCCACACACACACACATGGCCGAGACGGGAATCGAACCTCGGACCCTTGGCGGTGTGAGGTGAACGTGCTAACCACTAAGCCACCATGCCTCTACTACATATATATATATATATATATATATATATATATATATCTATATATATATATATTACTGTATACATTACTGTATTATTACCATTTTACTCGCTATATATATATATATATATATATATATATATATATATATATATATATATATATATATATATAAAACCAACATAGTTAGGAGACAACATGCGTAGTCTATAGCGAACTCCAAAAGAACAACATACGAACAAAGTCATACTATACGAACGAAACTCTTGTTATGTAACTCATTCGTAAGCTCAGTTGTAGAGTGGGGAGCGTTTGGGGTTAAGGGCCTTACCCAAGGGCCCATGATGGTCGGGTCTCATGACCATTGGATCTAAAGTTCAACAGTTATTGTCCCAATCAATGACACCTCTGTGTATCTATCTATCTATCTATCTATATATATATAATATATATATATATATATATATATATATATATATATATATATATATATATATATAATAGACATATCAAACAAAATACTACCATATAGCTGAAATTAAAAAAACATATTGTTCCAAATCTGTTTGTTAATCAACATATATTATTTTATTATTATTTACCATAAAGCACGGTGTTTATATTAGTCACATGGTACGGTTTCAGTGACTTTAAATCGGATATTATACTCTACATTTGACTAATGTTTATAATATTTAAATCGAGGGAAACCCTTCACCTGATTGGCCGGGGTTTTTTGTGGTTAATGTTGTTTATTTAGCACAGTAACACGTTGCAGTTATTATACTCATCTTTTTGCACTACATCACTCGTTTTACTGTCAAATCGCATTTGAAGGGTTTGTTGTTGTTGTTGTTGTGTGTAATATTAAAACCAGCTGCTTCACAAGAGAGCAATAAATGTTTGTTTTTTTCTTCGTTTGTACACAAAGCGAATGAATCCCGATACGATAAAACTGGCAAGTCTTCGGTATCTGGGTCTGTTCAGATGTCAGCGAAAGGAGAAGATAAGTGAAAAATAGTTGCGGATGAGGATAAACAAGAAAATAAGCCCCCCCAAAACATACTGTACAGAAAGAGAGGGGGAGGGGCTGGGGGGTGGTGGAGGTGGCAGATGCTGTGCGGATGATAGAAAGGAAAGCACGAGACCTGGTCCTGGTTTTAACCCCTCTGCGAAAGCATGAAAACCCACACAGATTGCGCAGATAATCGAGGAGAGGGGTCGAGAGACGGATAGAGGGGCCGGAGAAGGACGAGAGAGAGAGGGAGAGAGAGGGAGAGAGAGAGAGAGAGAGTTCCAGAGACAGCTTGTGTGTCGGTGTGATTAGCCGGAGATTTGGACGGGGTTTCGGCGTTCGTTTATTTTTGTTTGACAGTTTGCTCGTGAGAGAGCAGAAAGAAAGGGGGGGGGGGGATGTACACGGCAGCGTGTGCAGAGGGAGATAATGATTGATGAAAACAGTTTCAAAAA
>JACRUU010000030.1:17426393-17428893 GCA_030449085.1 Kryptopterus vitreolus | reverse complement strand
CTAGGGACAATTGTCCAAGGTGCCAATCAACCTACCGTGCATGATTTTGGACCGAGGAGGGGGGGGGACACCGAGAGAAACACCCAACCCCCCCCCCCCCCCCTTCCCCCCCCGGAGACACACAGACGTGGCGGAGACGGGAATCGAACCCCCAACCGTGGAGGTGTGTCTCTGACGCATTATAGACATTTTGTTTCTTCCTTTCTTTTTGAGAAGCACGCATAAAATAAATACAAAAACAAACAAATAAACAAAAAAAGGTAAAAAGGAACCACCGACTTCCTACATTCTGATCTGTGCGTGTGTGTGTGTGTGTGTGTGTGTGTGTGTGTGTGTGTGTGTGTGTGTGTGTGTAGGCGTATATGAATGTGTGCCTTGCCATGGCTGAGGAGCTCCATTCACCTGGTGAAATAGAGCAGAATGAAAAGAGTAAATGGAACCTATTATTTACGCAGATACACAAAATCCCGCCACGCACGTCCAAAGTCCCGCCACACACACACACACACACACACACACACACACACACACACACACACACACACACACACGCTCACTCCTGGACTCGTATTCTCTTCGTCTCTTCTTTCTCGAGCACACACACACACACACACACCCTTCACCCTGGAGCCCCTACAAGCAGCCGCTGTCCACTCTTTTATTATCCTTTAAATGATGCTGACAGCGAAAGAGCAAAACACACACCCACACACACACACACACACACACACACACACACACACACACACACACACATATATCCCACTCCCCCACCCCTCACACTCACAAACACACACACACCCACTTGACACTGGAGGCGTTTATTCTTCTATCACTAAAAAAAAAATCATTATGCGTAAATCTCTCTCTCTGTCACACAGCATACACACACTCACACACACACACACTCACACTCACACACACACACACACACACCTCTCATTATAATGATAACATTATTTCAAGATTTTGTATACACACACTATTTCTAAGAAATGTTTTGTGCGTGTGTGTGTGCGTGTGTGTGTGATGTGGTGTGTGTGTGTGTGTGTGTGTGTGTGTGTGTGTGTGAGTGGGTGGGTGGATTGTAACATGGGGATTCCTGAACACCTGTGCCTTGATAAGAGTTATCACAAGTTGTGTTTTATAGGGCTGCTAAATACTAAATAAACAATACAAGTATCTGAGTATCTACTCGATTAACAACTCCACAGACGCTCACACACACACACACACACACACACACACACACACACACGCACACACACGGACACGCACGCACGCACACACATACACACGCACACATCATAACCCGAAATAAAGAAATGAACTCAGATTAATAATCACTTCCCCATATAGTAAAAGTAAAAGTGTGGTACAAAAGCAGTACCGATCACAGGTCACGTTTTTCCCATGATAGTTTTTTTCGTGAAGCATCGTCGTATAAGGGGCACGGTGGCTTAGTTGGTTAGCACGTTCGCCTCACACCGCCAGGGTCCGGGTTCGATTCCCGTCTCGGCCATGTGTGTGTGGAGTTTGCATGTTCTCCCCGTGCCTCAGGGGGTTTTTCCTCCGGGTTCTCCGGTTTCCCCCCCGGGTCCAAAAACATGCACGGTAGGTTGATTGGCACCTTGGAAAATTGTCCCTAGTGTATGAATGAATGTGTGTGTATGAATGTGTGTGTGTGTTTGTGTCCTGTGATGGGTTGGAATTCCATCCAGGGTGTATCCTGCCTTAATGCCCATAGACGTCTGAGATAGGCACAGACCCCTCCCCCGTGACCCGAGGGAAGATCGGATAAAGCGGTAGAAGATGAATGAATGAATGAACTGAATAACATACACACACACATATATATATATATATATATATATATATATATATATATATATATATATATATAAAACCTCATGCTGCGACACTTCCTCCATCCTGAATTTTCTCAATGCGGCCAGGTCATGACGAGTCGATCTATGAATGGTGTGACACGGACTCGATTCAGTTTTCATCCGCGCTTTTTTTTTAACAATGGTTAACAATGGGTCTCAAAGCAGAGATAAATGTACAGAGAGAAAGCGGTCAAAAAAAACCGACTAAATTGTCCCTAATGAGGAAAATCAATGAGGGAAAACTCGCTGTGACGGCAGTGAGGAAGAAGACGTGAGTCAAGGAATCAATACTGACTCGGAATCAGAATCAGGGATGTTTTGTAGAGCTGAAATATTTAATTCCACATTTTCAATGTACTGTAAAGGTGTTATAATGATATAAATTTCTCTCAAAATCTCTCCCTTTAATACAATTATTGATTATTTAATATTTATTTTACACTGGAAATTATTAATTTAATATTAATTTCTTGTTAATGAATTCATTTCTTGTTAATTTCAATGTTACTTTGTTTAGTGTTGGTTTGAAGTGTAAAATATGGGACGTGGCTCCTTTAAGAATTGTGTTCCGGTTGCTTTTCCATATAAACTGGTGATACGGTGTTTAGGTT
>JACRUU010000030.1:17413893-17421393 GCA_030449085.1 Kryptopterus vitreolus | reverse complement strand
ACGTTATGATGCT
This sequence comes from Kryptopterus vitreolus, assembly GCA_030449085.1. Classification (NCBI taxonomy): domain Eukaryota; kingdom Metazoa; phylum Chordata; class Actinopteri; order Siluriformes; family Siluridae; genus Kryptopterus; species Kryptopterus vitreolus. The sequence continues at coordinate 17,421,380 of JACRUU010000030.1, read as the reverse complement.
AAACATGTATAGAATGTAAAAGATATGCTAATCAGACCGATTTGATCTCTGCTAGCAAGTCTGGCTCTACAGTTTCCTTGCTAGGTGTGTACAACATATTATATTAATAATTACCTGTAATAGTAATAATATAAACCAATAAACAGGCTACAGGAAGTCAGAGTGTCGCAGTATATGCTAATGTATGGAGAATATATTTAGTTTGTACTACTTTACGTCCCACCTCTGTGGTAAATGAACCAATTAGCATGAAGCATATTAACATATACACTAAGCATTTCCACTAGTGCTTTGATTGCGATTTTAATTATGGCCAAGATAGAGCCATTTTATAGCCAAAGACCTCACGGACCGACTACGACAAAGTCTATCTTACAGGACAGCTGGGATGTTGATCTCGGGAGCGGGTTTTATTTTATTATTAACTCAGCTCAATTATTATTAACCTGTCTATAATGACACGGCTTTTTCGGAATGGAAGTGTAAGTGAAATAAAGCAAAACCCATGTGACCAGGCAAAGTGTCGACCATGATTAAAAATATATTAAATATAATAATAATAGGGGGGCACGGTGGCGTAGTGGTTAGCACGTTCGCCTCACACCGCCAGGGTCTGGGTTCGATTCCCGTCTCAGCCATGTGTGTGTGTGTGGAGTTTGTGCATGTTCTCCCCGTGCCTCAGGGGGTTTTTCTCCGGGTTCTCCGGTTTCCTCCCCCGGTCCAAAAACATGCACGGTAGGTTGATTGGCACCTTGGAAAATTGTCCCTAGTGTATGAATGTGTGTGTGTGCGTGTGTGTGTGTGTGTGTGTGTGTGTGTGCCCTGCGATGGGTTGGCATTCCATCCAGGGTGTATCCTGCCTTAATGCCCATAGACGCCTGAGATAGACACAGACTCCCCGTGACCCGAGGGAAGATCGGATTTTTATAAAGCAGTTAGTAGAAGATGAATGAATGAATGATAATAATAATAATAATAATAATAATAATAATAATAAGAAAAGAAGAAGAAGAAGAAGAATAGGGGGCATGATTCGTTAGTGGTTAGCACGTTCGCCTCACACCTCCAGGGTCTGGGTTCGATTCCGTCTCGGCCATGTGTGTGTTTGGAGTTTGCATGTTCTCCCCGTGCCTCAGGGGGTTTTTCTCCGGGTTCTCCGGTTTCCCCAAAAAACATGCACGGTAGGTTGATTGGAAAATTGTCGCTAGTGTATGAATGTGTGTGTGAATGTGTGTGTGTGTGTGTGTGTGTGTGTGTGTGTGTGTGTGTCCTGCGATGGGTTGGCATTCCATCCAGGGTGTATCCTGCCTTAATGCCCATAGACGCCTGAGATAGACACAGACTCCCCGTGACCCGAGGAAGAGGGAAGATCGGATGAAGAGCTAGAAGATGAATGAATGAATGAATGTCTATTTGAGTACGTCTTGTATTTCTAAAAAAAAAAACAAAAACAAACAAAAAAACCCCACCATCTTAAATTATCCACAGGCAGCAAATAAAAAATGGGCCTTTTACTTGAGTCATGCATGTTTTAGGACCGGAGGGGAGGAAACCGGAGAAAAAAACCCCCTGAGGCACGGGGAAGAACAAGAACATGCACAAACTCACACACACACACATGGCCGAGACGGGAATCGAACCCGGATCCTGGGCGGTGTGAGGCGAACATGCTAACCACTAAGCCACCGTGCCCTAATTCTAATAGACATTGTGTATTTTAATTAAAGTAGTTCATGCAGGAAAAATGTCATTTCATTTTTCCTCTGCATTCGTTCATGTATTTCATAAAAGCAACACATTATAGTTTAGTTTATAACATAAAGCCACAAAACAAACCCTTATATTCAGTGTTATGTTTAAATGTGGCGCCCAGTGTTTTCTTTACTGGGTCCAAATGGCTCTTTGTGTGGTAAAATGCTACCGACCCCGTGCGTTATACAATGCAAACACGATCATAAAGGTAAGACGAAGAAATCCAATGCGACGTAAATGTAGCTGCTGCAGTGAGAGCACGGAGACACCGTATCAAATACACAGATGAATAAAAACACAGAACAACGGTTTCATTTCCTAATGGGAATTAGCCGAGTGGTTTCCATTAAACACTTTCCCACCAGGGTCCACTCTAACAGCTTCCACATTCCTATTTCGGTTGCAAATGTGCAATCGGTGGTGAAATACGAATTAAAAACGCGATAAATAAGTGGCAATGGAGAATACCAGGACACACACACACACACACACACACTCACATTCACACACACATTCATACACTAGGGACAATTTTCCAAGGTGCCAATCAACCTACCGTGCATGTTTTTGGACCGGGGGGAAGGAAACCGGAGAACCCGGAGAAAAACCCCTTGAGGCACGGGGAGAACATGCAAACTCCACACACACATAGCCGAGATGGGAATCGAACCCGGACCCTGGTGGTGTGAGGCGAACGTGCTAACCATTAAGCCACCGTGCCCCACTATATATATATTAATTGTCTTTTTTTCCTAATATAAAATCTATACGCGGGTAATTAACGATGGAAAAACAATTTTCGTATTAAATCTTCAAATATACCCCCCTCTTTTAGAAATAACACACTGAGGCCCCATTGTTCGGCGAGTCTGTTCTTTATTGCGTAGAAAATGCATTCGCAGATGAAATGAAAAGAACTTGGCGCCGTATAAGAGGAACAAAACCACGTGTGTTAATTAGTACACCTATTAGAACACACACACACACACACACACACACACACACACACATGCAGAAAATTGCTTTAAGACCCAATAGAAACCCGTAAATTGTTTCCACGACTTTTTTTCAACAGGAAAGCAGAAGTGAAGGTATGAACAATTGGAAGACTTCTTGGTTTAAAAAGAAAAAAAAAAGAAGGAAAGATAAAAGGAGGAAGTATATGTAACAAAAAAGAAAAAGAAAAACATATATATTTTAATGTACATAGATGTACTATAAAGCCAAACTTAATGCTATATCTACTGGACGGCAACACACACACACACACACACACAGAGCTTTTTTTTACAGTAATGCATTTGTAGCACACACCCACATATACACACACACACACACACATGTCTACCCCTTGGGCACAATCCCACTGTGTGCCACAACCCACCCAAGACCACAGACACACCCTTTACCACATCTTCTCACACACACTCACACACACACACACACACACACACATCACTGATACCACGCCCAAACCCAGGGCATCAACATACATCATGCTTTTTTTAAAAAAAAAAAAAAAGGACAAACCGCAAACACGCTCGCATCACACACCTTTGTGTCCAACGCACACGGATGCTCTATAACACCGCCTCAAGCAACACATATCAAATGATTCTTATAATAATCATTATAAACATTTCATATTCACTATATAATATTAATATTCCAACACAGTTTATTTTGAATGGCACACACTCGTAGACTCGTGTTAAATTATTTCTTTTAGCTCAAATATTTAACTAATATTCATTTATTAAAATATTGCATAATGTTGATTCATTATTAGTGTTTATTAAAAAGCCATATTATATGATTTATAAAAATTAAGAGCAATTAAATATTGTAAAATGCAAATTAATTATTTAACTTTTTTATATTTTTATATTTTATATAATAAATTTTATATTGTTATATAACAATTTTATATAACAAAAAGAAATTAATCTAATATATATATATATATATATATATATATAATATATTTATATTCATCCATTCATTTGGAATGCCAACCCATCGCAGGGCACACACACACACAATCTCACACTCACACATTCATACACTAGGTGCCAATCAACCTACTGTGCATGTTTTTTTGGACCGGAGGAAACCGGAGAACCCGGAGAAAAACCCTCTGAGGCAAACTCTACACACACATGGCCGAGACAGAAATCGAACCCGGACCCTGGCGGTGTGAGGCGAACGTGCTAACCACTAAGCCACCGTGCCCCCTATTATTTATATATCTATCTATCTATCTATCTATCTATCTATCTATCTATCTATCTATCTATATATATATAGATTTTATTTTTATTTTTTATTCTTTACTTAACCATAGAAAAGATGACAAATCTTACAATTGTCAATTGTCGTTTATACTAACAATTTCTTTACTATTATTATTTTCCTGGTAATCTTTAACACATTTACAGGTACATTTACACAAAGATCAACTGTAAGTTTGTGCACTTATATTTAAAAAAAAAAGAGAAAAAAAAGAGAAAAAAAGAGAAAAACATTGAAACAATGAAAGAAACTACATTCTGTAAGGAGATTTGACATTTATGTAAGGAGTCTCCAATACCAGAACTTTGTGTCGGCCGGTTGGCATGCTTCGTTCTTTGCGTGTAACAAAAAAAATCAGCATTTTTGCACCTTGTTTATGAGTATTATATGGTTTTTTTTCCTTTCAAATATTCTTTTCGATGTTTTTACTGTACATTTACATTCTGACTTCTGAAGGTCGAATAAACGCTTGTTTTAATGGCTGAGAAATCGTCCACGCCTTGTTTTTAATGTCTCGGTTTTGTTCTTGCTGGTAAAACAAAGCTCAAATGCTAAGCCGCTTAAAGTCGGTGGAGGTATAATGAGCGTAAACATTAGCTTTGCCCCGTCCACCAAGATAGCTGTGGTTGATAGATAAGTTGAGCTTGCATGGTCCTGGTCAGATAATGAGCGTCATGATAGAACGCTCACAAAAAACAGGCTCGCAAAAACACCTCGCTAGCCGAGACACAGACCATTTCAGACCAAACAAGCTCATGTGGAAAGTAAACATACTGCACGAGGTAAATAAATTACATGGCTTTTGTTTTTGTTTTTTGACCGTCAGGTACAAGAAAAGAAAAACAAAAGAAAAACAAATGAAAAATTGTAGGCGTTTATTAGAGATTTTCCACCAGTAATACAATTCCATATCATCATTTCAAGTCAGGATTATGACTATATTATAATATTATATATTATGACTATAGTGGGGGGCACGGTGGCTTAGTGGTTAGCACGTTCGCCTCACACCGCCAGGGTCCGGGTTCGATTCCCGTCTCGGCCATGTGTGTGTGGAGTTTGCATGTTCTCCCGGTGCCTCAGGGGGTTTTTCCCTGGGTTCTCCGGTTTCCTCCCCGGTCCAAAAACATGCACGGTAGGTTGATTGGCACCTTGGAAAATTATCCCTAGTGTATGAATGTGTGTGGGTGTGTGTGTGTGTGTCCTGTGATGGGTTGGCATTCCATCCAGGGTGTATCCTGCCTTAATGCCCATAGACGCCTGAGATAGGCACAGGCTCCCCGTGACCCGAGGGAAGATCGGATAAAGCGGTAGAAGATGAATGAATGAATGAATGACTATAGTGACTTTAATTCCCACAAGCCACTGCACCGGACTGTATCATGGCCTGGTTCTGATTCGCTTGCCTCTAAGACAACTGTTTACTACGATTCACGCTGTCTGTCATACATAGTAGTGAAGGGTCGTTCATGAACGATTCAGTCTTTTTGAACGAGTCTTTAACATGACTCAGATGAACGAACAGTCTCGGAGAGTGATTCGTTCATTTTTGATTCGCCTTCCCGAGTCCGAATCGTTTATTCTATTATCACATGACTCCCGTAGACACTATTCAGTCAATTAATGAGTTCTGCTCATGAGTCTCCTAATACGAGTCGTTCGTTCATTTGTCATGTGACTCGGATTAGGGGATGAACCGTTTCCTGTCCTTATTCTGTTTATCGTAATATATTCTTAGCCGCATTTTAATATTTTAATTACTGGAGCCAAAATGTGTGTATATAGACGTGTTTGTTGTCTATAAAGGACTAAATGACTATAAAAAAGATTCGTTGATCGAGATTCAACGAATCGAGTCGCTGAAATGATCCAAAGCACTAATACATAGGTTGTACTTATACACCTTCAAATTCTTAATAGGGTTTTTTACGTGTACATTTTTGTCCGTCCTCGCTACATGAAAAGTTCTCATTTGCCTTATTTATTTATTTATTCATTCATTCATTCATCTTCTACCGCTTTTATCCGATCCTCTCTCGGGTCACGGGGAGTCTGTGCCTATCTCAGGTGTCTATGGGCATTAAGGCAGGATACACCCTGGGTGGAATGCCAACCCATCACATAGCACACACACACACACACACACACACACACACACATTCACACACTAGGGACAATTTTCCAAGGTGCCAATCAGCCTACCGTGCATGTTATTGGACCGGGGAGGAAACCGGAGAACCCGGAGAAAAACCCTCTGAGGCACGGGGAGAACATGCAAACTCCACACACACATGGCCGAGACGGGAATCGAACCCGGACCCTGGCGGTGTGAGGCGAACGTGCTAACCACTAAGCTACCAAATAAAGAGCCACTCTATCTTTCATTGCAAGCTGTGATTATGTGATTTTTCTGACAAGTTATAAGATCGCTATGTACTATACTGGTTTGTGATCCAATACCGGATACCGAAGTGTCTTTACATATCATTGGGACACGCACCGGTGTATTTCAGGTGAAAAGAAAAGAGAAAAAAAAAACGAGAAATGTAAATCCATATGCACTACGGGTTTTTCCCGGACCGCTACACACTACTACATGCGAAGCAAGCAGGAACTCAGGTTCATCACATAGATAAGCGTTATAGGGGTTATGTTTCAGGTAGCCCGAGCCATTTGGAAGGACATTAGCCATTCGCGAGATGTAGCATGGGAGACTAAGACACCGAGAAGAACCCGGTCCTGTTTCTGCTTTTTTTATACCTATGGAAGTAGCACTTTCACCCCGGTGAGTGTTTCTTTTGTGTTATTGATTACAATAAGATGTTGTGACAAAGGGAATGTTTGGTTTCTTGGAATGATATCTGACACTGACTGTAAAAGAGAAGAGGGGAAAATGATTAAATATATGCTTTCGGAATGGGGCGGTTGGGGGGGGGGGGTTATGTCTAAAGCTACCATCATGCATTCACATTAAAAAGGGGCCGTAATTATAGGGAAAGGGTTCGGCGCGAACAAACCCACATGTTACACTCGGACCAGCTGTTATATTCTCATATAAGAAGGTGTAGCTTTCAAATGGCAACAAAGTCTATTGTATATAATACATAGGAATTAAATGCTGTTGGGGAATCCGTTTGCAACGCTGAGATGTTTCCCTAAAAGGAAAAATGATCTACCTGTAGATACAGGAGCAGCACCATATACACACTGTATGGACTGTAAGTTGGTGAGCATGCATGTACTATTGGTTCAGAGCAGCCCCAATCAAAATCTCCTATTCGAACCCATGTATGTCCTAATGGTGCACTGTTATGCTGGAAGAAATTTGGGTCTCCTAGTTCGAGTGAAGGGAAAATTGCAACTGTAGACGTTGGTGGGAGCTGAGAGGTGGTGGCTTAGTGGGTAAGGTGTTGGACTCTGGACCAGAAGAGCGCAGGTTCAAA
>JACRUU010000030.1:17388893-17408893 GCA_030449085.1 Kryptopterus vitreolus | reverse complement strand
TGTACGTATTTGTGTGTGTGTGTGTGTGTGTGTGTGTGTGTGTGTGTCTTTGTGTGTGTTTTTGCGCGCGCCTACGTGTGCATGTGTCAGACATGTTTACAACATTACATGTAAATGGACCCACACTCAAATAAAGCCATGTAAACACACTTCTAGGTCCACTTCTAAACAAAGCAATGTCTGTGGACCTTTCTTTTATTATAACACCCGTGAAAAAACACCCCCTCTCTGTCTCTCCTGCCTGCACACCAACAACACACACACACACACACACACACACACACACACGTATATATGTTTACACAAAAACATGCAAATTAACGCAAAGAATTTGGATCCTAGTTGGAGATAAGCGCTGCTGGCTGCTGAGATCACAAGTCTTTGTCAGCGAGTTGTAGGACGAGTATAAACAAACAGCACATAAAGAACGACGACGGAGACAAATGAGACACACACACACACACACACACACACACACACACACGCCCCTATACTCTTTCAGCGCTTAGGTTCTGCTGATCCACACTCGGTTTTATGAGGTGTGATTATTCCATAAACAAACTTTCCTTCTTTTCTAGACGGGCCATGCGAGTACCCTCAGGCTTACACCTTCTCACTGATTCTAGGACTCTTTTTTTTCTTCTTCTCCTCCCTCTCTTCTTTCTTTCTTTCTTTCTTTCTTTCTTTCTTCTTCCCCCTGTATTCGTGAGCACTAATTACCCGGCAACTTCATCTCGGTAAACCGTGCCACGCCGCCGCCATTCCGTGCCCCCCCCCCCCCCCCCTTTTTTTTTTTTTTTTTTTTTTTTTTTTGCTTTGTTTTCTCCTGTACAGGAAGTACAGAAAGGCAAACAATGGCTTTTTAGCGAGGTGAGCATTGTACACGCCACTTCCCTCGGCGGTGTGCGCCTAAAGATCACACGGGGGCTCTGATCTCGCTCGTTACTGTAACCTCAGGGATTTCCAGGCAGAAGATAAGCCACGTCTTAATCAGAGACGGTTCCCCTTTTTTTTTTTCTTTTTTTTTTTTTTTTTTTTTATTCTCCGCGCAGGTGCAAATCGACACCTATTGAAAAAGCCCTGCTATTAGAAAACACAATTGGATAATATTGGGTCGTAAAAAAAAAAAACATGCGAGGGTTCGTTTCGCGAGGGTTTTTTCCCCTTCGTTTTCAGTGTCTCGTATGTCCACATCGTTCAGTTCCTAGATGGAAAAATTGATCTTTTGTTTTTTTTTCCGTCCTGTTTTCTCTCGACTGATAGATCAACGGGTTCCTGATCATAAGGTTGGAGGTTCAAGCCATGCTTTTTCTGCGTTACTTCTCTTGGGGCCCTTGAGCAGGGCCCTTAACGCTCCTCTGTGCTCCAAAAATGTATGCAAAGAAAGAATTGTACTCCGCTGTTAAAAGCTACTGCACGGTGCAATTATAAAGCCGTCCCAAATCCCCTATTGACCTTCAAGGCTTATCCAGGGCGACGTACAAATAGTGCTTTGGGTCTCCATCTAAAGAATAAATACATTCAGGTATGATTGATTATAAACTTAAGGTACAAAATAACCACAGACGCATTTGAGGGATTATTATTAATAATAATAATAATAATAATAATAACCTTTATTTGTCACATATACATTACAGCACAGTGAAATTCTGTTCTTCGCATATCCCAGCTTGATGTTGGTAGTTAGCTGGGGTCAGAGCGCAGGGTCAGAGCCATGATACGGCGCCCCTGGAGCACAGAGGGTTAAGGGTCTTGCTCAAGGACCCAAGGCGTGGCAGATTGGCCATACCAGGGCTCGAACCCGGATCTTCCCATCAGCAGCCCAGCGCCTTAGACCACTGAGCTACCCCCTTCCAAAGGTTTCCTGGACAGTGAGAAGGAAGAAGTGTTATTATGGGGTGTTGTTGGAAGGTCGTGGGTTTGAAGATGCAGTTGTTGTTGTTGTTGTTGTTGGGACGTCCAGGGGAAGTTCATTCCACCACCGGTCGGTGCCAGAACAGAGAAGAAGAAGCCTTGAGCTGATCTTTAGCTCTTCCCCTGAGAGAAGGGAGGTGGAAGCAGGCGAGCAGTGCGAGACGCTCTCAGGCAGCGATGGGGCGCTACGGGAGGGGATGAGGAGATTTCTGATGTATGAAGATCCATGTTTGGCGTTTGTATGCGAGCGTCAGTGTTTTGGATGTGATGCGTAGGAGCAGATACAAGAAGCCGTTGGAGCGAGAGCAGCAGTGGGGGGGGGGGTGTGTGAGAGAGTATTTAGGCAGGTTGAACACGGGTTGAATCATTTTCAGTGGACGAATAGCGTTCTGAGGTAAAACCTGCAGGAGAGAGATACAGTAGTCCAGTCTCGAGTCTGAACCAGGACCTGAGCAGCCTGTGTGGATAGAAACGAAGGTCGAATCCTTCTGATGTTGTCGAGAAAGATAATTGATGGTCCATAGTTTGCGAGCAGTGGTGGAGGGCGAAAGCCGAGAGTTGTGGAGAGTTATGCGGAGATCCTGAGCAGGAGATGAATCGCCAGGGATCGCCAGCAGTTCCGTTTTCTTCGGGTGGAGTTTGAGTTGATGAACGCTCGTCCACGATGTCTGATAGACAGGCCGATATTCTAGCAGACGCTGTGGTGTCTAATGGAGGGAAGGAGAAGATGAGTTGAGTGTCATCAGCATAGCAGTGGTAGTTAAATCCATGAGAGGAGATGACTTCGCAGAGAGAGAGAGAGTATAGAGTGAAAAAAGAAGAGGACCCAGTACTGAGCCTTGTGGGACACCAGTGGTGAGTCAGCGTGGGGCAGATCTCCATGTTGCCTGAAATGATTGACCTTCCACGTAAGAGGAAAAGGAGGAGATCTCCACACCTTGAAAATGTTCCTATGGATGTTCTGAAGCCACAAATCCACACGACCCCTTCTCCCGAATCTAGCGGCTTCCCAAAAAATTCCGTATTAATGCTAATCGCGTGGTTCAGCTCAGAAGGAGCTCAGTGGTTAAGACCCTGTGGATCAGAAGGGCCTACAAGTTCAAATCCCAGAACCAAAAATCACCCGGTGGATCCCATTAGATTCGTTTCCGAAAGGAAAATGTTACTGTTGGTTTCACACTAAAAGTCAGGTGGTAGCTCAGTCTGTAACATGAGGGACAGAAGGTTGTGGGTTCAAATCCCTGTATTGTCCCTGGGATGCACAAAGAAGGACTTTCACTGTCCAATCGTCGGCGCAATATAACTATGGGGAGAACGAAAATATCCCTCGAAAATATATGAAGCAGAAGAACACACTTGAAGAAGAGCGCTATCTGCCTTCTTCTGCATACCTTCGTCAGTGTGATCAACCGGGATGAACGAGGTAATATCGTCCCTCGCAAACGTCAACACCGATTGGACCACGATTGGACCCGATTACCTGACATTCCACCAGGTGGCGCATTAGCCACGATGATACATTGAGAATTACCATTAATGCCTTTTATACGTTTAAGTTTGATATGTATGTATCAGGTGGCGGATCTGTCAAATTTTAAAAGTCAATGTGGCCTCTGAGACAAAAATGTTTGCCCCCCCCCCCTCATAACCTGTTGTGCAATTATTATTTATTTAATATTTTCTGGCACTTCTACAAAAATGTTTCAACACACATCACAGTACAGGAATGTGCCTAAAAGGTTACACATGCTTTGTCACTCCTACTGTACCCTAGCGGGGGGGGGAAGGGGGGGTAGGGTGGAGTAATGATGTACCTCAGGTAACATTGGTACATTCTTGTACCTTCTTGTTTGTACCTTCTATGGTACAAACGCACATTGTCACCGTGGGGCCGCATCGGTATTACGGTGGGCCTCGAAGGGCCAGTTGTAGCTATAAGACAGTATATAGTGTTTGATGAGCGACGTCGCCTCATAACACAAAACACACAGCGCTTTTTCCTGGACATTTTGGGATGGAAATCCCTCAATTCCGCTTGTTGGAAAAATTCGCCGATGTAGGATACGCTGCACTGTAGTGGGGGGGGTTGTCACTTTGCGTGTGACATAGTCTGGGAGGTGGTGAAGGCATTGGGCTCGGAATATCACAGGTTCAAATCCCACCACCATCACCTTCCACTAGTGGGCCCTTGACTAGCGAGGCCCTTAACCCTCAGCCGCTCTGAGTAAGGGCGTCCAACAAATGCTGTAAATGTAAATAGTCGCATGCATTGTGGGAAATGTAGTTTATTGTCAATGCACGCTTTAAAGCATCGGCATCGGCTGGTTTTAAGACACATAAGATGACGTAAAATGACACGTGTGCTCTAAAGTAACATTTAGTGTTTAGAAATGTGTCCCGGAAATGGTCTAAAATGACATCCTGGTATTTACTTTTCCATATCGCATTTCACTGATGTCCTGCCGAAAGGGGGCACGGTGGTGGGCTTAGTGGTTATCACGTTTCGCCTCACACCGCCAGGGTCCGGGTTCGATTCCCGTCTCGGCCATGTGTGTGTGGAGTTTGCATGTTCTCCCCGGGGTCTCGGGGGTTTTTCTCCGGTTTCCTCCCCGGTCCAAAAAAACATACACGGTAGGTTGATTGGCACTTGGGAAAAATTGTGTGAATGTGTGTGTGTGTGTGTGTGTGTGTGTGTGTGTGGCACCTCATACAGGGCATATATCTTGCCTTGATGCCCCAAGACGCCTGAGATCCCCACGGCCCGACGATAGATCGGATAAAACGGTGAGTCGTTGAATGAATGAATGAATGAATGAATATATGTATTATAGCAAACAAACAAGCGCAAATACATTTAATGGGCGGTTTTTCATTCTACAAATGCAGATTTTGGTTACTAACAATTGGACATCAGGGGCACGGTGGCTTAGTGGTTAGCACGTTCGCCTCACACCGCCAGGGTCCGGGTTCGATTCCCGTCTCGGCCATGTGTGTGTGTGGAGTTTGCATGTTCTCCCCGTGCCTCAGGGGGTTTTTTCTCCGGGTTCTCCGGTTTTTCCTCCCTCCTCCGGTCCAAAAACATGCACGGTAGGTTGATTGGACACCTTGGGAAATTGTCCCTAGTGTATGAAATGTGTGTGTGTGTGTGTGTGTGTGTGCCCTGTGATGGGTTGGCATTCCATCCAGGGTGTATCCTGCCTTAATGCCCAGAGACGCCTGAGATAGACACAGACTCCCCGTGACCCGAGGGAAGATCGGATATAACGGTACAAGATGAATGAATGAATGAATGAATTGGACATCATGAGCAAAGGTTCGAAACGCTTTCCATCAATTATTTATACTTTTGCGTTTTGTGTAGAATTTGCGCCAAATTTCATTTCAAATCTGATAAAAAAAAAAGGATATAAAAAAAAATGCACTTAAAAACCCGTCATTTTAAGCGTTGAATATCGATGCTGCTCTTAAAGATGATGTAATCAGGCCAGTGCCGTTGTGGCTCCAGCGAAAGGAGAATTGGGTTCATTGCGTTTCTTGCTTTAACGGTTTAATTTCTATGGCACTTTTCACAAGGTGCATTGTCTCAAAGCGGCTTTACAGAATGGCATAATTACAGAACACCGTTATTTATATGGATGATTTGGGTGTATTTATCCCTGATGAGCGAGAATGAGGAAGAAACCTTGAGAGGAAGCGGACTCAAAAGGGGGAACCTCGTCCTCATCCGGGTGTTATTAAGCGTGTGATTGTGTGTGATGCAGAACAGCAAGAGTGTGCAGTGTGTGATGACATGGAATCTGTTACAGCACAATGGTTATGATGCGTTATGATGCATTGTAGGCCTTGTCAAAAAGATCTACACTTAAACTGGTGTGTCTGAGCCCCGTCTGGAAGGCGATTCATTCTTGCTGTATGACATCATAATTATGGGATTATCTGATGGATTGACACACATCGAGCGCTATAAGAGGTTCAAAGTAAAAGTTAATGCACCCCTAGTCTCTGGGATCATTTAGCAAAATCTGTTTGTTTGTTTTTTTGCAGTGAGATATCCCTCATTTCAATTCCAGGAAGACTTTATATAAAAGTGAACGCATCATGACATCATTGAGGATGTTTTTGTCAACGAAAAAGAACCAGGAAGTTCATTCATTCATTCATTCATCTTCTACCGCTTTATCCGATCTTCCTCGGGTCACGGGGAGCCTGTGCCTATCTCAGGCGTCTATGAGCATTAAGGCAGGATACACCCTGGATGGAATGCCAACCCATCGCAGGACACACACACACAGTCACGCACACATTCATACACTAGGGACAATTTTCCAGGTTGCCAATCAACCTACCGTGCATGTTTGTTTTTGGACCGGGGGAGGAAACCGGAGAACCCGGGGAGAAAAACCCCCTGAGGCACGGGGAGAACATGCAAACTCCCACACACACATTCCCGAGACGGGAATCGAACCCGGATCCTGGCGGTGTGAGGCGAACGTGCTAACCACTACGCCACCGTGCCCCCACCAGGAAGTTCATTCTGAGGTAATTAGGTAGAAAACAAAAGGTTGTGTTTACATAGTCCTGATGTTTATTTACAAATCAAATGACCTCAAATGAGGGTTTGCTATATTGTCATTTTGCGTGAGATTAAGCCACAGCAGTAGCACTACTCATCTTTGTTGTTGTTGATGTTGTTGTTGATGAAAACATTGTCGAATTCTATTCGAATACATGCGAGTGTAAGTGGGGGTAAGAGGGGGGGGCAAAAAGTACCTGAAAATCATTCATATAGTATATAGTATAAATACCTTAATACAACACATACTCCATTACCTTGACTTGAGTAAACGTTTGCCTTGACTTGGAGTTTGCATGTTCTCCCCGTGCCTCAGGGGAGGTTTTCTTTTTTCTCCGGGTTCTCCGGTTTCCTCCCCCGGTCCAAAAAAAAAACATGCACGGTAGGTTGATTGGCACCTTGGAAAATTGTCCCCTAGTGTATGTATGAATGTGTGTGAATGTGTGTGTGTGTCCTGCGATGGGTTGGCATTCCATCCAGGGTGTATCCTGCCTTTAATGCCCATAGACGCCTGAGATAGGCACAGACTCCCCGTGACCCGAGGGAAGATCGGATAAAGCGGTAGAAGATGAATGAATGAATGAATAAAACCAAAATATTCTTCTCCGAGCTCATTTGCTCCAGAGCTTTTAATCCAACAAAAGCTGCTTTGTTTTTGGAATTGAATTGATTTTGGCACACGATTCCAGCTCTTTTTGGATTGGAAATGAGGCTAACAGGCAGCAGAGGTGCAAAATGTAGCTCTAATTGTCCAGTCATTCATTCATTCATTCATTCATTCATCTTCTACCACTATATCCGATCTTCCCTCGGGTCACGGGGAGTCTGTGTCTATCCCAGGCGTCTATGGGCATTAAGGCAGGATACACCCTGGATGGAATGCCAACCCATCGCAGGACACACACACACACACACACACCCACACACACATTCACCACATTCATACACTAGGGACAATTTTCCAAGGTGCCAATCAACCTACCGTGCATGTTTTTTTTTTGGACCGGGGGAGGAAACCGGAGAACCAGAGAAAAACCCCCTGAGGCACGGGGAGAACATGCACAAACTCCACACACACATGGCCAAAACGGGAATCGAACCCGGACCCTGGCGGTGTGAGATGAACGTGCTAACCACTAATCCGCCGTGCCTCTATTTGTCCATTAAAATATTCATTCATTCATTTATTTTCCCCCGACTTCTCTCTCGGGGAACTTGTGCCTATCTCAGGGGTCTTCGGGCATCAAGGCGGGACACTGTATGGAGTTCCAACCCATCGTAGAGCACACACACACACATTTTCACACACTAGGGACCATTTTCCAAGACGCCAAGATTCCACACACACACATATATATGGTGGAGGCAGGGAATCGAACCCCCAACCTCGGAGGTGCGAGGCGAACATGCAAACCGCTGCCCGTGGAATCTATTGAATCCTAATGTAGTTGAGTAGAGAGTTGACTTACATGACATCACTCTGTATTGCTGTTAAAATATGCTGAGTTCAGGTGTCTCAGGTGATATTTAGACTGTTACACACACATTACAAACCCTTTTCCTGTTTTTTTTCCCCCGGCTCATTTTTCTCCCTCAATATGCACTGAATAATACGAGCACACAATACAATAAAAAGTAATGTATCAGTAGAACCCAACAAAAGATGATTCTACTCTATACATCCGACTGTGTTTTTGCAGCATCTATCACGCTCGATTCTACCCAGCATACTTTCCCCGACAGAGAAAGAGAGAGAATATCTCCGTATCCCCCCATCCGCGGCGCCGGATAAGAACATCGTGAACGCAGAGACCCCTAGATCATCATCAGCAAGGTCAGGAGTGCATTCTCGTGGGAAAGGGGCAGGCCGATACTCCCGCAGCCGGGACACCGAAGTGGAATCCTGTCATTCCTGTTCCTGTTCTCTCCCTGCGCTCCGAGGTTCTGATCCCGGCGTGTCCGGACTCGCCTGTGGGAAGGCTCGCACGAGGACTGGAGCATGAGCGTGTCGTAAAAAAAAAAAAAGAAAGAAAAAAAAAAGATCTCGCTTCGTGTCAGCGCTAGCAACGCGAGACATCGATATCAAAGCTCCGGGTCATCCTATTATACCACCTTGTTTTGTGTTGTGTTGTTTCGGATTTCTGTTTTTTTTTTTTATGGAAAACTTTCACGGGAAAAAAAACGACATAATAATAAATAATAATAATAATAATAAGTTTGGGATATATGGGGCACGGTGGCTTTAGTGGTTAGCACGTTCGCCTCTTACACCAAACCCCAGGGTCCGGGTTCGATTCCCGTCTCAGCCATGTGTGTGTGGAGTTTGCATGTTCTCCCCGTGCCTCAGGAGGGTTTTCCTCCGGGTTTCCAGTTCCTCCCCCGGTCCAAAAACATGCACGGTAGGTTGATTGGCACCTTTGGAAAAATTGTCCCTAGTGTGTGAATGTGTGTGTGTGTGTCCTGCAGATGAGTTGGCATTCCATCCAGGGTGCATCCTGCATTAATGCCCATAGACGCCTGAGATAGACACAGACTCCCCGTGACCAGAGGGAAGATCAGATAAAGCGGTAGAAGATGAATGAATGAATGAATGAATAATAAGTTTGGAATATATGGGAACGGTGGTTTAGTGGTTAGCACGTTCGCCTCACACCACCAGGGTCCGGGTTCGATTCCCGTCTCGGCCATGTGTGTGTGGAGTTTGTGCATGTTCTCTGTTCTCCCCGTGCCTCAGGAGGGTTTTCCTCCGGGTTCTCCGGTTTCCGCCCCCGGTCCAAAAAAACATGCACGGTAGGTTGATTGGCACCTTGGAAAATCGTCCCTAGTGTATGAATGTGTGTGTGTGTGTGTGTATTGTTAACGCCTAATGCCCATAGACGCCTGAGATAGGCACAGACTCCCCGTGACCCATGAGGGAAGATCGGATACAGCGGTAGAAAATGAATGAATGAATGAATGAAAGTTAGGGATAAATCCGTTCATATAACCCCCCCAACCCCCCCCCCCCCCCCCCGATATCTTTCCACAGCTTGATCCCGATACAGACTTTTCACTTGGGCACGTTACTTGACACAACGTACACTTCACCTGCCCCCAATGTTTTATTTATTTATTTATTTATTTTATTTCTTTTTTTGTTTTTTTGTCTCCCTCTCTTCCTCATATCTCTCTTCCTCTCTCCTGCGCTTCTCCTTTCCTCTAAATTCCAGAATGGGAGAGGAAAGCGCGGGGGCAAACAGGACGGACTGGATTTTACTCACGGCAAGTTTTGCCAGATGACAGAAAAACGAGGCTGGATCCTGCCAAGCACCAGAAGATCCTTGTGCCAGGAAACTTCTCCACCAAGCTATTATTGCATAAGTTAGATCAGAAATAAATAAATAAATAAATAAATAAATAAATAAATAAAAACAACACAGAGGAGTTTTGCTTCCTGCTGGCATTCCCAACGTGGGTTCACTTCCAAACGCAATATTTCATACTGTTGAGTCACTTCTTTTGGCACGGCTTCGATTTTGGGTATGTAGGTCATTAATTACGTATTTGTAATGTTTGTCGACATGTCGATCCAAATTAACTTAATCATGTTAAAAGTCGCGGCTTTCCGCGCAGACCCGACATTTACATTTATTTATTTACATATTCATCCGATATCCGTCTCCGAGCTCATAGGCAATAAACCCATCTATAGACATGTATACATATATACATAGGCATTCATCTTCTACCACCGCTTTTTATCCGATCTTCCCTCGGGTCACGGGGAGTCTGTGTCTATCTCAGGCGTCTATGGGCATTAAGGCAGGATAGAGCGAACACCCCTGGATGGAATGTGCCAACCCATCACACACACACACACACTCACAATCACACACTAGGGACAATTTTTCAATCAACCTATCATGCATGTTTTTGGACCGGGGGAGGAAACCGGAGAACCCCGAGAAAAACCTCCTGTGGCACGGTGAGAACATGCAAACTCCACACACACATGGCCAAGACGGGAATCGAACCCGGACCCGAACGTGTTAACCACTAAGCCCCTGAAATTTACACAGCTTTTTAAAACTCACTTCTGGTCCAGGGATCGATCATGGTCCATGTTCATTTGTATAGGCAAATATAATCTCTTTTTAAGTCACTTTACAAGGCCGGAATATAAACACGGAGAACACGAATCAGGCCACTAGTCACATTAATCCCCGGATGATAGTACCTTCGTGTTTTATCTCTCGGGTTATATTATTTATATCTCTTTAATTACAGCGCATGGACCAGTTTCAATACACTCGACCGGTACTTCTTGAAACGGTAACTGGCTTCCCTCGAACCCTGAGCCAAAATCCTGGATTTCACAGTAACAGCCCAGACCTGAGGGGTGATAATATTGGCGGAGCTCCCAGACGGGACAAATGAGACTGTATTTACCCGAAAGCGGATGTATAGAAATATACAGTAATAGAAACCGTGGTAACCGAAGAAAGTAATAGAAAGTGAATTCCTTAATGAACTTATCCAGGCTGAAAATGTTCATGGCGGTCATGTGATCACCGAGTCCCTCCGTCTCGTCCACATATATATTGACATTTATTGACATATTAACAAATATTGATATTTCACCAAATCGGTTAAAACTAAATTAGCCTGGTTTGAAAATGTAAGGGCACGGTGGTTTAGTGGATAGCACGTTCGCCTCACACCACCAGGGTCCGGGTTCGATTCCCGTCTCGGCCATGTGTGTGTGGAGTTTGTATTTCTCGCATGCTTTCAGGTTTTTTCCCCGTGCCTCAGGGGGTTTTTTCTCCGGGTTCTCCGGTTTCCTCCCCCGGTCCAAAAACATGCACGGTAGGTTGATTGGCACCTGGAAAATTGTCCCTAGTATTGTAGTGTGTGAATGTGTGTGTGTGTGTGTGTGTGTGTCCTGTCTGCAATGAGTTGGCATTCCATCCAGGGTGTATCCTGCATTAATGCCCATAGACGCCTGAGATAGACACAGACTCCCCGTGACCCGAGGGAAGATCGGATAAAGCGGTAGAAGATGAATAAAAGTAAAGACCACGAATTAAAGTACATTAATTTTACAACATAATTAAGTGCACTTTGTGCACAAGTTTTACTTAAACATACATTTTCAAATCGTTATATTTATATAGCGCTTTCAAGACGCGTCCTTGTTCCTTGGTATTGACTAATACGCTTACTTAAATGTGATGTCACAGGAACTTTGGATTGACACCTAAGTGTATTGTTAAATGACATTAAAATATATTTAGTGACGTGTGCAAAAGCATCACTATTAGAATCTCTATCTCGCTTCGGTCAAATATTCGGCGTGTGACTCGTCCCGCAGTTTTTGTCCGATCCTCACGAATCATACCTCATATCGTGCGTGCGGCCCGGTGGTGTGAGGTGTGCTGTTATTTTTATAAGGAATCGCCCCGCGGAATTCCGAACCAGGGGCCAAAAACCGGGAATTTTTTCCCATAGAAAATGAATGGGGCCGAAATTCTGTGCCTCACAGTTCGGCCTGTGAGCGTCCGACATGCACATATGGCAAATCCACTCATAGGGGGTCCGGAGTGGATCACGATCATATACCATCCTAACCTCCCAAAACCCACACACCGTTTCGGAATTTCGGAATTTTGGGAAATCCGCGACATTCCGGCCCCATACAGAATGAATGGGGAAAATTTGACGCTCTCGCTGTTCGGCCCGTGTTCGTCCGACATGCACATTAAGGTGAGATTGAGCAGGTCGTGAACATATGACTGACCACAAATTCGGTGAAAGTGGCGAAATCGGCGAAACTCGGCCACAGGGTCATGTGACATGTCTAAACAATCGCCAACAAAATCGCCATATCGACAGGAGTGGGACGGTGGATAATCTGATGTCACCTGGGTCACTGGCCCCGCCCCTTCCAAAAAAACGCCCAAAACGGTGTCTAAACATTCGTCTTTCCGAACGAGCTAACGTTTTATAAATAGTAAAAGGGCCAGGCTCTAAGGGGTCGCACCCGGAGCTAGCATCACTCCCATTTTCTCCCAGTGTATGAATGTGTGTGTGTGATTGTGTGTGTGTGTGTGTGTGTGTGTGTATGTGTGTCCTGCGATGGGTTGGCATTCCATCCAGGGTGTATCCTGCCTTAATGCCCATAGACGAATGAGATAGACACAGACTCCCCGTGACCCGAGGGAAGATCGGATAATAAAGCTAGTGGTAGAAGATGAATGAATGAATGAATGAATAATAAGTTTGGAATATATGGGAACGGTGGTTCAGTGGTTAGCACGTTCGCCTCACACTGCCAGGGTCCGGGTTCGATTCCCGTCTCGGTCCCCACCTCGGCCATGTGTGTGTGGAGTTTGCATGTTCTCACCCCGTGCCTCAGGGGGTTTTTCTCCGGGTTCTCCGGTTTCCTCCCCGGCTCCAAAAACGTGCACGGTAGGTTGATTGGGCACCTTGGAAAGTTGTCCCTAGTGTATGAATGTGTGTGTGTGTGTGTGTGTGTCCTGCGATGGGTTGGCATTCCATCCAGGGTGTATCCTGCCTTAATGCCCATGAGACGCCTGAGATAGATACACAGACACGGACACTGACCCCCGTGACCCGAGGGAAGATCGGATACAGCGGTAGAAAATGAATGAATGAATGAATGAATGAAAGTTAGGGGTAAATTCATTCATATAATGAATATAATATAAATATTAAATGGACCAGGCTCTAAGGGGTCGCACCCGGAGCTAGCATCACTCCCATTTTCTTCAGGAAATGTCCAATGTCTAGTTTAGTTTACTATACTTTAAATACACTATAATTGATTCATAAAGTACGTATCAAGATGCAATAGATTCTTACAACTTACCATACGTCAAATATTCAAATACTGTTCAGATCGGGGGTGGGGTGGGCACGGTGTGTGCGTCTCAGCAATGTGTGTGTGTGGAGTTTGCATGTTCTCCCCGTGCCATCAGGGGGTTTTTTTTCTCCGGGTTCTCCGGTTTCTTCTTTCCCCCCCGGGTCTTACAACTTAAGTAGTTTAAAAAACAGTGTGATGCATTTAAAAGTAATTACAAATAAAATGCACATAAGTAATTAAGCACATATTAATGTGATCTATAAGTACACTTATAAAAGTACAATAAAGTGCACTTGTTTTTCACAAGCGCAGGTTCTACATAAAGTGGTTCTAGACAACGTTGGTGTGATGCGACCTGGAACCACCCCAGAGTTGAATATTTTCCTATGTCTGGATGTCTTTAGTGGATCTTCGGATCGTCTAGAGTGATTTGCTTTTCAAATAAGCTCCTGCGTGGAGCCGTGTCTGCGAGGGAATCCTTCAACTGTAGGATTTTCCACGGAACTTTGAATGGCTCGCTGGATGGACGAGCTGAAGAATTATTACACCAAGTCTTGGAGAAAATGCACATCGTTACTGTCGTTTATTTTTTTGCCTACTTAGAAATATGAAAAAATTATATTTTAGAAATTACTTTTTAGGGGCACGGTGGTTTAGTGGTTCGCACGTTCGCCTCACACCGCCAGGGTCCGGGTTCGATTCCCGTCTCGGCCATGTGTGTGTGGAGTTTGTGCATGTTCTCCCCGTGCCTCAGGGGGTTTTTTTTTCTCCGGGTTCTCCGGTTTCCTCCCCTGGTCCAAAAAAACATGCACGGTAGGTTGATTGGCACCTTGGAAAATTGTCCCTAGTGTGGGTGGTGGGTGAAAAATGTGTATTGTGTGTGTGTGTGTGTGTGTGTGTGTGTGTGTGTGTGTGTACTGCGATGGGTTGGCATTCCATCCAGGGTGTATCCTGCCTTAATGCCCATAGACGCCTGAGATAGACACAGACTCCCCGTGACCCGAGGGAAGATCGGATAAAGCGGTAGAAGATGAATGAATGAATGAATGAAATTACTTTTTAAAATGACTTTTTCATTAAACTCAACTTGTGCTTTGCTTTTTATTCTCCTTTATTGCTTTTTATGCTATTTATGCTATTTAGGGACGGTGTTTAAGGCTCTGCATTACTGATCGGAAGATTAGGGTTCGAGCCCCGGTATCGCCAATCTGCCACACTTGGGTTCTTGTCCCTCTGTACTCCTGGGGGCGCTGTATCATGGCTGATACCCTGCGCTCTGACCGCAGCTACCAACGACAAGCTGTTGGGATATGTGAAGAAAAAGAATTTCACTGTGCTGTGATGTACATGTGACAAATAAAGGCTCTTCTATTATTCGCTTTTTTTTTCTTCTTTATGGGTTTTTCGAAATAGATCGTTCGTTTTTGTTTTTACAGAAAATTTCAGGCCACATATTGCATCCCATAATATTAGAAACTTTGCCGGATGCTCACTTCATTAAAGACTTTTTAACTCATTCATTCATTCATTAAATTCATTCATCCTCTACCGCTTTATCCGATCTTCCCTCGGGTCACGGGGAGTCTGTGTCTATCTCAGGCGTCTATGGGCATTAAGGCAGGATACACCCTGGATGGAATGCCAACCCAGGACACACACACACACACACACACACATACACACACTAGGGACAATTTTCCTGGATGGAATGCCAACATTCATACACTAGGGACAATTTTCCAAGGTGCCAATCAACCTACCGTGCATGTTTTTGGACCGGGAGGAAACCGGAGAACCCGGAGAAAAAAAACCCCCTGAGGCACGGGGAGAACATGCACACAAACTCCACACACACATGGCCGAGACGGGAATCGAACCCGAACCCTGGCGGTGTGAGGCGAACGTGTTTACCACTAAACCACCGTGCCCCCTAATAAAGATATCTCGAACATGCTGAAGAACCAAATAATAGATGTATTTTTTTTATTTATTTTACTTTTATAGTTTTGTACTGGTGTGAAAACATTGATTTGACACAAAAAGGACAAAATGAAAGAGAACACACACACACACACATTTACACAAACACAAAAAAACCCCAGTGAGCTCTTACTGATTAATCCAGGGCGGCGTTAAATGTTTAACAAGCCACGTTAAGGAACTTTTTAACTTCAGCAAAAAAAAGATTTCTCTTCAACGGGTCAATTATAAGTGATACACCTTTGTTTTACACACACACACACACACACACACACACACACACACACACACACACACACACACTGAACCACCTGGCAGCCCTGCCTTTTTTTTTTTTTTTTTTTTTTACCTTATTGACACACACTCTCTCAGATCACTTATTTGCATAAGCGTTTGCAAGTCAAACGAGTCTCCCGGTGTAGATGTACCAGGGGTCCCACACTGCACACGTCCCGACACAGCCTGTCCTCAAGAACGTCAACAATGATTCAACAACAGCGAAAAAATTACCCCGCAAAAGCTAAAAAACAAACAAACAAATAAATAAATAAATCAACCACATGCCAGTAAACCAAAACTCAAACACACACAAACACACACACACACACATCAACCACGTAAACCACAAACGCACCCACAAAAAAAACAAGACAAATACACTCCGTCGATGTGTGATAGTTCAGGAGACATGGATAACAGGGACAAAAACAACATGTGGACACACAGGGTATGTAATATAGGGTCATATTAGCTCGTTATTATTTATTTATTGTGTGGCGTTAAAAAAGCAAACAAATAAATAAATAAGTGTGTGTGTGTGTGTGTGTGTGTGTGTGTGTGTGTGTTGTGTGTTTTTGGGATGAGGAAACATTCCTCCCGGATCTTCTCTCTCTCTCCCCGTCCGAGATCTCCTCGCTCCCCCGTGTAAGGAGTGGGCCGAAACCGGCGGCGACGTGACTGAACGTGTAAAAGAAGCGCCATTTCGGTTTCGCTGCGAAAAAAAAAAACACACACGCACACACTCGTCTTTTTTTTCTCTCTCTCTTTTTTTTCGGGACTGGGCGCACCTGGCTGACACACGACCACCTTCGCCGCCACGCCTTCGCCCCAGAATCCCTTCATTTGCACGCCGATTTGCAAGTCAAATGATATGCCGTGTTCCCGGTGCCAACTCAAGGGTCGTGGAATGCGAGTTCCCTCCTCGATCTCCACTGATAGGCAACACACACACACACACACACACACACACACACACACACACACACACACACACACACAGTCTCGACACAAATAATAATAATAAAAACACTGTGTTCCCTTGTAAATGAGCCCTCATGTCTTTTGCCTTGGAACAAACAATATTATATACACCATCGACTAAATAGATAGTAATATTTCATCATTTCGACCTTCTACAAGGTCATTGTGAGGAAAAACACTTCCTTATGAGGGGAAAAAAAAAGGTTCCTGAGGTAAATAAGGTCGGTTTTGGTTGAATTAATAAGCTGCACCAATAATGGAGGGTCTTAACAAAGATACTGATACAAAGATACACATAAATCTGTATGTATAAGTGTGGTGTGTGTGTGTGTGTGTGTGTGTGTGTGTGTGTGTGTGTGTGTGAGAAAAGAGAGAGAGAGAGAGTGATTATTTGCAATGAGGATAATATTATGAGTCGGAGCGGCGCTCCTTTAATCATTGTTCTCCCCCGAGGCCTCGGGGCCCCGTGACACATTGTCAAGGCAACTTTTACAACAGCTGAGAAGCGGCCAGACGAGCTGAACTTATCCTGCGAGATCATTCGCCCCAAAAGCTAACACTCCTGATGAGACGTATACAAAACGAGCTCGAAACATGCAAATGTCCTCGTGTTGGATTTTGTTTCTTTTCTTTCGGGTTCGAACTCGGACCCTTTATTTGATCTTATTACTGGTTGACTCCCACATTTAAGGGGTCAGGTCAGTTTAGGTTATTTGGGGCATCGTAGGCCGTCAGGACGGATTTAAAGTGGACAATGAAGTTTTAGAGTTTCTAGAGGTTTTTATAAATAAATAAATAAACAGGTTGCATTCGGGTGTATAGGATTTACATGCGTTTCTTTTCTTCGCAGGGCATTTCGTTTGGAGATGTGCAAGGGGCTCCTCATTCTTCCAGACAATGGATTATATATATATATTATATATATATATATATATATATATATATATATATATATTCATTTATTCATCTTCTAACGCTTTATCCGATCCGATCTTTCCCTAGGGTCACGGGGGAGTCTGTGCCTATCTCAGGCATCTATGGGGCATTAAGGCAGGATACACCCTGGATGGAATGCCAACCGGACACACATTCAGGACACACACACACACACACACATTCATACACTAGGGACAATTTTCCAAGGTGCCAATCAACCTACCGTGCATGTTTTTGGACCGGGGAGGAAACCGGAGAACCCGGAGAAAAAACTCCCTGAGGCACGGGGAGAAACATGCAAATGCAAAACCTCTACACACACACATGGCCGGAGACGGGAATCGAACTCGGACCCTGGCGGTGTGAGGCGAACGTGCTAACCACTAAAACCACCGTGCCCCCTGTTATCTTCCCTCTTCATCTTCATCTTCATTCATCTTCTACCGCTTTATCCGATCTTCCAATCGGGTCACGGGGAGCCTGTGCCTATCTCAGGCGTCTATGGGCATTAAGGCAGGATACACCCTGGATGGAATGCCAACCCATCGCAGGGCACCACACACACACTCATTCACACACATTCATACACTAGGGACAATTTTCCAAGGTGCCAATCAACCTATCATGCATGTTTTTGGACCGGGGAGGAAAACCGGAGAACCCGGAGAAAAAAACTCCCTGAGGCACGGGGAGAACATGCAAACTCCACACACACACATGGCGGAGACGGGAATCGAACCCGAACCCTGGCGGTGTGAGGCGAACGTGCGAACCACTAAAGCACCGTGGCCCCCTGTTATATTATATATATATATATATATATATATATATATATATATATATATATTATTTGTTTAGAAAAAGTGAACAGTATTTTATAGGTATATTGATTTCTCCTCATTAAAACATGAAAATAACAACACTACAGAGACGGAGGCGTGTCCGACAACAACATAAATGAACATGGCAGAGGTGGAACTGCTTCTTCCTGGAGACAGACAGAACAGGAAAAGAACGTCTGGTTTTATGTATTTGTTTTTTATGATCTTTGGCAAGATCACTAAAACTGTGTCATTGTGCAGAAATGATCACGCCTGCCTGCCTGTATGTAGGTGTTACAAATATCAAAGATAATTGAAAGAAGGCTGTTTTGAATATTGAATTTTGCATTTTGAGTATATAAAAGAGAAATACAGGCCTATTTATCCACAAGAGAAGAGAAGGTGGGTGAATGGATGGGTGGGTGGTTGGATGGGTGGATGGGTGGGGGATGGTGGATGGATGGCTGGATGGATGGAGTGGATGGATGGATGGATGAGTGGGTGGATAGAACGATGGATGGGTGGATACAAGGGTGGATGGGTGGATATGGATGGATGGATGGGTGGGTGGATGGGTGGATGGGTGGATGGGTGGATGGATGGATGATGGATGGATGGGTGGGTGGATGGGTGGGTGGATAGAACAATGGATGGGTGGATACAAGGGTGGATGGGTGGATAGAAGGGTGGATGGGTGGATGGATGGATGGATGGTTGGTGGATATGGTGGATTGTTTGGATGGATGGATGGATGGTGGATGGGTGGATGGATGGGATGGATGGAGGGGTGATGGATGGATGGATGGGTGGGTGGATAGAACAATGGATGGGTGGATACAAGGATGGATTGGTGGACAGAAGGATGGATGGGGGATGGGTGGATGGGTGGATGAATGTGTGGATGGGTGCATGGATGGGTGGATGGAAGGATGGCCTAGGAAAGAGGAAAAGAGATGAAAATTGATGAGATAAACGTAGCTAAGGAGGGAGAACAGATGAAGAAAAAGAACGGAAAGAAAAAGGAAAAGCTCGATAGAGTTGAGCTGCTTCATGACAATGAAAATTATAAAATAAAGTGCTCTATTAATTAAATGGATGGATGGATGGATGGAGGGATTGATGGACAGAAAAAAGAAGAGAAAAGAATAGAAGAGAGGATGGATGGATGGATGGATGGATTGATGGACAGAAAAAAGAAGAGAAAAGAATAGAAGAGAGGATGGATGGATGGATTGATGGATGGACAGAAAAGAGAAGAGAAGAGAATAGAAAGAGAGGATGGATGGATGGATGGATGGAAGGGTGGATGGAAGGATGGATGGCCAAGAGAAGAGAAGAGAGAGAGAGAGAGAGAGAGAGAAGAGAAGAGATGAAAGCTGGATCAGATACACTTAGCTGAGGAGTGGACGGACGAAGCAAAGAAAAGAAGAAAAACAGAAAAGGAAAAAGTAGAATGGATGGAAGGATGGATGGACGGAGAAGAGGAAAGAAGATAAAAGCAGAGAAGTGAAGAGAGGGGGAAAAGAAGAGAAGAGGAGAGGAGAGCAGAGATGGGTGGGAGGGAGAAATTAACCCTTGCCTTCCCAGAATCGCTCACTTACTCATATAAGAACTGAAATGACTCTTACTGGGAAAGTCCCAGCACTGAGCA
>JACRUU010000030.1:17381393-17383893 GCA_030449085.1 Kryptopterus vitreolus | reverse complement strand
GTCGGTTTTTGCACGCAGAGCCACGTCAGAACGCGTTGAACAGCGACTCTCCGGCCCCGGTTAATCTGGGACACGACATAAACTGCCGTGTCTTGAAACCCCGAACGTCACAAACATCTTCTCTTCAAAAGCACAAGCAGCTTGATATGCAAATGACAGAGAAAGAGATAGAGAGATGGAGAGCAGGTGCGTTACTAAAGTTAAACGCACTTAGTAAAAAAATGAAAAACAACAACAATCTTTAAATGGGAACATTCCATCACGTAGGCACACTCCGGTTTGACCGACTCGCAGGCGCAGAGGATTCAATCAGATTTTCGTGTGTAACCATTTCCTGCCTTGGTACACCAGTACATCCTCTTCATGCTAACCTTTAGTGATTGGAAGGATGTGGTTTACAGACAGAAAACAACACATGCCACAACGCTGCATTTATTCCATTACACCTCACAACCACACACAAACATATCGAGCGCCGTTAGTCAATAGGATCAAGATCAAGTGCAGGATTGAAGGCCGTCTGGTTCCCGAAAAACCACCTCCCACTCGGCCCCGTGTCCGATTCCAAATCTGATGCCCCGAATGAGCTTCTGCATCCAACGTGGGACACAACATTACAGACTATACAACAACTATGGGCTTTTGTTCCACCGTCGAATACGCAGAATAAACAATATACAGTTTTCATTCATTCATTCATTCATCTTCTACCGCTTTATCCGATCTTCCCTCGGGTCACGGGGAGTCTGTGTCTATCTCAGGTGTCTATGGGCATTAAGGCAGGATACACCCTGGATGGAATGCCAACATTCATACACAAGGGACAATTTTCCAAGGTGCCAATCAACCTACCGTGCATGTTTTTCGACCGGGGAGGAAACCGGAGAACCCGGAGAAAACCCCCCTAAGGCACGGGGAGAACATGCAAACTCCACACACACACATAGCCGAGACGGGAATCGAACCCGGACCCTGGCGGTGTGAGGCGAACGTGCTAACCACTAAGCCACCGTGCCCCCAAATATACAGTTTATTTCTTATATTTATACAGCAATGATATCATCGGGTGCTCAGAAGCGACGCCGCCAGACCATTCGACCAATCAGGACAAACGTCAGTCATGATGTAATATCTGAACCACATATTCGATCGCCATGAATTTGTTGGATAAATTCGTGTTATTGTGACTTATTCAGGCCTTTTCTTTTTGATTCCAGACATTTTGTCTATTATTATTATTATTTTTAATCCATTTTGTATTTATATATATATATATATATATATATATATATATAATACACAAAGTCAAATCAAAAGTAAAGGGAGATATATATATATATATGTACTATATATATATATATATATATATATATATAATATATATATATTATAATGTATTGGGGGGGCACGGTGGCTTAGTGACCTCCAGGGATCCGGGTTCGATTCCCATCTCGGCCATGTGTGTGTGGAGTTTGCATGTTCTCCCCGTGCCTCAGGGGGTTTTTCTCCGGGTTCTCCGGTTTCCTCCCCCCCGGTCCAAAAACATGCACGGTAGGTTGATTGGCACCTTTGGAAAATTGTCCCTAGTGTATGAATGTGTGTGTGTGTGTGTGTGTGTGTCCTGCGATGGGTTGGCATTCCATCCAGGGTGTATCCTGCCTTAATGCCCATAGACACCTGAGATAGGCACAGACTCCCCGTGACCCGAGGGAAGATCGGATAAAGCGCTAGAAGATGAATGAATGAAATATAATGTATATTACAATATTTACATGTATATATATATATATATATGTGTGTGTGTGTGTGTGTGTGTGTATGTATATGCACTATAATACAACTGTTTTCAGCACTGATAGGATTCAATACTGTGCTCTTCAACATAATACATTTCAGTTTAAGATTTCCTGCTGACATTTTTCTTGGTTTATTTTCAAACTTGACAGCCCTCTCTCACACACACACACACACACACACACACACACACACACACACACACACACACACACACACACACACACACACCAATTTTGAACTATTCTTCATTACAGTTTGAATTAGATCTTGGCTTCTGAACTAATGCAAAAGTCTGAGTTCCTTAATTTATCTCATTTTTATGACATTTTCATAAACTACAATTAAACCAGATCTTGGTTTCTGAACTGATGCATTTTTTTTAATTATTATTATTATTACAATTCTGACCAAATATTGGCATCGAAACCGATGCAAAGTAATGAAAGACAGATTTTTCTGAATGGATTCCATTTTTGTAGTCAAAACAACATCTAAAAAATATCTTCAATAACAAATCATTAAGAATTCACGCAAAAGTCTTTTTTTTGTTGTTTAATGTCACGAGGGGGGAAAAAAAAGGTTCACCTTGAAACAAACAGACGTGACGCAAATCATTAAAATACCTTTGAAGTCGATATAATTCCAGATTGTGACACTATGAAATGTGTATGAGGCGACACTTATAACACTTATATACTCAATA
>JACRUU010000030.1:17373893-17376393 GCA_030449085.1 Kryptopterus vitreolus | reverse complement strand
CACACACACCCGGTTACCTGTTGGTGTTGTGACGATCAGCGCAATCTGAGCTCGTAATTTCAGTAACTCCGCCTCCAGCGCATGGATCTTCTGGAGGGCCTCCGGTTGTGCACTCGATGCCTGTGATGTGTGTGTTTTCTGTTCGCGAGCGGCAGCAGGAGCGGGGCGCACACGCAGTGCTGCTGAGGGTTTCAAGCCATGTGACCAGAATCGTTTCGTCATTGGGACAGAATTCCTATGAAGGCATGTGGAAATCGTGAACTGAATATAATGTTGAATTGTGACATCATCGTTTAACCCAAGTAGATGATATTAGTGATATACCGACCTCATTTAAAGACTAAAGGACTAAATGCCCAACATGTATTGTCTAATCATCTGCAATATGTGAAAATATGACATTTTTTCTGAACCTCTATGAAGTCCAGACTCAATCTGCAAAACAGAACAACGTCTTTCCCCCCCTTCAAATACCTGAACCTGGTGAAACCGTCTTCTTCATCCTCAGCCAGCCATAACACATCTGCAAGAGTCGGAATGCCAGGAGTATCCACTGACACTTCGATATGACCGTGTGTCTTGATAGTCTGTAAAGGAACCTGAGCAGACAGAGGGAAAGGGCAAGCTGTTAATGGTTTCGCTTTAAAGTGTTTTTTTTTTCTTCCCAAAGACACCGGATCAATACACTAATATCACTGAACCGGAACTGAACGTGTGGCGTATTAACTATCCAAGCACTGAAGGAAGCAAGATGAAAGGATGGGTGGGAGTGGATGGATGAATAGGTGGGTGGGTAGATAAGTGAGTAGATGTGTACATAGATGAATAGGTGGATGGATAAGTGGGTGGATTGACTGGATAGGTAATGTATTTATAGATGGATGATGAATTGGTGGCTGTATGGATGGATAGGTGGATTGATGGATGGTTGGGTTGGTGCATGGATGGATAATTGTATTGATGGAGGGATGGATGGATGGATTGGTGGAAAGATGGTACAATGGGTGGGAGGTTTGGTTGGTGGATGGTTCAATATGGATCGATGGATAGGTGGCTGGATGGATGGATAATTATTTACTGATGGATGGATGAATTGGTGGCTATATGGGTATATGGATCGGGTTAGTTGGTGAATGGATGGATATAGGACCCATCAATGGATAGGTGGATTGATGTGTGGTTGGGCTGGTGGATGGATGGATTAATAATTGTATTTATAGATGGATGGATGAATTGGTGGTTGTATGGATTGGTTGGAGGATTGGTTGGTGGATATATCCATATGGATGGATGGGTAAATGTATTTATAGATGGATTTATGGATGAATTGGTGGTTATATGGATGGATATATGGATGGATATGGATCAATAGATAGGTGGATTAATGGATAGGTGGATTGATGGGTGGTTGGGCTGGTGGATGGATGGATAATTGTATTTATAGATGGATGGATGAATTGGTGGGTGTATGGATGGGTGGAAGGATGGGTTCAGTGGGTTGGAGGATTGGTTGGTGAATAGATCAATATGGATGGATGGGTAATTGTATTTACAGATGGATGGATGGATGAATTGGTGGGTATGTGGATTGGTACGTGGAAGAATGGATGTATGGATCGGTTTGGTTGGTGGATGGATGCATATGGATCAATGGATAGGTGGATTGATGGGTGGTTGGGCTGGTGGATGGATAGATAATTGTATTTACAGATGGATGGATGAATTGGTGGTTGTATGGATGGGTTGGAGGATTGGTTGGTGGATAGATCAATATGGATGGATTGGTAATTGTATTTATAGATGGATGGATGAATTGGTGGGTAAATGTATTGGTGGGTGGAAGAATGGATGCATGGATGCATATGGATCAATGGATAGGTGGATTGGTGTATGGTTGGATGCATGGTTGGGTGGGTGGATGGATGGATCAGTAGCAGGATTGGTTGGTGGATATGTGGCTAAATGGATAGTTAGCCAGATGGACAGTTGAGAGGATTGGTTAGTGAATGAATTGATGGATGGATGAATTGGTGGGTATAAGAATGGATGTATGGATCGGTTTGGTTGGTGGATGGATGGATATGGATCAATGGATAGGTGGATTGGTAGATGGCTGGATCGGTAGCAGGATTGGTTGGTGGATAGGCGGCTGAATGGAATGGTTGGATAGTTGAGAGGATTGGTTAGTGAATGAATTAATGGATGGATGGACAGTTAATCAAGGATGGGTAAATAATCAATTGCTTGATTTATCTTCTGTAAGCACTTTAGTCTCTTCAGGGGGGCATTGGAGAGTTTAAAGGAATACATCTTGGATGAGAGGTCAACTGTTCACAAAGCACCATAAATACACACAACACACACACACACACACCTAATGTCAGTTTAGTGCTAGGGCATGCAAAACGGCCTGGCCGTGTAAATCTGCTACAATAACGCCTCAAACCCATCAAACATGTCACTGTACCTGGAAATGAAGCCGAGGAGATGGTGTCAGCGG
>JACRUU010000030.1:17341393-17371393 GCA_030449085.1 Kryptopterus vitreolus | reverse complement strand
TCCTCTTAATATCAGATGTTAAGATTACATGTTTTCCTGCCCCTGGTGCTCTCATCCATCTATCACGATCCAGTCCCTTGCTGGTTATTTTAATCTCAATTCAAGGTCAGGGTTGTTGATCAGAATGGTGATGGATCTTTCATTGGAAGCAATCGAATAACCCGCCTGATTTTAACCCTAATAAAACACCTTTAGGATGACTTGACAAGGTGCACACCAGACCCTTCATCAATCCCTAGTAATACATCAGAAATTGAATGATAATCCAGAATGTGATGGGTTCGGGTTCAGACGTACTTGCCGATAATCGATTAACCAGTCGATAGCAGGATATGAATTTTCATTCATTCATCTTCTACCCCTTTGTCAGATCTTCCCTCGGGTCACTGGGAGCCTGTGTCTATCTCAAGCATCTATGGGCATTAAGGCAGGATACACCCTGGATGGAATGCCAACCCATTACAGGGCACACACACTCACATTCACACACTAGGGACAATTTTCCAAGGTGCCAATCAACCTACCATGCATGTTTTTGGACCGGGAGGAAACCGGAGAGAAAAAAAAAAACCCCCTGAGGCAAGGGGAGAACTCGCAAACTCTCACACACACACGTGGCCGAGACGGGAATCGAACTCGTACCCTGGCGGTGTGAGGCGAACGTGCTAACCACTAAACCACCGTGCCCCCTCGGATATGAATTTAAAAATACAAATATAACACTCCATGTGAAATAGCACCGCACTTTCTAGTATATAAAAGTGAAAAACAATCCTGAATTAAGAAAATCTTAATATATTATGACATGTTGGGGAAAATAAGACATGCGTTGAAACTGAAACAAAAACAAATAAATACCAAAAAAAATTAATTTATATGTTTAAGTTTAAACAATTTTTTTTCTACTTTGCTTCAGGAGACGGCAAACGTTCCTTTATTCATTTTCTGTTGTTATTTTTTTTTTTTGATTCGTATTGGTATCATGATATTTAATCCTAGGTATCGTATAGAAGTCAAAATTTTGGTATCGTGACAACACTAGTATAGCATCAGAATGAGTTCAGGGCTTTCTGGAGGATGAACAGGAGATGAGAAGAAGGTTGTAGGCCAGGGTTGTCCAATCTTTTCCACAAAGGGCCAGTGTGGGTGCAGGTTTTCATTCCAACCAAACCAAGTCCACCCTCAAATTGACCTGCTTCAATCTAATGATTTTCATTTTCAATGCCTATCAGGTGTGACCCTTAATTGATTGGATTAAGACTTAAGTAATACTAATACAGGAGTGTCCAATCATTTCCACGAAGGGCCAGTGGGGGTGCAGATTTTCAATCCAATCAATTAAGGGTCACACCTGATAGGCATTGAAAATGAAAATTAGATTGAAGCAGGTCAATTTTAGGGTGGACTTGGTTTGGTTGGAATGAAAACCTGCACCCACACTGGCCCTTTGTGGAAAAGCTTGGACAACCCTGTTGTAGGCTGTATGTTATTAATACCACAAAAAAACATGGAAATGTGATGGGTTGGCATTCCAGCCATACAGGGTGTATCCTGCCCATAGACACCTGAGGCTCCCCGTGACCCGAGGGAAGATCGGATAAGATCTAGAAGATGAATGAATGAATAATCACATGGTTGTCTGATGGATTCAAGATAAAAACATACTGTTTACGCTGCTAAATTTCATAGGTGATGTATCTGAAGGAATACGTCGTCTCGTTTTAAATCTGGTCTGTTCTTTAACCCAGCACACAGCCGGCAAGATGATGGACGCGTTGTCAGTGGTGACCCAGCTGAGGGATTTGGCGTCTGAGCCCCAGAACCGGGAGGCGATAGCAAAAGACGAGGGCTGTTTACCTGGTCTTGTTCTGTTCCTAGACCACAAAGACCCTCAAGTCGTCTTCGCTACTCTACAGGTACAGAGTCGGAATAATGGAGCGTTACTGTAGGACTAATCCGGGTTACGGAATGTTGCGTACATGTTGTAACTGTAACGTTCCATGTCTTCAGACACTGAGGTATTTGGCAGAATCGTCCCAAAACATCGACTCCATGAAGAACGAGCTTGGCATGATGGTTAGCCTGGAGACGCTAATGGAAAAGTGTGGATTTGTTTGTTTGTTTGTTTTTTTACTTCTATTTAATATTTAATTAAATTATGACTGGAATGCTGATGCCACTTTCATTCTTTCGCGTAGCAGTTTACTGAGTACTGACATCGCAGACCTTGCCAAAGAGGTGTATGAAGTGCTGAGGGCTCCAATGAGGTCGGAAACCCTCCGAACTCCGGTGCAGCCGATGAGAAGGAATAAACCTCAGTTCTTCATCAACAGTTCTAATAAAAAGGCCAAAACGGTCACGCTACACGTACAGGGTTTGGACGGGACGGTAAGTTAGTTTTGATATGTTTGGATTTTATGAATGGGGGGAGGGGGGGGTTCACTCTAAACCTGTAGGTTTTAGAAACATGCATCACGTGTGCAATGTATGATGTTATAGGATCAGCGAGGCGCGTGCGAAGAGGCTCTTCTGAAGGTCAAAGGGGTCATCAGTTTCACTTTCCAGATGGCTGTAAAGCGATGCACAGTGCGTGTGCGTGCAGACCTGCCCACCGAGGTAAAGCTTCTACAACCACCTCCACTTCTCACTTGACTCTGGGACTCACGGTGTGTTTGTGTGCTATATTTGAACCGGCATACATATCAGTAAGATGCATTCTGTCTTCCTTTCAGAGTCTGGCATCGGCCATTGCTTCCACTAAAGTGCTTTCAGCTCAGCAGGTGGTGAAGAATGAGTTTGGAGAGGAGGTAGGTGTTGTGGATCTTAATCGTAGAGAACCCTTTCCATGATGTTAAAGAAGGTGGTATTTCAGTCGCTGCTGATCGGAGGGTTTGGGGTTTAAGCCCTATTATTCCCCGAGCTGGCACTTTTAAGACCCTGGAGCAATGCCCTTAACCCTCTGTGCTCCAACGGGGCTGTATCATGGCTGACCCTATTCTGGGATATGCATGTTGAATCTATTATTCGCCACTAGAGGCCTCTCTCGTAGCAAACATGGGCAGTTTTCAAGAAGCTTTTATCATTTCAACTATATATATATATATATATATATATATATATATATTATATATCATGATATATATTATATATATATATATATATATTATATATATATATACATATATTATATATATTATATTATTATAGATATATATATATATAATATATATATATATATATATATATATATATATATATATTATAAATATATATATTATATATATATATATATATATATATATCTATATATATATATATATATATATAGATTATATTATATATATATATATATATATATATATATATATATATATCAAATATAGGGGCACGGTGGTTTAGTGGTTAGCACGTTCGCCTCACACCGCCAGGGTCCGGGTTCGATTCTCGTCTCGGCCATGTGTGTGTGTGTGTGTGTGTGTGTGTGTGTGTGGAGTTTGCATGTTCTCCCCGTGCCTTCAAGGGGGGGTTTTTCTCCGGGTTCTCCGGTTTCCTCCCGGTCCTAAAAACATGCACGGTAGGTTGATTGGCACCTTGGAAAATTGTCCCTAGTGTATGAATGTGTGTGTGTGTGTGTGTGTGTCCTGCGATGGGTTGGCATTCCATCCAGGTGTATCCTGCCGTAATGCCCATAGACGCCTGAGATAGACACAGACTCCCCGTGACCCGAGGGAAGATCGGATAAAGCGGTAGAAGAGAATGAATGAATGAATGAATGTGATAAAATGTTATTATTAACAGCCTTTTGAATAATAATAAAATGTAAACAGCAGTAACAAAGGGTTGTGGTGTGGCTGATTTATTAGCGATCACAACTCTTGAATTCACAACTCTTGAAAAACACACTCAGGGTGTTTTTTTTTTTTTGTTGTTGTTGTCTGAATTCCATTTTGTATATTTTATTGTGATTATTCCAGTGATTTACAAATATAATATTATTCAACACTAATACTGATGAACACATATTTGCTCTAAATGTTAATCCAGTAAATAACGAGTCATCTTGCTGGCTGCAGATTCTCATCCCTCTCAACACCACAGACACACATATAGAGGAGAATCATCACTTGCCTGATTACCTACCAGAAGACGAGAGTCCAGAGAAAGAGACGGACCGCGCCGTGTCGCGCACCGCCGCCAAACAGGACGCCTCCGGGAGCTGGCTGAGCTCAGCGGCCAGCTTTCTTACCAAAACGTTTTACTGGTGAAAAGCTTTGGGCTTGAACGTGTAAATATCTCGACCAGTTATCTCTCACTATCTAGCACTAATGCAGTGTGCTTAATGTTTAATTTTTCCCCCCTCAAATTTCCATCTGTACTTCTGTGTTT
Organism: Kryptopterus vitreolus; assembly: GCA_030449085.1. Taxonomy (NCBI): domain Eukaryota; kingdom Metazoa; phylum Chordata; class Actinopteri; order Siluriformes; family Siluridae; genus Kryptopterus; species Kryptopterus vitreolus. Next base: position 17,367,007 of record JACRUU010000030.1, on the reverse strand, counting down.
TGTATGTTTGTTACTGTTACCTTGATGTGATGTCTGTTTTTTTTGTAAATACATTTTGTAAATACATATCAATAGCCTGTGGATTCATATTAATTTCGTCCTGTCTTGTTTTAAGAATATTAGTTCAATGTTAAAGCTATCAATAGACCGTATAAGTGTTGCGATAGGAAGGGCATCAATAAATAGAGTCCACAAATGACAGAAAATCACTTTAGCTACCTTTACATGTACACTTCTTTGAGGCGATATCAAATCCGACATGTTGTTTACACATGTTGACTCTTTCATTCCTGTCCCCACAGAGTTGATTTATTTTTGTATTATATGTTAATGTAAAGTAGGAGCACGTGGCTTAGTGGTTAGCATGTTCGCCTCACACCGCCAGGGTCCGGTTCGATTCCCGTCTCGGCCGTGTGTGTGTGTGTGTGAAGTTTGTGCATGTTCTCCCCGTGTCTCAGGGGGTTTTTCTCCGGGTTCTCCGCTTTCCTCCCCAGTCCAAAAAACATGCACGGTAGGTTGATTGGCACCTTGGAAAATTGTCCCTAGTGTATGAATGTGTGTGTGAATGTGTGTGTGTGTGTGCCCTGCGATGGGTTGGCATTCCATCCAGGGTGTATCCTGCCTTAATGCCCATAGACGCCTGAGATAGGCACAGGCTCCCCGTGACCCGAGGGAAGATCGGATAAAGCGGTAGAAGATGAATGAATGTTAATGTAAAGTAGAGGTACGGTGGTTTAGTGGTTAGCACGTTCGCCTCACACCGCCAGGGTCCGGGTTCGATTCCCGTCTCGGCCATGTGTGTGTGGAGTTTGCATGTTCTCCCCGTGCCTCAGGGGGTTTTTCTCCGCGTTCTCCGGTTTCCTCCCCGAACATGCACGGTAGGTTGATTGGCACCTTGGAAAATTGTCCCTAGTGTGTGAATGTGTGTGTGTGTCCTGTGATGGGCTGACATTCCATCCAGGGTGTATCCTGCCCATAGACGCCTGAGATAGGATATAGCGGTAGAAGGTGAATGAATGAATGTTAATGTAAAGTGTTCCTCCTCAAGCAAGTGTGCATATGTATGCACACTACTGCTGGATGGTATAAAGAAAAGACAGGCCCTGAGGTTTTTGTTGGTGGATTCTATGCTGAAAACAAATAGTTGCAAATTAGATCCGTGTCCGCAATATCACAGTTAAAAAGAAAAAAAAGGTACATGTATATCTTTTCAAATGGAATGATGAACAGGTTTCTCCAACCTCTCTCAAATTTAATTCGGTTTGGTCATTTTAATTCCGATCGAATGTGTTTACATGGAGAATTTACATTCGGTTTGGACTTTTAAACCGATTACACCGATGTTCCACTCAAACGCACCTACTGTTTTAGGAAAGCCTTCGCGTTTAGTTGTAACACCGCAAGAGGCAAAATTACTACCGCTTTTATCTTCCCTTGGGTTGCGGAGGAACCAGTGCCTATCCCAGGCGTCTTCGGGCATCAAGGCAGGATACACCATGGATGGAATGCCTTGCAGGGCGCACACACACTAGGAACAATTTTCCAAGGTGCCAATCAACCTACCGTGCATGTTTTTGGACCGGGTGGAAACCGGAGAAAAACCCCCTGAGGCACGGGGAGAACATGCAAACTTCACACACACACATGGCGAATGCGGGAATCGAACCCACAACCCTGGATGTGTGAGGCAACGAGCTAAAACGGATAAATCCATAAACCCAGTATTCTGAATCCATGTCCTGTATTTTAACTGACACCTTGTGATAAACACAAACAGTTCTTCACTCCCTAATAGTTTTGGACACTATTCCACATTATAAACTTTCTCCCCAACCTGGGAATCTTTAGGTAAAGCTGATCCACTTCATTCATTCATTCATCTTCTACCGCTTTATCCGATCTTCCCTCGGGTCACGGGGAGTCTGTGTCTATCTCAGGCGTCTATGGGCATTAAGGCAGGATACACCCTGGATGGAATGCCAACCCATCGCAGGGCACACACACACACACACACACACACATTCATACACTAGGGACAATTTTCCAAAGTGCCAATCAGCCTACCGTGCATGTTTTTGGACCGGGGGAAACCGGAGAACCCGGAGAAAAACCCCCTGAGGCACGGGGAGAACATGCAAACTCCACACACACATGGCCGAGACGGGAATCGAACCCGGACCCTGGCGGTGTGAGATGCGAACGTGCTAACCACTAAGCCACCGTGCCCCCTGCTGATCCACTTATTAATTTTTACACAAATCTAGAAAACCCTCCCATCGCAGGCTAAAACCCAACCCCCCCTTCCCCTGATCTAAAGGAAACGCCAGCGGATGAAGAGCCCGAAGACACAATGAAGTCTAAAAGTGTAGTGGAGACGTGGGACGAAGCCCAAAACCAGAGCAGATTTCAGCGACATGTTTGCTCGAATAAATATGTGACTTTAGAGGAGAATGACAGCCAGGAGAAAGCGAGGGAGGAGAAGAAGGCAAAGAAGAAAAGAAAGTACAAGAAACATAAAAAGGTAATGCAATTTCTATCTGAACATTTTTTAATAATATGCAATTATTTCAGATGAAATCATTTATTTTATTTTGTATACAAAGTGCATACCTATTCCTGTACGTTATTACTGTACATTTACATAATTCCACTTTTTTTTCCACGGTAACTGTAACGAATTACTGTTACATTTGTTTTGTGATTAAATTACGTAACGTTTTACTCCGCAGCACTGTGTGGTGTATATATATATATATATATATATATATATATATATAGTATATATATAGATATATATCCATGAGGGGGAGTCAAAAAGTAAAGGGACAATTGTGATACATTTATATATATATATATAATATATATATATATATATATATATATATATATATATATATATATATATATATATACATATATAATGTACATGATACCAGGAAATAACTTTTTCCACATAATTCTCCACATAATTGTGATCCAAAGTTTCTGTCAATTATTTAGAAGGAAATTCCACCTGACGCAGAGCTACAAGACACAATGAAGTCTAAAAGTGTAGTGGAGACGTGGGACGAAATGCAAAACCGAGAGCAGATTTCAGCGACGTGTTTGCTCCAAGCAGAATAAATATGTGACTTTAGAGGAGAATGACAGCCAGGAGAAAGCGAGGGAGGAGAAGAAGGCAAAGAAGAAGAAAAAGAAGTACAAGAAACATAAAAAGGTAACATTTTTTTTCTCAGTACCTTTATGGTGTGACAAAAGTAACTGTAACGAATTACTGTTACATTTATTTTGTAATTAAATTATGTAACGCTGTTACATGTTATGTATTATATCTAAACTTGCATACTATATATGTACATGTGTTACATATATCTGATATATATATATATAATATATATATATATATATATATTAATACTCCCCCAACACTGTGTGTATATGTATATATATATATTATATATATATATATATATATCTTATATATATATATATATATATATATATATATATATATATATAAACAGCATACATATATCGAATATAAACATAATGATGTATATGTTGCATACATATATATGTGAAAGGACCATGTGTTAAATTTTGTAATTAAATTACGTAACGGCGTTACTGCACCTGTCAGCAATGCCTACTCCTCATAAGTTGTGTCCTAGTTAATCCCCAACAATGCCACATATCCTTAATATATATATATATATATATATATATATATATATATATACGAGGGAACATAACAGAAGTCAAAAAGTACAGGGACACTTGTAAGCTTTTTGGCTTGTACATTTTATAGTCTTGCTTTTTTATATATATATATATACATACGAATACATGCATACATATATTGCATACATATATAGGCTATGTTAAAGGACCATGTGTTAGAAGATAAACAGTCTATAATTTTCTTTCACTTGAGACAGCTCTTTCCTTTGCTTCCTCTGGTCCATGTCGAGTGTGGTAGACACAACATTGTATTGAATCGAATCAAAATTGGATTTTCTGTGTTTTTTAGGGGTACCATCATTTTTGTCCTGATTACATGAGTTTATTTTTTTACATTATTCTGTAAAGTATTGCATCATAATGTTTTTTTATTTATTATTATGTATATGTAGTGTATATACGTCTGTATATGGTGTATAAACGAGAAATGAGATGTAAATCCGTTGTTGTTGCTATAATGTACTGTATATGATAAACGAGACACCAGGAAATAACTTTTTCCACATAGTTCTCCACATAATTGTGATCCAAAGTTTCTGTCATTATGTAGAAGGAAATTCCACCTGACACAGAGCTACAAGACACAATGAAGTCTAGATCTTGCTCCAAGAAATATGTGACTTTAGAGGAGAATGACAGCCAGGAGAAAGCGAGGGAGGAGAAGAAGGCAAAGAAGAAAGAGAAGTACAAGAAATATAAAAAGGTAATGCAATTTATGCCTGAATATTTTTACAATAATGTGCAATTATTTCACACATCAAATCATTTGTTTTATCTTATTTATTTGATTTATACAGGTGCATATCTGTTACTGTACTGAGTTGTTTTGTTGAGTCCTGTACATTTCCAGAATTGAAATATAAACACAGCGTTGCAGTTTACGTCAATTTGGATGATGTCATCTCAGTATATATTGTAGAAAACTAGACAGGACTGACTTGTTTAAATGTCATGAGCAGTGGTGAGTGACTAGTTACATGTAACGGCATTATGTCATTTAATTACAAAATAAAAGTAACAGTAAACTATTTTTATACATATATACATACATATATATATATATATATCATTCATTCATCTTCTAACTACCGCTTATATTCCGATCTTCCCTCGGGTCACGGGGAGTCTGTGCCTATCTCAGGCGTCTATGGGCATTAAGGCAGGATACACCCTTGATGGAATGCCAACCCATCACAGGACACACACACACACATTCATTCATACACTAGGGACAATTCTCCAAGGTGCCAATCAACCTACCGTGCATGTTTTTGGACCGGGAGGAAACTGGAGAACCCGGAGAAAAACCCCCTGAAGCACGGGGAGAACATGCAAACTCCATGCACACATGGCCGTGACTGGAATCGAACCCAGACCCTGGCGGTGTGAGGCGAACATGCTAACCACTAAGCCACCGTGCCCCCCTTATTTATATAAATACATATATATTGTTTTTTGTTTTAAATATATTTACATATTTATCTGGATTTTGCACGTTTTCCCAGTGTCACTATTTGCATATTTACACTTCTGTTGAACTGCTATATTCTATCTATATATATATATATATATATATATATATATATATATAGATATAGATATATAGATATATATATAGATAGATAGATAGATAGATAGATAGATAGATAGATAGATAGATAGATAGAGAATAGCCTTTATTTGTCACATATACATTACAGCACAGTGAAATCCTTTTCTTCACATATGTATATACATAATTAAACTATTTGTGTTGTTTTTGTGTTGCAGAATGTCCGGAAGGCCCTGCGTTACAGCTGGAAGTGTCTGTTGATGGGACTGCAGACCTTCACAGTGGGATACGCCGCCCCCAACGTGCCCCCGGCCTTCATCTCCGAGTTCAGACCAAACTCAGACAAGACGAGACCACATTGTTACATAAGCACATGGTCAACAGCTTGCTCAAGCACATGATTCGGCCACTTTGTCCCCGTGTTCTGCGGACTTATACAGGTGTTTTTTGGGACGCACCTGGGAATCGATCAGGAAATGAGAAATCAACAATAAAAATCAATTTTTACTTTTAATCATAAAATTGCTTTGGAGAATTAGAATAGGTGAGAAATGAAAGCATTATAATGCCCTTTATCACTTTGTCACCTAGCGACAGCATTTGTTTCCTACCCTGGTTATTTTTTGACCCGAGGCTGGCATATAATCAGTATAATCAGATGAATATAATGTTATCTGAGTATTGAAATCCTCCCTCTGTAGTGTGAATATAGCGTTAATGCAATGCACGGAAAAACTATTACATAAAATCAAATAAATGTGCAGACAATAAATAGCGAAGAATAGTTTTAGCACAATGTTGTGTTTATAAAAGCAGGAAAACGTTACACTACGGAAGGGTATTTCCTCCCAAACGCAAGAATACACTTGCGAATATTAATAAATGCATTTATTATTGCATATATTATATATATTTTTTTTTTAATCTATGGAGAATTAGAAAGTAATACTGAAAGTAAACTCCATTACATCTTCCATTCTTCAGGTATAGATATACATTTCTGCTCGGATATTAATAAAGATGTAATTTGATTTAAAAAAGTGTCAGAGAAGTTTGCTGTATGTAAGTCTGTGGAAATGTAGAAGGTCATATGTATGATGTGTGTAGGAAACAATGCAGGGAGCTTTGAAACAGGAAAGGTTTAGAGCAGATCCAAACAGGAATGTTCATGCAGAGATCCAAAAAGTCTTGTGAAGTTTTCAGTATTACTTTGTACACACCCTTATGTTTGGCTTCCCTTCATTCCCTATTGTTTTGTTTTGTATCATCAGTGTGATACAAAATCTTCAATACTTTAATAAGAGCAAATGGAGAAGGGTGTTATGTGTAAAGGCCTGTAGCTAGCTGGTCACTGCCAGGTTACAGCATGTATATGTTTATTGGACATTAAAGTATTGAATTCAATACACATTCATTCCTTCATTCATTCATCTTCTAGCGCTTTATCCGATCTTCCCTCGGGTCATGGGGAGTCTGTGCCTATCTCAGGCGTCTATGGGCATTAAGGCAGGATACACCCTGGATGGAATGCCAACCCATCGCAGGATCACACACACACACACACACACATTCATACACTAGGGACAATTTTCCAAGGTGGCAATCAACCTACCGTGCATGTTTTTGGACCGGGGGAGGAAACCGGAGAACCCGGAGAAAAAAACCCCCTGAGGCACGGGGAGAACATGCAAACTCCACACACACACATGGCTGAGACGGGAATCGAACCCCCGACCCTGGAGGTTGTGAGGTGAACGTGCTAACCACTAAAGCCACCGTGCGCCCTCAATACACATTGTGTGTTTTTTTTAACGCTGGGAATGGAAGGTATGTCGATGTCTCAATGTTAAAATGCCACTATGTTTGGATATGATTCGTCGAGAATATCAATTTTAAGATTGTGAAGTCTTAAAAAAAGAATCGTTTAAACATGCACTTATTGTTCATGGCCTGGATCACTGTTGACTAGAGTTCCTGGTTTGATCCTGACTTGTTTTCGGGACGTGTGGAGTGTCTCTCCATTGTCTTCCTGTGCCTGCTGCGGTTTCCTTCCACTTACCAAAAACAAACTGTGACAATGGGAAACGAGTGAGATGGAGGGTTGAATTTGAGTCTAAAATGCCCCGGTGTGTGAGTGAGAGTGTGTGTGCCCATTCCTGGGGATAAACTATATATATATAATATATATATATATATATATATATATATATATATCTATATAAATATATATATATATATATATATATATATATATATATATATATATATATATATATATATATATATATATCTCTCTTTCTCTCTCTCTCTCTCAGATCTTTCTCTCTCTATCTCTCTCGTATATATATCTATAATATATATATAAATATATATTATATATATATATATATATAGAGAGCTAGAATATATTAATAGCTCCTCTCTAGTCGATAATATATAAATATATATATATATATTCTCTCTCTCTCTCTCTCTCTCTCTCTCGCTCTATATATATATATATATATATATATATATATATAGGCATAATTGGGGGGAAAGGGTTAAGGAGCCTAGTAAAACTGAGATACATAGCATCAATATATATATATATTCCTATCTATATATCACATTTGGGGGGACAACCTTCCATCATAACATTACATTAAAGCGTTAAGCACTAAGATCTTTGTCAAAAAGGTCAATGCTGAAATGATCTGGAAGGCCAGAGACTGAAGTTTCTTTGTTCATTTGTTCCCTTTATTTATTCATAATTATAATTGCCCAGAGGATCTTTGTTGTCCCTATATCGTCCATTCACCAACACAACGCAGAGTGAAGGAGCAGATCACTCACATAGTAATGTAGTAATGCACACTCACGCCTTAATAACCAGTGTTTAGGAGGTTACTTTAGAAATGTAATAGGTTACAGATTATAAATGACCCTATTCAAAATGTAATAAGTAGTAGTGTAACTTTTCAATTACTTTATAAAAGTAAAGTAAATGATTACATTTGATTACTTTTGATTACTTTCATTTGTCCAATAGGTGGGCACTCTAGGTGGAAAAAAGAGGGATATGCTTTCACAACTGAGCTGCTATCAGAGTCAAATTGTCAAGGGGGAGGGGGGGGGGGCGAAGATTTTTTGTAAATGGGGGGGTGGTCTTTGGGATTTGTAATTTTTAACAGTAACTGTAATTTAATTACATGGTTCTTTTAACTTTTAATTTGTAAATAAGTTAAGTAACGCCATTACATGTAACTAGTTACTATACTCCCCAACAATGTTAATAACATTAGTGCCGTTAAAGTCAATTTGCGTATTAATGCTTTCTTTGACAGCCCTAGTATATATATATATTAGATATATATATATATATATATATATATATATATATATATATATATATATATATATTCATTCATTCATTCTTCTACCCTTTTTACCGCTTTATCCGATCTTCCCTCGGGTCACGGGGAGTCTGTGTCTATCTCAGGAGTCTATGGGCATTAAGGCAGGATACACCCTGGATGGAATGCCAACCCATCACAGGGCACACACACACACACACACACACAATCACACATTCATACACTAGGGACAATTTTCCAAGGTGCCAATCAACCTACTGTGCATGTTTTTGGACTGGGGGAGGAAACCGGAGAACCGGGAGAAAAACCCGCTAAAGCACTGGGAGAACATGCAAACTCCATGCACACATGGCCGTGATGGGAATTGAACCAGGACCCTGGTGGTGTGAGGCGAACATGCTAACCACTAAGCCACCGTGCCCCCTTACTTATATAAATACATATATTCATACATTCATTCATTTTCTACCGCTTTATCCGATCTCTCGGGTCACGGGGAGCCTGTGCCTATCTCAGGCGTCTATGGGCATTAAGGCAGGATACACCCTGGATGGAATGCCAACCCATCACAGGGCACACACACACACACACACACACAATCACACATTCATACACTAGGGACAATTTTCCAAGGTGCCAATCAACCTACCGTGCATGTTTTTGGACCGGGGGAGGAAACCGGAGAACCCGGAGAAAAACCCGCGGAAGCACTGGGAGAACATGCAAACTCCATGCACACATGGCCGTGACGGGAATCGAACCCAGACCCTGGTGGTGTGAGGCGAACATGCTAAGCCACCGTACCCCCCTTACTTATATAAATACATATATATTGTATTTTTTTTTTTGTTTTACATATATTTACATATTTATCTGCATTTTGCATGTTTTGCACGTCCCAGTGTCACTATTTGCATATTTACACTTCTGTTGAACTGCATTGCCGTGTACATGTGTACATGTGATTGACAGTAAAGTATTTCTCTGTCTGTCTGTCTGTCTGTCTGTCTGTCTAATCCACCCCACTGGTCTGTTTACCCGACAGGGGGCGCCGGTGTGTCAACCTACGTTGAAGTTGCGCTTCGACCTGGTGGAAATCGCTGGTGAAGAAGTGGCACTAACAATATGGCGGGATGCATGAAAATGCAGGAAGAGTTTCATTTTGCGGGCGTCAGAATAACAAACGTCTCTTTTCTTTTATTACTCTTTATTCACTTTTTTCACCTCATAGTCGGTAAGCAGAGCTTTAACACTCCTGGGAAATGTATTAATGACTGAAAATATACAATGTATAGAAGTTGGAGCGCCTCAGTAACACATTTCCCGATGCTTGTTGTTGTTGTTGTTTTTGTTTATTCGTCTTTTGTTTATTTTCATTACATACTTTATGTATTCACTGGTTCGGTTCTTTTGTGTGCAGCTACACGCAATATTATTAACCTTAATGATGGACAGGAGGTGAGGATTCATGACGCGGAACACTTCTGCTACATCAACCCGACCCCTGCTCCTGGGTGGAGGGAGACCTGGACAAGGATTCAAGTGAGAGAAAAAAAAAATATATATATATATATATATATATATATATATATATATATATATATATATATATATATATATATATATATATATATATATATATATATATATATCACACACACACACACACACACACACACACATTCATTCATTCATCTTCTAGCGCTTTATCCGATCTTCCCTCGGGTCACGGGGAGTCTGTGCCTATCTCAGGCGTCTATGGGCATTAAGGCAGGATACACCCTGGATGGAATGCCAACCCATCGCAGGACACACACACACACACACACTCACATTGATACACTAGGGACAATTTTCCACACGGTGCAATAAATAAATAAATGTGATCAAATATAATTTGTAACTTAAAAAATTAAAAGCCTGAATCTGATATTAGGGGCACGGTGGTTTAGTGTTTAGCACATTTGCCTCACACCGCCAGGGTCCGGGTTCGATTCCCGTCTCGGCCATGTGTGTGTGGGTGGAGTTTGCATGTTCTCCCCGTGCCTCAGGGGGTTTTTTCTTCGGGTTCTCCGGTCTCCTCCCGGTCCAAAAAACATGCACGGTAGGTTGATTGACACCTTGGAAAATTGTCCCTAGTGTATGAAAATGTGTGTGTGTGTGTGTGTACTGCGATGGGTTGGCATTCCATCCAGGGTGTATCCTGCCTTAATGCCCATAGACGCCTGAGATAGGCACAGACTCCCCGTGACCCGAGGGAAGATCGGATAAAGCGGTAGAAGATGAAGGAATGAATGAATGAACAATGGCATGTCTTTGCTTGCCAGGTGAAAGTGTGGAGCTCCAAGGAACTGAAGGTAACGGTTGTAAAGGATGAAGAGGAGCTGGAGGATCTTGACCATTTCAGTCTCTGGTCCATGGTGCAGCACTGGATCAACGAGAAGACCAACGAGACCACCGTGAGCATCAGCCTTTTCAACCAGAAGACCTGTTTCCGCGTGGACCCTACAGATCCCAGTGTGTTCTACACCGTCAAATCCAGCCGAAGTGAGTCGCGTCTGATCACGGGCTTCCTTTAGCGTCGATGGAAAAAAACGAGCAGCCAGTAACCGTGTTGTGCGTCTTGTGTAGGACTTGACATCTACCTGTTTCTGGTGTTCCTCGCTGGAGTATTGCTGTTCTTCTTTGCCGATTTGCTCAGCAGGTAACGCGAATGACGACTTTGAACGTTGCGTACGAAAAGTCTGTCCTTACGTTCAGGTTTAGGTCCCCCCCCCCCCCCTCATGTTGCTTTGGAGCCTTTTTTCAGATCGGAAATGAAAGTCTTTAAACTACCTCCACGTCATGCCGTCATTTGTGCACATGACGAAAGCCCTTTTTTTTTTTTTGTCACTTTTACGACAAATATATCATACTGGCTGTCATGTTAACTAAAATATCTAAGACGGGGTTCAAATGATTCGTTCGTTTTGAACGAGTCTTTAATCTGACTCGGAAAGAGTGATTCGTTCGTTTTTACTATACAGGGGGGGTTACGTTCTACGACCTTTCGCGTGTACCAAAAAAAAAATCGCCAGGTTTTGACTCGCCCGGTATCTCTATGTTAAATCACTTAACTCGATGGAAAGCGATACGACAATGCTTTCGCGAGGACACCTTGCATCTAACCGGTCTTTTTCCTGAGAGCAGTGCCGCTATTGGCCGAGCCATTCGCCATCGGTCCCTGATTGGTCGGAAAAAAATTCGAGACAATACCTTTTTCAATAGAAGGTACAACAGGCAGGTACTCTAGGTTGGGGAAGGGGTGTCAAACATGAACATATAAAAGGCATTAATGTTAATACACAATGTGTCAGCACGTCTAATGCGCCACCTGGTGGAATGTCTTTCAATTACAGGTCAAATGAATGCAGTCATAATTATACGATTATGTACCAGGTGCGGGGGCACGGTGGCTTAGTGGTTAGCACGTTTGCCTCACGCCGCCAGGGTCCGGGTTCGATTCCCGTCATGTGTGTGTGGAGTTTGCATGTTCTCCCCGTGCCTCAGGGGGTTTTTCTCCGGGTTCGCCGGTTTCCTCCCCCGGTCCAAAAACATGCACGGTAGGTTGATTGGCACCTTGGAAAATTGTCCCTAGTGTATGATTGTGTGTATGAATGTGTGTGTGCCTTGTGATGGGTTGGCATTCCATCCAGGGTGTATCCTGCCTTAATGCCCATAGACACCTGAGATAGACACAGACTCCCCGTGACCCGAGGGAAGATCGGATATAGCGGTAGAAAATGAATGAATGAATGTACCAGGTGCCAGATGTGGCCCTCGGGCCGTAGTGTTCCCGCCCCTGCTGTAGAGTGCATGTTTTATTTAATACTTTCAAACAATAATGATAGTTTTTTAAACACTTTTATGGTATTCATTAGTACAAACTCTGTTTTGAAATGTTAATCCGGACTTTGAAGCCACTATATCACGAGAAAAACGATCGTGTCAAGTATCAAATTTAAGAACGATCGGAGAAACGCTCCAAAGCAATGAGGAAAACGTGCACTCCGTCTGTCCCCGCGTAAATCCGATATGTCTGCGTTTTCTTAAAGGAGCCAACTGTTCTACTACTCTGCGGGAATGAGTACAGGCCTGATCGCTTCCCTCATCATCATCGTCTTCATCCTGGGACGCCTTTTGCCAAAGGTCAGACTCGCCGCACCTCCCCGTTCCCCTTTGCATCGGCTTGTAATTTCCCGACCCACGGATCATCTCCGGAGTCCTTCCGTGCCGACGCAGCTTCATTATTGGTTTCTGTGTCCTACAGACAGGTCCTGTCTATGCGCTGATTTTCGGAGGCTGGTCCATCGCTTTGTACGCGATCCAGCTGGTGTTTAGGAACCTGCAGCTGATCCTTAAAGAGCACTGGCACCTGGTAATAGGTAAATGGATGTTTGTGCCATGTTATAACTTCATGCTATAATCGCTGGCTCATTATTCAGGGGGTGTTGATTCAGTTTCCCGAACAGCAGCTCGGATTATTCCGACGTTCCCGGTCTAGTCAGTTATTATTCCCAAAACCATCACAGAGAGGTTTTTTCGATGCCCCACACGTTCCTCACTTTAATCACAGCGCCAAGAGAGAGTGATGGAACGACAGAGAGGAGGGAAAGAAATGAATTTTAACAAAGGAGAAAATGATTGAATGGGAAAAAATGAATTAAGGAATAAAGACAAATAAATGAAGGAGTAAAAGAAAGAGAAGAATTAATGTAAGGGATGCAAGTAAAGAAAGGAAGAATGGAAGGAAGAAGTAATGAAAATACGAAGGCAGGAAAGAATGGAAGGGAAGGAATAAATACAGAGAGAGAGAGAGGAAGGAATACAAGAGAGAGAAGAAAGAAAGGAAAAATAATTAATCTATGAGAAGAAAGTGAAGAATGGAAGGAAGAAGTAATGAAAATGTGAAGGTAAGAAAGAAGCGAAGGAAGGATAGGGAGGTAAGGAATTAAGACGGAGAGAAAGGAAGGAATAAAAGAGGAAGGAATTAATAGAATTAATGTGAAGGAAGGAAGAAGACATGAAAATAAGAATGGAAGGAAAGGGAAGTACAGAGAGAAAGGAAAGAATAATGAAAAATAAGTAAATGAACAAGGGGGGGTGAGGAAAGGACGTCAGGAAGGAAAGAAAGAAGTGATGGAAGGGAAGGAAGAAAAAGTGACAGAAGGGAAAGAAATAAAGAAAGGAATGAACAAAGAAAAAATGAAGGAAGGAAAGAAAGGAATAAATTGAGGGGAGGAAAGAAAGAAGGAATGGAAGAGAGAGAGCGAGAGAAAGGAAGCAAAGGAAGGGAGGAAGGAAAGAATGACGAATGAACAAAGGAAAAATGAAAAGAAGGCAGGAAGGAAAGAATGTAAGGAAAGGAAGAAAAAGAAAAAAGTGAAGGAAGTAAGAAAGGACAATATATGAGGGAAAGAAAGGAAATATGGAAAGGAATAAAGCAGGAAAAAAGAGGGAGGGAGGGAAGGAAAAATATGGGAACAGTGTGGAATGTTTTCCGGATCGCTTTTGTTCTCTTTTTGGCCAATAAGAATAAAAAATAATAAAAAAAGTGTGTGTGTGTGTGTGTGTGTGTGTGTGTGTGTGTGTGTGTGTGTGTGTGTGTGTGTGTGTGTGTGTGTTGCATTGCATCATAACATGTAACTCAGCCTGAGTGTAACATGATGATTTTGTGTAGGTTACACCGCAGTGGTGGGATTTGTCAGCTTCGCCGTGTGTTACCGCCACGGCCCCCTGGTGGAGGAGCGCAGTATTAACATCCTGTCCTGGACTCTGCAGATATTCGGCATGCTGCTGATATACTCTGGCATTCAGGTCCAGCAGGTGGCGCTGGCGATCATGGTATCCGCTTTCTGCGCGAAGAACCTGGAGTACCCGGTCACCGTGGCGTTTAGTCTATAACGGGTGAGTATAAACATCTACAGTCGGGGGGGTGGGGGGGGGGTGGGGGGGGGGGGGGGGTATGGGGGGTTGGGGTCTCGGGGACTCATCTTTCCGAGGAATTGCATGTTTTTTTTTTTATCTCTCTCTCTCTCTCTCTCTTCCCGAAAGGAAGCTGAAGCCGAAGCTGCGCTGGAAACCGGAGGCTCGGCGCCTCTTGACGGAGGAGGAGTACCAAAAGCAGGCGGAGGTGGAGACACAGAACGCTCTGGAGGAGCTGCGGAAGCAGTGCAGCAGTCCGGATTTCAACACCTGGAAAACGGTGTCCAGGCTGCACTCGCCCAAAAGGTCAAACCTCTACAAAAACAAACAGGAAGGAAAGAGTGGAAAATGTGAGGGAAGGAAAGAAAGAAGGGATGGGAGGGAAGGAAGAAAGGTGACAGAAGGGAAAGGAATAAAGGAAGGACTGAACAAAGAAAAAAGGGAGGGAAGGAAAGGGAGGTACAGAATAAAGACAGTGAGAAAGGAAAGAATAATGAACGGAGGGGGGAAAGGAAGGAGGGGGGGAAAGGAAGGCAGGAAGGAAAGAATGGAAAATGTGAGGGGAGGAAGGAAAGAAAAAAGGGATGGAAGGGAAAGAAGAAAAAAGTGACAGAAGGGAAAGGACTAAAGAAAGGACTGAACAAAGAAAAAAGGAAGGAAGGAAGGAATGTAAGGGAAGGAAAGGGAGGTACCGAATAAAGACAGAGAGGAAGGAAAGAATAACGAAAGAAGTGAATGAACAAGGGTTGGGGGGGGGGAAGAAAGGACGGCAGGAAGGAAAGAGTGGAAAATGTGAGGGAAGGAAAGAAAGAAGGGATGGGAGGGAAGGAAGAAAGGTGACAGAAGGGAAAGGAATAAAGGAAGGACTGAACAAAGAAAAAAGGGAGGGAAGGAAAGGGAGGTACAGAATAAAGACAGAGAGAAAGGAAAGAATAATGAACAGGGGGGGGAAGAAAGGACGGCAGGAAGGAAAGAATGGAAAATGTGAGGGAAGGGATGGAAGAAAAAAAAAAGGAATAAATAAAGGACTGAACAAAAAAAAGGAAGGAAGGAGGGAATGTAAGGGAAGGAAAGGGAGGTACCGAATAAAGACAGAGAGAAAGGAAAGAATGACGAAAGAAGTGAAGAAAAAGAATGGAAAATGTGAGGGAAGGAAAGAAAGAAGGGATGGGAGGGAGGAAGAAGGTGACAGAAGGGAAGAAAAAGAATGAACAAAGAAAAATGTGAGGGAAGGAAAGAAAGAAAGGATGGAATTGAAGGAAGAAAAAAGTGTCAGAATGGAAAGGAGTAAAGAAAGGACCCTGAACAAATAAAAAAGGAAGGGAGGAAAGAATGTGAGGAAAGGAATGGAAGAGAGGGGGAGAGAGAGAGAGGAAGCAAAGGAAGGGATGTAATGGAATATTCATTCTATTATCGTTTATATTCCCCCAATCTCTGGGTAAAAAAAAACTGGTCATGTGACCACTGAAGCACAAAAACACAATCATTGGTCCTTCCACTGTGATGGAAGTCAAAATGAGGATTTTTGCTGTGTTTAATACATATTTAACCAAATCCAATTAAACCTTCCGACCAATCAGAATCCAGATCTTTATTTATTTATTTATTTTAATTAGCAGGTGTTTTTACCGCCCGTCTGTCTGCCCTCAGGTTTGCTGACTTCATCGAGGGTTCTCCGCATCTAATGCCCAACGAAGTCTCGGTGCACGCTCAGGAATACGATCTGGGCGGATCTCTGTTCGAGGACGAGCTGTTCTCCAGCGACGAGGAAGACGAGGCGGAAGCGAGAGACAGCGAGGACGAGGGGAATTTGTCTCCGGCGTGGAGAAACGCAGACAGGAATGACTGAGACGGGCGGACGTAAACCGAACGTCAGGACGCGGAGGTTACGGAGGAGCGAAGCCGCACACGAGGGAGGCGGCGAGCGAACACCGGCTCAGAGACGTTTCGCCGCTGAACTGCATGATGGGAGAGTTTGGATTTACAGATCGCATGGACGTGTCTGTGTTGGAAAACGCCGAGCCATTATTGGCTTAAAAGTGACGATTTGGTGGAGCAACGGGGGGCTGTGTGTGTGTGTGTGTGTGTGTGTGTGTGTGTGTGTGTGTGTGTGTGTGACATTTATGTGTTTTTGTTTGTTTGTTTTTTTTAATTAATGTATTCTAATTTCAGTCACGCTCCAGGTGTGTGTACACTTTATTGGTGTTTTTTTTTAATGGTCTGAAGTGAAACCTTTTTATTCGTTTTTGTTTGTTTGTTTGTTTGTTTTTAATAAAATAAATACAACATGAATGATCGAAGGCAGTTTGTGAACTGGACATTCTTCTATCATTGATCGTTTTCCCTGCACTTATGCAGAATGAACGCTAGGTGGCAGCAAAGTCATGTAAGCGCAACAAAAAAAGGATCTTTGCGTCATGGTTTAGGTGTTAATTGCAAACTTAAATGTCACGGTATGTTTGTAAATAAGCATCGAAAAATATCGTATAGTAAGTGTTTGATATTTAATGCGAATTAGTTTGTAGCTATAAATAAGAGATTTGAACATAAATAGGGGTTCGGTTCTGACCCGTGTGTGTTTTACCGCGTCTGCAATATCATCACGGACAGTGAAACTGGGCGATTTTGAATGTATTTGATT
The DNA here is from genome assembly GCA_030449085.1 of Kryptopterus vitreolus. NCBI lineage: Eukaryota > Metazoa > Chordata > Actinopteri > Siluriformes > Siluridae > Kryptopterus > Kryptopterus vitreolus. The sequence continues at coordinate 17,349,753 of JACRUU010000030.1, read as the reverse complement.
ATTTTTATTTACTTTTTTAGATACATTTTATTTTTTATTATTTTTATTTATTATTTTTTTAATATACGGCGATGCTGCACTTGGAGCTGCTTCCAGAGCAGAGGAACATCACCGGAAGACGACCAGCACAACCCCTGAAAATGTTCGACACCATTCGGCAACTCGTGCTGATGATCGTCGGTCCGAACAACCACCCCCCCCCCCCCCCCCCCACACACACACACACACACACTTCCCCACTGTGTCTCTTCACCCTCATCCTAAAGATGACCATCACTTTGAGATCTGGCGGTGAATTTTAGAAAGAGGCTTTGAATAAAGGACACAAAATAATTCCCCAAATAATAAATGTGTAAACAAAGAAAAACAAACATTTGCTTGTTTGTAAACAGAGATTTCCAAACTTGTTGCTGCTCCTTGACCGCCTGGATCTCTAAACGCATGAATGTATTTGCTCACGCACGTGTTCTGGTTGAGAATTTATTTGTTTATTTGTTTGTTTGTTTGTTTATTTATTTATTTAAAACTTCAGTCTGGTTCATTCGTAACTTTGCAATCAGCGGTCAGTTTTGTAAAAAAAAAAAAAAAAAAAAAAAAAAACATGGGCATTTTTGTCTTGTTTCCCATTTACGCGCCACAAAAACCACATTCTTTCCCTTTGTTGATCCGGTGTTTGGGGGGGGGGGTCTGTGATAAATGAAGATAATGCATTAATATATAAATTACGGGGGGGGGGCTTTTTTATATAGATACAAAAGTCAGGGCATTCATTCATTCATTCATTCATTCATTCATCTTCTACTGCTTTATCCGATCTTCCCTCGGGTCACGGTGGAGTCTGTGTCTATCTCAGGCGTCTATGGGCATTAAGGCAGGATACACCCTGGATGGAATGCCAACCCATCACAGGACACACACACTCACTCACACACATTCATACACTAGGGACAATTTTCCAAGGTGCCAATCAACCTACCGTGCATGTTTTTGGACCGGGGGGGAGGGGGAACCGAGAACCCGGAGAAAAAAAACCCCTGAGGCACGGGGAGAACATGCAAACTCCACACACACACACACACATGGCCGAGACGGGAATCGAACCCGGACCCTGGACGGTGTGAGGCGAAGTAAGTAAGTGGTGTAAGCCACCGTGCGTCAGGGCATGTTTGTATGTCTTAAATAAGACCAAAACTATCGACGTTGTCTTTGTGTGTTGTGTGTGTGTGTGTGTGCACGCAATCAGGCTCTATCACACGTTTAACCCCCTTACTCCCCCCCCCCCCCCCCCCCCCCCCCCCCCCCCCTCCTTACCCCCCCCCCCCCCCCCCATCGACGTGTCAATTAAAAATCCAGATTTCCCTTTTCCTCTAAAGCGCGCATCAAGCGGCTGATTCAACCTCAGTTCCCCTTTAAACACTCCGGCTCGGCTGATCGCCAACAGCCCGACGCATGCTATTCAAATGGTGTGGGTGATCGTGACCTTCACGAAGTCTCTAATACTGATGTTCAGGAACCATGAGAAAAGAAAAGAGAGGGGAAAAAAAGCAGAACACAAACAACGGTGTCTTTCTGTGCTTTTGCTTTTGCTTTCCCTCCAGCTGAGATTCAAAGCACGCGAGTGTTTCCGCGTGAACGTGGACCGTGGCTGCCCCCGTGCCAACCTCATGCAAATTTTTATTTTATTATTTGTATTTATTTATTTTCGATGTCACGTCTCCTGCTTTTTATTCTTCAGTACTCCAATGGGGTCAGTTTGCATGCAATTCCCAGGTAAAGAGTCATGTGTGTGTGTGTGTGTGTGTGTGTGTGTGTGTGTGTGTGTGCATGTGTTGCATGCATATGCAAATCCTATCTATGAGGCGTGCACTCGTTTTTCCTCTCGCCAGGTTTTCTTTCCCGGGAGAGCCGCGAGATAGGAATGGGGGAATCCCGGCCACGCGGTGCTGGAAACGGGCTAACCTCGGGCGGAGGCGGCATGTAAAACACTCGGATTTTCCCAGGGACAGACAGGTGGACCTACACAGGTTATCCAGCAGCTATTGTGTACTCCCCCCCGGCATGATGGACCACAGATCTGAGTAATAGGGACCGGGGAGGGGGCGTGGGTCGGCTTTCCTCCTGTGTTTCGATAACGCCCGCTTCCTGTTTGCACATGAGGTTCCCTTTGTGGTCAGTAATCGGAGGGAGGATTCCCTCGTTAACATGCGCCTTGTTTATGCGTCTCTAGTAAATAGATAAGGTCACGATGTACACGCTCGTTGGTGGTTTTTGAGCCACACGTGGAGCTTCCCTTTGCTTATATCTATTAGGGCGGAATTTGATCGCGAATAATCGGCCGATTATTAAGAGATTAATCGCGTATTCCGCACATGTACCGTAAATGAATATTTCCAACACTCGAATTGTAACAGGTTGTCTAATTATAAACATATACATACATTTCATTCTCCTCTTTTAATACAATTACTAATTATTTCATGTTTATTTCACATTGGAAACTTTGAATCTTCCTTTCTTGTTCATTTCCATGTCCGTGTTAAATATGATACGTGGCTCCTTTAAGAATTATGTTCCGGTTTCGGTTGCTTTCCATGTAAACGGTGGTTCCATAGGCTAATATAGTACCTGTTGGGGAATGCGCAGCTAGGTGGCGTAATTCGAGGAAATTTAGGAAGGTTGATTGGATACACATTGTTGGAGTAATGGAGCAGATCACTCACATAGTGCAAAGGGGGGGGGGGTCTGATTGGCCTTTAATATAGAAAAATACATCTTATCCGATTATTTGACTAATTCCGTTGAACAATATTTGATTACTATAATCAAATTATCTGCAGCCACACACGTGTATTAACAACAATAAAGGTATTTCCACCTCCACACGTCCGGTCTCATAATCAGAGATTTCTTTTTATTGCATTTTACTGAACCTTTCGGGAGTTGACAAAATATTAAAGATAATAATAATAATCATAATCATAATAATAATAATAACGATCACTCACATTAATGTACAGAAATCAGACGTAATGTTATTATATGAGGATTTATAATCGACAGTACGATCATGTCATGTCAAAATAAAAAAAAAAAACACAAACAAAAACAAAAAACACAGTCATATTAACAAGGATCGTTTATCCTAAACATCAACATTCATGGCTACATGTAATATCCGAAAATAAATACAGTGCACTGTGCCCTGTTTTTTCCCCCCCTGTTTCCGTAGCTGTGGAATAGGATACAGTGTCGAGAATTACGGCTGTTCTTTATTTGGTGGAATGCGAGCGTTCTGCAGTGTCATGCTGAGAAACCAAAGCTGGTTTGATGATGTGAAAATGTTACTCACTTTGACAATAAAAGTCAAATACGCAAAATAATCGGGGGGGGGGCGCGGTGGGTAAAAATGGGGGGGACGGGGGGTACATTCTACAGTTTATGCGTCAAAACAAGTCAGTAAATGAAAAGTGCGGGACAAGGCACTTCAATGGCAGAACTTAAAAGAGAATCGACATGAAAATAAATGAAAGGTGGCACAGATACACAATAGCAATGTTTATATATATATATATATATATATATATATATATATATATATTATTTTTTTTTTTTTTTCATTCCATTCATTCATTCTCTTCTACCGCTTTATCCGATCTTCCCTCGGGTCACGGGGAGTCTGTGCCTATCTCAGGCGTCTATGGGCATTAAGGCAGGATACACCCTGGATGGAATGCCAACCCATCACAGGGCACACACACACACACAATCACATTCATACACTAGGGACAATTTTCCAAGATGCCAATCAACCTACTGTGCATGTTTTTTGGACCGGGGGGGAGGAAACCGGAGAACCCGGAGAAAAAAAAACTCCTGAGGCACGGGGAGAACATGCAAACTCCACACACACACGGCCGAGACGGGAATCAAACCCGGACCCTGGCGGTTTGTGAGGCGAACGTGCTAACCACTAAGCCACCGCGCCCCTTTTTATATATATATATATATATATATATATATATATATATAAACGAAAAAGAATAAATGATGAGAGCGAGTCACTTCTAATCGCCCTTTAGCGTCTGTTTAACTGTCTAATAGTTTATTATGAAGTAATTTGATTTGGCTTGCTATTACTCAGGATGTTTTTGGGAAGATCAGGTCCAGGAACCTGATATTCTTGAATAAGACAAAAAAAAACTCCCCCCCCAAAAAAAAACAACACCACTGCCTGCAGTGTGCAATCGAAAAAAATTCAAGCCCGCCTTGTATTTTGAGCACGAGGATGAAATGTGTCGAGTCGCAAAATAACCGTGCTGAAAATTTGGATCCGTTTCACCTTGAAAGAATTCTGACCAATCCTGACCTCTCCTACGGACCATGTGACCGATCCTGCCCCAAATTTCACTCCAGCAGGACCTCGTTTGGCCTAAATGAACTCTAAACACTCGCCCCTGCTGAAGCTCTGACGAATCCCATCCGCCGAGATTTTTTTTTTTTTTTGAATGATCTACAACGGAAAACAAAACGAAGCAATAATTAATTAATTAATTAATTAATTAATTATTAATTAATTAATTAATTAGTTAATTAAATTGAAAGAAGGTTGCCACAGAAAGCAGCCTGCACTGCCATGTTAATAAACCTGGCCTTTATTATCCTTCAAGATTAATATCCGTCCTCCCGCATGATTGAAAAAAAAACAAAAACAAAATCTGTATCTTTTTATCGGACCCATTACACACCTTTACACTCGACTCCTGCTGTGTGTGTGTGTTTATGTATATCTACAGTGTGCTTTATGATTGTCAATCATTTTTATTACAGAATCGGGGGGGGGGTAGTGTTTGCATATCGGTGCATCCTACCTCCTATCCCTAATCCTTTTTTTTTTTTTTCTCGGCATAACACAAATACAAATCTGGAATGTATTTCCAGTGAAATAATAAAAAAAATGTAAATTAAAAAAAAATGGGCGAAAATTATATCAGATTCAAACACCAGTGTGACGCCTTTTTCCGATACAGTGCAGGAAGTCCGATGGAGCGCCGCTTCCTTATTTTTGTCTTAAGAAAAGGCATTAAATCCAGAGACACATTTCCTTCACTAGTGTTTTCCCCCCTTTTTTTTACCTCTTTCTGAGCCGCGGTTCAGTATTTATTGATGCCGAACAGACGCACCCCGTGGAACTGAGGCAGCTTGGGCAGGAGGACGCTCAGAAGGGAGCTTGTGTTGATCAGGAAGTGGGTGGCGTCGTATTTGGTGTAAAAACTTGCCAGAATGTACCTGCAATAAGAGAAAGGCGTTATAAATTATAATCATCGTGCCTTCTCCGGAGTCACTCGCATTTATGACTCGCATTTTGCCTCATTCACACAATGGAGCAGTTGTTGCTTAAGGGATTTAAACTAATGATGGGTCGTTTGTGATTCGTTTATTTTGAACGATTCTCTAATGTGACTCACAAGAACGCCTCGTGTGATTCGTTCATTTTCTCCTGGACACATATAATAAAGATTATGTACAGGAAACAGAATTCATCTCTCGAATCTTCTTGTCCCGAGTCTTTTATCACGCGACTCCTGTAGATGCTACGCGGTGCTTTGGACAGGAAACGAAACGATTCCTCTGGACCGAATCATTCGCCGTTTTTTTAATCACACGATTCCAGTGTATATAACCTTGTTAAATATACATATATAAATAATTGGCTCTGGAGCCAAATCCATATATGTAGACAAGTTGTGGAATTTCCTTAGTGAAAATATAATGCTTTTTTCCCCCCCGATCAAATGAACGAGATTCAAAGAACTGAGTCGCTAAAGTTCACCCGATCCATCCATCCGTCTCGCATAGAGTCTTAACCACGAAGCAGAGGTCCACAATAATACATAAAAAGGAAAAGACCATTCGCCGTATGCTAACGTTTCAACAAATTAGTAATGCGCTGTTGAATTCTCCACCCTGATTGGTCAGAAGGTCATCGATTCGTTTTGTGGACAATTCAACATTTCCTATACGAGTAGGAGTATCGGAGTCTAGTAGGTAAGACTTGTGAGTGCGTTCTGTCACTATATGATTCAGACTATAAAATGCATTTACAAAATACAAGATATGGGAGCAGAAAATATTTACATTTATATCATTTCTTACAGTTAATCAATATCACATGAAAAGTGCATTTCCTCCAACATTCAGCTAGTAAAATATTATATACCGTTTATAATTATAAAATAATAATTTCATGTGCATAAAGCAGTTAATAATTAAAATAATTATGACTAAATGACTAAAAATAATTTAAAAATATATTCTTGCCCCTTTATTATATTCTAAAACGTTTCAATGTGACGCAATAGTTTTATAACAATAATATATGAATGACAAAATAGTAATAAATATTATTATTATCATATCAAACACCATTAGACCTGATTATATAGGAAGAGACGTACATGCCTACACGCGTCCAATAGTGTAAATTAAATATTTGTCAAGCAAACATCTGCACTCTGCTTGTGTCAGTGGGATGGCTTCGGGTTAACTCACAGCACTATGGGTGAAATGGTGAGGAATTTTCTCGAGGATGTGAACTGGATGCCGTAATCCATTTGTTCCCAGTGAGTGAGCAGGCGGGCTTTTCCCTGGTCCGGCGTCTCGAACGGAGTTCCCTTTACCGTGTGAAGGAACACGTACATGGCCTGGAAAACGCAAAATCGCTGTCAACGCTAAACTCCACGACTCATCATGATCATTAAGACATAAGAGACGAGACTTAAGAGCTGCTGCCGTTGTTTTTAACTTCCTTTTTAGAACAAGTGCGGACACGGAGGAATATTTACACACCACTGGTTTTTAAAAGGGGAAAAAAATGTAAACCTGCATTAACAGAAAGAGCAAGAATATTTCAGTTCCAGGGTCTTTCAGGATAATCTATTGCATCATTTTGGGTCAATAACATTTGTTTTTTAGGATAAAGAATCCACGGCAGCATTAAAGTGCAATGTTAAATGCAGAAAAATATTCATTCATAAAAACTAAGATTATGAGAATAAAGTCATAAGTTTTTTTTTTTTTTAAACTCGTAGCGGAAATATATATTTTCGCTGTTTGGCATAAGATGGATGTGGTTAAATCCTATGTTGTCCTATTACTTAATTAAATTTTTTAATAAATCATTGAGACATTGAGAAAATGCCACTATTGTGCAGTCCAAAATAGAGACAAGTGGTCAAATCCACATAACCCCCCCCCCCTACATCCACAGCTGGTCTGTGTGATGGATGCAGATCCAGAATTAATGGCACCCTTGGAAAAGCCATTTAACTTTTCCAAAGGAAACCATCCCAGAGCCGAGGTTTGCATCGGCAAGCATCACTTGCAATTCCTTCAGGAAATGTCACATGTCTAGTTGTGTTATATATTACTGTTATTATATATATTATATGTCATTATTTCCCCATAATTTATTATATAATACAATTATTTCATGCTTATATTTTTATTAATAGTACTCAAAGTTGCTCACCATGAGTGGCAATAAATCTGATGCTGACTTCATTTATGCCATGAAATTCCATCTGTACATTTCTCAGCTCTATTTATGTTGCTAAAGTTTTATGCTTTTATTTCTATAGTTAAATAATTGTAATTCTATTTATTACAATTTATCTATTTATTTCTATAATTAAATAATAATAAGCATAAATAATTGTTCAAAGCGTTATTAAAATGTGTAAAATTTGCCTCCAAAAAATCAGAATAAGAATACATAATCTTAAAGTCTGTGTGACTGGGATAAAATGTCCGTCGGCATGGACCGACCAGGTTGTGAATGACGTTGGTTAGGGTCCACACGATCGGCACGCTGAGGAACGGGATGCTCAGTAAGACGACGTGTAAGACGACGGTCAGCAGCAGGTAGGTGAGCCAAATCCCTCTGCTGTTCATCACCCGCGTGTTGGGGTTCACCTCGCTGTGAGCAACGCCCACATTCATCCTGCAAACTCTGCCGAAGGAAGGAACAACACTGGTTATGGATGAACACGTATTTTTTTTCTTTCTTGTTCTTCATTTAATCCATTAAGCCCCTGATGCTTGCGCTGTCTGCTGCAATTAATTAATTAATTAGCTTCATTAATGAGCAGGATATCCGGAATCGGGGCATGGGGGCTTAGTGGTTAGCATGTTCGTCTCACACTGCCAGGGTCCGGGTTCGATTCCCGTCTCGGCCATGTGTGTGTGGAGTTTGTATGTTCTCCCCGTGCCTCAGAGGGTTTTTCTCCGGTTTCCTCCTGGTCCAAAAACATACACGGTAGGTTGATTGGCACCTTGGAAAATTGTCCCTAGTGTGTGAATGT
>JACRUU010000030.1:17331393-17338893 GCA_030449085.1 Kryptopterus vitreolus | reverse complement strand
AGTAAGCAAATTATAAATATATATATATTTTCAAATATTTTTCTTTGTACCATTTTATAATGTTTTTATATGTGTTTCAGTGTCTATGTCCTAATAATTGTTATTATTACTTTTTATGAATTTTAATTCTTTGCCCGGCGTATCTATGCCTATGGGATTTCCACTTCCGCAGTATGTAGGAGTAAAGAGGAAAAGGGAATAAGGTGTATTTGAATGTCTACTTTTCGAGTTTATTTATTTATTTATTTGTTTGTTTGTTTTATTTATTTTAAATACGGGATTATAACAGATGATCTGAAAACCTCAGCCAGGAAACCTCAGAGAAGCTTGTATAATAGTTTATTTGCAATGTATCAGGAAGCCTTTTAGAGATAATGGGAATGTTTTTGGAATTCACACCTTCCTCCTCTTCTTACAAACCGACTTTGACTGCAGATTGGGAAATTCAGTCATATGGACCATGTTATTTCCTTATTGGTGCACTTCATAGGAAATACAGATTAAAGAGGAGGGAAAAATACAAGGAAAAAAAAAAGAAGAGCGCCGCTTGGTTTATTAAATATGTTTTAATAAAAACACACGTCAAAAGTTACACTGTAACATTATAAATGTTCTCGTGGTGAAACCAAAAAACACACCAGTTCATAAATAGCAATAAATATTGTTCAAAATAAATAAGTCAATAAATATGCAACATATCACCCTAAAGATTCATTTCACAGCAAATTTCATGGAATTTAACTCGTGAGAACGTTTATGCAAATAAAGAACAACAAAACCGTAGCAGTTTTAACACGTGATGCCAGGCGTGATCGTCTAGGCTGACTGTTGAAGTGAAGACAAGTGACTGAAAACTCGAGCCGTAACAATGGAGAAAGAGTACAGGCGTTCAACGCTGTCGCGGCACAGGTAGCCCTCGGTCATCCAGTTATCCATCATCATAGGTGCCAGAGTCTCTGATGGCTCCTGCGGTCAGATTCGAGGGTTAGCGTACATAATGCATCGCTTGCATAGTGGCAGAACATTGGAGTTATTTTCTTTTGAACATAATCACAACCCTGTTTTTTTTATTTAACAATGCAACACCCAGTCCATGCACACATATCATTTTTAAGAATAAATGCTACAACTAAAGAACAAACTTCACAATTCAAGATTATATGAAGGAAATTTTACCTGCAGTGTTTCCAGGATTTGTTCGGTCACCTCGGCTATAGCCGTAGCATTCACTCTCCACTTGTCACATTTGGTGTTTTGGCTCTGAAACAGTCCACTGTCCCCAAAGATCCGGCTATAATTCTTCAATGCAAGAACAACCCTGGACAGGCAAATCTGAAATCCAAAAAATGAAAGGAATCCATGAAACAATGCACTGAGATATATATATATATATATATATATATATATATATATATATATATATATATATATATATATATATATATATATATATATATATATATATTGTATTTTGACTATGCACGATTATAAGCATATTATTTATTGCTTATGCTACAGTTCTAATCCAGTTCAAGAATCCCATCTACTATTCATATAGACTCAGTGTTTGATACACTGAGTTAATGATCAACAATGAACTATCACTAAACTTCCAAATATTAACCATTCCCACAAAGCATGAATAACTCATCAAAAAACAAAAAAACATTCTGCACACCTCAGGCTTGGCCTTAAGACTGTCCGGATCACACTTGTCCTCAGGCCTGATCATCAGTGGAGGGTCGCTGAATGCAGCCACCTCGATCGGAGTCTCAACCTAAAGGAAGCACAATAAATAAATACTACTGATGTATTATGATAATTTTATTCTTAATATGAAATATTCGCAAATTCTTACGGTTATCATTACCTCTATTAAATATAACTCTTCTCTAGTAAGTACTGCCTGTTTAACTTTAAGACTAACCCCCCCCCTCTCTCTCTCTCTCTCTCTCTCTCTCTCTCTCTCTCTATATATATATATATATATATATATATATATATATATATATATATATATATATATATATATATATTTAGAGAGAGAGAGAGAGAGAGCGAGATGGAAAAGTTAATACAACGCCAGAGAACAGAACTGTCTTGTATCTACGCAACATTTTCATATACATTTATTCCAAGAATTATAAATAATAAACAATTCAATTAAATAAACAATTCTAATCACATTAAAAGCTAATTAAAGCCATGCACATTCCTTTCCCGGCAAAATTCAGAAAGATAAATGACAAAAGTGACAAAATAATATATAGAAAATAATCAATAAAATACACAATATAAATAATAATAATAATAATAAATGAATTCAGGTTGCCACTCACCTCCTCGTATAAATATCTCGCCTTTTGGTTGAGCTCCATTGACAAATTCTTGCACTCCCCATAGTCGGCCACGCGCACCGGAGAGCCGAGCGCGCTCACGAGCATCGCCGCGGCAAGCACGATCTGCTGGAACGGACTCATGGTCAGAGGGAATAAATGTTTCTGCTTGATCGCCGCTTGATCTCTGGGATTAATGAATCTCTCGGAGATCCCTTTCTATCTCTAGCCCTAAATGGTCACTTTATTTATGAGGACGGTAATGAGTCACGTGAGGAGTTTCCCTCCTCCGCAGCCGCAGGTACAATGTGGCTTTCCAGCAGCCACCGCATCATCACTATTGCTTTCCACACTGATGGAAATATTGCTTTTGTTTTTGTCGAGTCAGACTAGAGACTGGGGAGGAAACACCAAGTTTCTGTACCATATTATACAGATGCATGCTTGTAATAATCATAATTAGAAATAATCAATTATCCTCATTAGCGGTCCATTAGTAATAGTCGATTTTCACTATTATTCTGATTATTTTCTGATATTATGTATTATTCCAGAAATTAAAGGTACTATTTATTGACCATTTTATTTGTCCTTGGGGTGAAAACTTATAGTGTCTCCTATAGAACATTACGGCTTTTTTTTTTTCCTGGTATCTCTCTGATATCTACATCTTTTTCCATATCTGTATCTGAGTAATCATAGTTCTGTTTTTCTGTTCACCCTACTATTTACACAATAGGAGGGCACGGTACCCTTTTAGAATAGAAGAATAGAATTAGCCTTTATTTGTCACACATACATTACGGCACAGTGAAATTCTTTTCTTCGCATATCCCAGCTTGTTGTTTTGGTAGCTGGGGTCAGAGCGCAGAGGGTTAAGGGTCTTGCTCAAGGACCCACGGGCGGCAGCTTAGCGATGCCGGGGGCTCGAACCCGGACCTTCCGATCAGCAGCCAAGTGCCTTAGACCACTAAGCTACCGCCTACTCCCCATTTTCGCATATCCCATGAATCTGGACTGGACTGGACCACTGGACCACCACTGCCCATTGTCCCTGGGGTGGTTGCATTAATTCATAGAATCATAGAAGTTGTATAGAAGCTATATTCCTGTTATTAATCATTAGTTTAGTGGGTTTTGTCCTTTTTTGATGAACCGAACACTGTTTATACTTTGCAAATTCCAAAAAGATGTATATTATTATTATTATTATTATTATTATTATTATTATTACTCATCGTAGTGGTGGTGGTAGAAGATTTTACATTTACATGTGATTATATATTTCACTGCAGGTCGTATTCTGCATTTAACTGTGTTTGTGACCAAAAAAGAAAATCTTGAATCTTGATTATATTAGTCATTATATTACTATTAGTCGTATTATATTAGTCGCCATCCTGCTGACTCCTAAATAGCTGATTACATAACACAATTATGGAAAACGTGGTTAATTAGCTGTTATTATTATTATCAGTAGTAGTAATAGTATTACTAGTTGTAGTAGTAGTAGTATGTTGTTGTTGTTGCTGTTGTTATGTATGACTAATGTATGACTAATAAAATGCAGTTCATCTCTTACACTTCCCAAAAAAAACATAATTGTTTTCCTGGGTTGCGACCTTTGATACGTGTATCTATGTTTATCACTATAATAATAATAATAATAATAATAATAATAATAATAAAAATAATAATAATTAGTGGTAGTATTGGTAATAAGTATTTGTTGCTATTGTTATCGGTAGTATTTTTTTTTTGGTCTTTTTGTCATCATGTATAACTAATAAAATGCAGATTGATAGCCTTTAATTATCGAAAACAAGGGCAACAAACATACTATTCCTATATACTATCATTATTTTTATTATTATCATTACTATTAGCAGTTAGTAGTATTTTGTTGTTGTTGTTGTTGTTGTTGCTGTCATGTATGACTAATAGAATGTAAGTTATCACTTACATTTCCAGATAACGAGGGCACCAACCTTTATTTTCCTTTGGATGTTTACTATGGTGGCCTTTACATTTGTTTATCATTATGTATTCGTAAAAGCAGCAGTAGTAGTAGTGGCAATATTTTGTTGTTCTTGTTGTTGCCATGTATGACTAATAGAATGCAGTGTACCGCTTACAGATTAAAAAAAAACAAACAAGGATGCCTGGGGTGGTGCCTTCTGTACATGTGTCTTTATTGGTAGCTGTTAAATGCATTAATATTATTAATGATTATTATTAATATATAAAACAATAATAATGGTGGAAGTTACCATAGTATTTACTGTTGTCATGGGTTTTATATATTATAAATAATAATAAATAAATTTGTGCCAAAAGAATTCCATCCACTTTCATTGTTTTTGCCTCATTCGTGAATAACAAATAATGTTGTCATGATGACACAATGTTATATGTTACATAATTCCAATGTTACATAAGTATATATAAGAACATAAGATATATACATAAGAACATATATACATAAGAAATATTTGGTCCTCCGTGTCCATATTCTCTATAGAGAGGTGCCTTCTGTACATGTGTCTTTATTGGTAGCTGTTAAATGTATTAATATTATGAATTATTATTATTCATATATAAAACAATAATAATGGTTATTATAGTATTTACTGTTGTCGTGGGTTTTAATCATAGCTTGCACTAAAATCGTGATAATAAAAAGTTCCAGTTATGTACCTTTTTATTTTATATTGTAGAATGTAACCGTCATTTCAAGGCAAATATAATTTCTTTAAATTTATTCTGTGATTATGGTCTAAGATTATGAGGTAAAGTAACAGGGACTTTCATTATTTTCATGTAAATCTAAAAATAAATAAATAAATAAATACATTTGTGCCAATAGAATCCCATCCACTTTCATTGTTTTTGCCTCATTCGTGAATACCAAATAATGTTGTCATGATGACACAATGTTATATGTTACATAATTACAATGTCACATCAATTTCAGTGAAATATTTGGTCCTCCGTGTCCATATTCTCTATAGAAAGGTGTACATGTGTCTTTATTGGTAGCTGTTAAATGTATTAATATTATGAATTATTATGATTAATATATAAAACAATAATAATGGTGGAAGCTATCATAGTAATTTACTGTTGTCGTGGGTTTTAATCATAGCTTGCACTAAAATCGTGATAATTAAAAGTTCCAGTTTTTTTATTTTGTACAATGTACCCTGTATATAGACGAATAATTGTGAATTTAATGACCTCACTTTTCCACACCGGTAGTGGCTGAATGACTTTTCTTCCCAGTTTGTCCATAGCTGTGATAAGAATGAATGAATTTTAATGACTAATGCAAAACCCGGTGCAACAGGTTTGTTTTGGAAGTTCTGACACGCGACACAGTGAATGATCCGGCATATTGTACGCGCCAGAAAAACCCCTTTTCGATATAAAACGTAAAATCAGAGCTTCCTGTTCCAATTAATTTCTCGCAGCCCCGCGGTTGTTGTCGGCTTTCTTGGGCCCATTGTTGACTTTCGAAACAGGAAATGAGAAGTCAATAACTGTATTCATGAATAAGCGATAATTATAAGCGCATGATGTCATCCGTTGTCCGCCTTCCTCAACGTCGCTGATGATGACATCATGTCCAAACCCTGCAGAAATGTCTCTGGGTGACTATAATAATCAGGTAGATTCTCTCTTTTGTTTTATCCGTCCGTTCTGGTTGTTACTTTTCGACATTCGTTTTGTTTACAAGATTCCAGAGTCTAGAAACTGGGATATTTGATTATAGAAATGAAAAATGTTATTTTTTAAAAAATGAGATGACTTTACACCATTCATTCATTCGTTTATTCATCTTCTACCACTATATAAGGTCTTCCCTCGGGTCACAGGGATCCTGTTGTATTGTCATATATATATATATATATATATCTTCCCTCGGGTCACGGGGAGTCTGTGTCTATCTCAGGCGTCTATGGGCATTAAGGCAGGATACACCCTGGATGGAATGCCAACCCATCGCAGAACACACACACACACACACACACACACATTCATACACTAGGGACAATTTTCCAAGGTGCCAATCAACTTACCGTGCATGTTTTTGGGAGGAAACTGGAGAACCTGGAGAAAAACCCCCTGAGGCACGGAAAGAACATGCAAATTCCACACACACACACACACACACACACACACACACATGGCTGAGACGGGAATCGAACCCGGACCCTGCCTTTAGGACCCTGGCCTGGTTTGACTTTATAACATTTTTATATATTTAGATTTGGCAGATGTCCTTATCCAGATTGACTTACAACTGAGCGATTGATGGTTAAGGGCCTTGCTCAGGGGCCCTACTAGTGGCAGCTTGGTGATGGTTGTGTTTTGGACCCGTGATCTTGCGGTCCAGAGGCCAACACCTTAATCACTGGGCTATACCACCTCCCATGAAGGACTGCTTTCCTTATGGGCTTTTCGTTTCCTTGCGAATGAATTGTTTGGATTGTCACGGTGAAGTAATAATATGCTATTAAAAAAAAAACATTTTTTGACATTTTTTTGAGACATTTTGCAGTATTATTACCATTATACAGGTGCATCTCAATAAATAAACATCACGGAAAACATTTATTTCAATAATTCAACTCAAAAATTGTAGAATATTGTATTTATTCAATAAAATTGTATTGAATAAATGAAATGCACACTTAGTTTTTGTTTCTTTTTCTAAAAAATAAAAAAACATCAATTCACACTTTTTAGTAAATTGTTGGCCTTCTGGGAGGTGCGTTTATGTACTGTATATGTACCCGATACTCGGTAGATTCTCCTTTTGCTTTAATTAGCGCTTTAACTGGGCATGACATGGAGGTGGTCAGTATGTGGCGCTGCTGAGGTGGTGCTGTATGGAAGCCTGTATTTCTTTGAATTATTTTCTCATTCTCTTGACAATACTCCATAGATTCTTGATGGGGTTCAAGTCTGGTGAGTTTTCTGGCCAGTCAAGCAACACCACCACGTTTTAACCAGCGCTTGGTGCTTTCGGCCGTGTGGGTGTGAGCCAAATCCTGCTTTAAAATGAAATCAGCATCCCTAAAGGGCCCTAAAATGTCTTGATAAATGTCTTGATTGGGAGGTGGCAGCTCAGTGGTTCAGGCATTGGGCTCTGGATCGCAGG
>JACRUU010000030.1:17303893-17326393 GCA_030449085.1 Kryptopterus vitreolus | reverse complement strand
ATGAGTTTTTAAATAAATGAGATTAACAAAGATAATAATGCGTACAGTGCATGATCGGGTATATATAGCGGTATATTATCCTATACATAGGCTAATTATTATTTTAAAAATTGAATAAATAGATAAATAATATGAAAACGAATAAAAATACGAACCTTTTCTGTAAATTTGATGTCACTCGATTTTATTTATGAAATTATGCATTTCATGATTTTTTTTAATGTAATAAAAATGAGATAATACAGATTCTCTCTCTCTCTCTCTCTCTCTCTCTCTCTCTCTCTCTATATATATATATATATATATATATATATATATATATATATATATACACACTGAGGTGGCAGCCCAGTGGTTAAGGTGTTGGACTCTGGACCGGAAGATCACGGGTTCAAACCCCACCTCCATCAAGCTGCCATTAGTGGGCCCTTGAGCAAGGCCCTTAACCCTCAATTGCTCAGTTGTAAGTCGCTCTGGATAAGGGCGTCTGCTAAATGCCATAAATGTATATATATATATATATATATATATATATATATATATATATATATATATATATATATATATATATATATATATATCTTTGCTCGGCGGCGTCTTTGGTGTGTATATTGGTATAGGCACCTTAATGCCCATAGACGCCTGAGATAGGCACAGACTCCCC
The DNA here is from genome assembly GCA_030449085.1 of Kryptopterus vitreolus. Lineage (NCBI taxonomy): Eukaryota > Metazoa > Chordata > Actinopteri > Siluriformes > Siluridae > Kryptopterus > Kryptopterus vitreolus. The sequence goes on along the minus strand of JACRUU010000030.1, from coordinate 17,325,729 downwards.
GTGACCCGAGGAAAGATCGGATAAAGCGGTAGAAGATGAATGAATGAATGAATATAAAAGATACACTTGTTATTACCTTGTCTTGCATCATTTTATGTATAATGCAATTAAATAAATAAATAAATAAATAAATAAAATAAATAAACATCCATGTATTTATGCGATATTTATTTTGAAATGTATGAGTTTTCATAAAGGGCTCTTCCATAAAACCTAGTTCTATAAAAAAAAGCATTTCTACACTGTCAATCAGTTATTATTGTTGTTATTTACTTTTAGTTTAAAGGTCAGGGAATCAGAAACTACTGTTGTTTTAATGCATGAATTATTATTTTTCAAGAAGGTTTTTCTATCTATCTATCTATCTATCTATCTATCTATCTATCTATCTACCTTGTTTATCCTGCTACTACAACTATTAGTATTAATAGTAATTATTATTTTGTTGTTGCTGTTGTTGTTATTATTATTATCATTATTATTATTATTATTATTATTATTATTATTATTATTATTATTATTATTATTATTAGTTAGTTACTTTGGAACTTGCATTGCATTTTTGGTAACTAACTGTCACAATATAGAAAATAATGGACTGGAGAAATGTTTATCCATATATAGAATAACAAATTTTAACTTTTATTTAAGAAACTTTTAACACTTAATGATTCTATTTTCATTTTAGAGTTACTTTGCATTATTATTATTATTATTATTATTATTATTATTATTTCAGCCATTAACAATTATTTTTAATGTTACAGGGATGCATTCCGAATAGCTGTATCCCAACCCTCTAGGTATTCTTTAGCAAAGTGCACTACATAGGATACAAGTCACTATTTAGTGTAGTGCATATGTGTAAATGGAAACTGCACCAAAGCCTTACCTGTCAGCTGAAAGAGGAACAGAGACGCCTTTTCCGGAAGGCCGAATCCTAAAAACCATTCTATTGGATATATAGTGCACTACGATGTGTCTACACAAAGGGCCGTATGTAGGGCACTCAGGCGTGTAGGACACACGAGTCGGTTTGGGGTTGGACCTGAGTGTGTGTTTTGGTTTTGAATGGTTGGAGGATGTGTGTGTAGGAGCTAGCTGTGCTAATCTCGACTCTATTGTGTAAACATGGTCACTGACTGAGCAGGTATTATTTTAAATCGGTTTATTTCACGCGTTTTATTCCATCCCGTGTTTAGTTTTGGCTTGGGAAAAGTGGTCTATCTGCTGCAGCTTGTTATTGCTAATGCTAATGTTGTATGGGATATGTCAGTGTTGGCTAACCCTAGCTTCAACTCCCAGCAGCACCGCCCTCATGATGAACTTCGACGGTCTGGACCCGGGACTGGGCGAGTATGCGGCCGGCCTGCACGGAGGCCTGGAGCCCGGGCTGGACTCGAGCTTGGACCCGGCGCTGCTGCAGGCCGTGGAGCTCGGCCCGGACACCATTGCCGTGCCCGTAGCCGAGGGCATGTACTCCGAGCTGCACAGTGTGGCGTCCGAAGTCGGAGTTCCGGTCACGGCGACCCACTTCGACCCGCACGAAGAGCTGCTGTGGATCGGGAACCACCGGGTCCGTAACTGAGAGCAAACCGTGCACATCTGGAACGCAGCAAGTGTGCACTCGATAGACCACTTTAGTCCACTTTAATAGTGATACATCCGTCCATAGGGCTTTACACAGTGTAGAGTACAGTGCACGTGCATCTCACTTTACTGCGCATGTCTAACACAGAGGTACTTCACACTGTGTTGATAGACAGGGAGATGGGGGGATGGAATCTATCTGCACTTCAGGTAGATTGGATGGATGGATGGATGGATGGATGGATAGGGTTCATATAGATAAGATGGTTGGATAGACAGACAGATAGATAGATTTAATATAGATAGATAGACTTCAGATAGATACATACATAGATAGATAGATTTCAGACAGATACGTACATAGATAGATAGACTATAGATAGATAGATAGATAGACTTCAGATAGATACATACATAGATAGATAGACTAGACTTCAGACTTCAGATAGATAGATAGATAGATAGATAGACTATAGATAGACTTCAGATAGATGCATACATAGATAGATTGACTTCAGATAGATAGATGGATAGATTGAGAGACTTCAGATAGATACAGAGATGGATGGATGGATGGACAGACTTAGATATATAGAGATATAACCAGATTCAGTATATATATGATGGACAAAATCAATCAATAGAACAGAATGATACAATAAATAGTACAGAATTATGATATACTTCAACAGTAATGTGGGCCTATATAATAATGAAGGGCTCCAGTTAATTAAGTTGGTGAATGTTGATTAAACCAGACTTCAGATAGATACATAGATGGATGGATTGATGGACAGACTTCAGGTAGTATGGACCAGGAGGTAGACAAAATCAAATTTAAGAGACGGATAGAAAACATGGATAGATAGATAGATAGATAGATAGATAGATGAAAACTTGGATGGATGGCCACAAACAGACTTCAGAAAAAATAGATAGATACATGGATAGATATATGGACAGGGTGTCTTGACTTCAGATAGATACTAGAGAGAAATGTATAGATGGATGGATGGATGGACGGACAGACTTCAGAACGATACAATAAATAGATATACAGATTAAACCAGACTTCAGGTAGATACTACAGATAGGTTATATATATATATATATTTTTATATATATATATATATATATATATATTATATATATATATATATATATATGGATAGATAGATACATGGATGGATGGACAGACTTCAGAAAAGATAGATAGCTAGCTAGATAGATGCATGGATGGATAGATGGACAGACTTCAGATAGATGCAATAGATAGGTGGATGGACAGACTTCAGATAGACACAGTTGGACAATAGATGGACAGACTGTAGATAGATAGATGGATGGATGGACAGACAGACTATGGCTGGATGGACTTCATATAGATACCAAAGACAGATAAACATACTTCAGAATAGATCGATCCATAGATAGATAGATACTTAGATGGATGGATGGACAAACTTCTGAAAGATCCAATAAATAGATATATAGATAAGCAGACTTCAGATAGATACAATAGGTAGATAGATGGACAGACTATGGATGGATGGATAGATGGATAGATAGATAGATAGATAGATAGATGGATAAATGGATGGATAGACCAAACGATAGATAGATAGATAGATAGATAGATAGATCGATCTTTGTGTTGTGTGAATAAATAATTTTTTACATGCAAGCTGTGTAAGGTACAATATATGCAAAGGCTCCTTTAAATGTACCTAATACCCTCACACTTTTTCCTCCATTCATACTTTGTTGTTTTTTGCAGCGGAGGGACCATATTTGTTTTTTGCAGGGACACGCAAGCTCCTTTTTCGGGCCGACGATGGGGCGTTACTCTTCTTTCCAGGTGCACCTTTCTGACGACATCCGCCAGATTCAGAGCATGGACACCGGCGTCCTGTTTCTGACTAAGAACAACCTCAAGTGCCTTTCCCGTGGCGGCCCGTCATGTTCGACTACCCGGGTTCAAAAAAAAAAAAAAAACCAAAACCAAAAGGTAGGGACGATGGGGCGTTACTCTTCTTTCCAGGTGCACCTTTCTGACGACATCCGCCAGATTCAGAGCATGGACACCGGCGTCCTGTTTCTGACTAAGAACAACCTCAAGTGCCTTTCCCAAAAGGTGGCGGCCTCGTCATAAAAAGTGCGGCCCCGACTACCCGTGAGTTTAAAAAAAAAAAAAAAAACCAAAACATTAAAAAGTGAGGCTTTATAAAGGGGCAAAAAAAAAAAAGCTGCTATAATATATCCGTCTGTGTCCATGCGTGTTGCTCCAGAATGGAGGAGGGTGCTGACATGCACAGTTTGCTGCTCACTGACAATAACACGCTGCTGCTGGGAGGCTTGCAGAACTACGTGACTGAGGTGGATCTGAACACAGTGCAGGAAACCCAGAAAGTGAGATCACATGATGCATTCTGCAAAAAATGCATATTGTGTAACCTTGGCGGGAGGGGGGGGGGGGGGGGGGTGGGGGGGGGGGGGGGAGTTTGAAACAGAGTTTGAAATGGTCTGCAAACAGAGATTTAGACTTGTAATTAAGAGTATATATATATATATATAATATAGAAACGAATATAGTTTTTTATTTCCTTTATATATATATATATGCAAATATATATATATATATATATATTTTTACATGTAATTATTGCAGGTTTAATGTTTTTTTTTTCCCCATATATACATACATACATACATACACACACATTCTATATATATATATGATATATATATAATATATATATAGTATATATATATATATAGTGTGTGTGTGGGTGTGTGTGTGTGTGTGTGTGTGTATATACATATAGCGTAGTGTGTGTGTGTGTGTGTGTGTGTATATATATATATATATATATATGTATTGTTTAGCTAGAATAGTAGAAATATGAAAAGTATTTATATATATATATATATATATATATATCCACACGCACATACACACACACACACACCACACACACACACCACAAGAACACACACACACACACACACACACGTGTGTGTGGTGTGATATATAAATATATATATATATATATATATATATATTATATTTACAATGTGTATATATTACACACATATATATATATATATATGATAAAAGACACACACACATATAATTATATATATATATATATATATATATATATATATATATATATATATATATATATTTTTTTTTATTCAAATATTTCATCACACATTAGAACATATGTTATATATTCATAACAAATCTTTACCACCATGTATTATTTTATTTCCACTTCACAAATATGCGATTAAATAAATTTTTTCTATTTCATATTTAAATACATTTGAGTTTGTACTTATAACATAACGTGGAAATATTTAAGGGGTATGAAATATTTTGCAATGCACTGAATGTAGGTGTGTGTGGGTGTGTGGTGTGTGTGTGTGTGTGTGTGTGTGTGTGTGTGTGTTGCTACATAGAATATAAAGGGAAACATATTCGTTCCTCGGCTTGTTTTTTCTCCTTCTAACGAGCTTCTTACGTTCATCGAGGTGTGTTCATTTGTCGTTTCTCTTTGGGTGGTGTCGTGATGTAGTTCACCGCGGACATCCCGGGCGTGGCCATCATGAGGCAGTCCAATCGTTTCTTCTTCTGCGGACACACGTCCGGAAAGGTGAGAGGGGAAAAGACAAACACCACACCGTGAGAAAAAAAGGCACGTCTTCATGGCCGCGCCTCTGTATGTGCGGACTTTCCAAGAATGGCTTTGCGAACGATGCGAGCGCGGGGATTGCGACACAGTTCACGACCTTTAAAATTGAGCAAGAAAGCTGCCGAGAGAAAGTCTGGAAAATTTGAAATCGGGGAAAAATACGACAAAAAGAAAGGGGTGGAATTTTTACATTACAAGTCATTACATTACATAGTTGCGCATTGTTTTTATTATTATAGTGGGTTAAGAATAGTGTGTTGAGATCATTTGCGCATCTTTCATACGTAATACAAACCGTCTGTCCTGTGATACGGCAGGTGTCCTTGCGAGATCCGCGCACCTTCAAAACGGAGCACGAGTTCGACGCGTACTCGGGCAGCCTTTCCGATTTCGACGTGCACGGCAACCTGCTGGCAGCGTGCGGTTTCTCCAGCCGCGGACTCAACGGACTGTCGTGCGACCGCTTCCTGATGGTGTACGACCTGCGCATGATGCGAGCCGTCACCCCTCTGCAGGTGCACGTGGACCCGTTGTTTCTCCGTTTCATCCCCACTTACACGTCCCGGCTGGCCATCATCTCCCAGTCAGGTATATCCGTTATATATATATATTATATATATATATATATATATATATATATATATATATATATATATGATATATATATATATATATATTAGTATACAGTGTATACATGTATAAATAATATATTCTTTAACGCGATGCTCTCCACACGCCCCCTGCAGGTCAGTGTCAGTTCTGCGAGCCCACGGGTCTGGCCAGCCTGGCCGATATTTTCCACGTGAACACGGTCGGGCAGCTCCTTATGAGCTTCGAGGTGTCGAGCAGCAAGCAGGCGCTGGCGTTCGGGGACTCGGGTGGCTGCGTGCACCTGTGGTCCAGCGTCCCCGACGTCTCCTTCAACGACTATTCCAGAGAGACGGACCTGGCACTACCTTGTCTCGTGGACTCGCTTCCCCAGCTGGACTGGAACCACGAGCTGGTACCGCTGTCTCTGGTGCCCATGCCACTCACCAGCACCGAGCCTCTGTTCTCAGACTGGCCCAGCAGCCTCGTCACTCCCAGCCCCAGGTTAATGGTCACTCGCAAGTCATTCAGAAAACACTTGTGATGTTTTTGTTTTGTTTTGCATTTCATCATTAAGTACTAATAGAGACAGACGGCTGTTGTTTGGCGCACACTTCTGCCCCCTGCTGTCTGAAATATCACATCACATCACCATGTGCCATGTCTCTGTTTCAGACGCGCACCTCCGGTTGACCCAGAGATTCTGAGGACTATGAAGACCGTCGGGTTTATCGGATACGCTCCGAATCCTCGCACGCGCCCCAGAAATCAGGTGCTGCACTATAGAGTCATGAAACGTAGCCCAGTGGTGTCATACTTGATCATAGAATGGGGCCAAGATTAAATACTGGGTCTAATTAAGGAGCCCAAACAGTGTCACCATTTAAAAAACAGAATAAATGAAAGTGCCAGGGCAAAGTGTGTAAAGGGTTATGGGTTATGCATCTCCATAACCGAGGCCTAAGCAATTCGATATATTATAGATACCATAAAGCAGCTAGCAACGTGATACGAATTCACCCTTATAATGATCGGATTTTGATATGATTTAATGCAATGGAAAAAAATATGCAATTCAGTATGATACAGATCTGATATATTTCACTCTTTGCTTCAGACAAACAAAATTGTACTTAAATTTTACTTAAATACCTTTTGACTAGTAATACATGGCCTTTTCACAAACATAGTTTAAAAAAATCTTAATGAAAGATGCAAGATGGATCTATATAATCCATATGATATATATATAATATAATCTATATAATAATATAATAATCTATGTATATATATATATATATATATATATATATATATATATATATATATATATAAAACACACACACATATATATATGCAATGCATACATATGCATATACACATGTATACACGTATGTATGCATATACACATGTATATATGTATATATAGGTGTGTGTGTGATATATAGATATATACACACACACACATATATATATATATATATATAATATATATATATATATATATATAATTTCTACACACACACACCACAAACACATGCATACACATGTCTGGGTATGTTTACACATATGCCTATAATATATCTATGCATATATATATATATTATATATATATATATATATATATATGTATTATATATGTATATATATATATATATATTGTGTATTGTTGTGTATTTGTTTCTGTTTGTCAGGTTCCTTATAAGATAAAAGAGGTGGAGTTGGAGTATGACAAGCTATAACCAGGTTCCAGAGTCTCCAATTGGACGAGATGAGGAGCCTCACCTTTACATGGTGCCAAAAAAGTACAGAAAGGTATTGATGGCCAGAAAAAACGTTCGAGCGTAGGCATTTGAGCAGCGTGATTACTGGACAAATGGGTCAGAGGGTCCAAAACACACGGTCTGCAGGGGTCAGTATCTATCAAAGGTTTCATGAAGGGAACAGCGGGTGAACCTGCGGCAGGTATATGTCAGCTTAGTCATAAGCTATAATTGTTTTCTTAAGTTAGAGCAGGATTTGAAGCGGTTGAATTTTGGGAATACACACACACACACACACACTCAACCCAACACACACACACACACACACACGCTTTTTATATAACAGGAAAATTAATTGCTTTTCCGTCTATCAGGTCACCATCAAATACTCCAAACTGGGACTTGAGGATTTTGACTTCAAGCATTATAACAGGACGCTGTTTGCTGGTTTGGAGCCTCATATCCCCAACGCTTACTGCAACTGCATGATCCAGGTAGCAACACGGTCACGTAAACATGCATTTTTTTTTTCTACGATGGCCTTGTCAGTGTCATCCGAGTTGAATTTAAGGATACGTACAGGTTCTGCTGGGAATGACTTTATTAACGATCACCTTTCTCCGTCTCGGAAAGGTGTTGTATTTCCTGGAGCCGATTCGATGCCTGGTGCAGAATCACTTCTGTCAGAAGGAGTTCTGTTTGGCCTGCGAGCTCGGCTTCCTCTTTCATATGCTGGATCTGAGCAGAGGAGACCCTTGCCAGGTGCGTTTGAGGATTTACCGAGGAACTTTTCCTCGCCCGTATTTGTAGGGTTTTTTGTAGGGACCATTATTACCCGCTAAAGGTAACAGAGGAGGCTGCGGGAGGAAAAATAGGAGGGATTGGGAAAACTAGCGGGGATACAATTCAGGCAAAAGAAAACACACCAGAAAGTTTCCATGGTTTGGGATCATTTCAGGGGCACGGTGGTTTAGTGGTTAGCACGTTCGCCTCACACACACACGCCAAAGATCCACCTGGTCCAGGTTCGATTCCCGTTCTCGGCCATGTGTGTGTGGAGTTTGCATTGTTCTCCCCGTGCCTCAGGGGTTTTTTTCTCCGGGTTTTTCCGGTTTCCTCCCGGTCCAAAAACATGCACGGTAGGTTGATTGGCACCTTGGAAAATTGTCCCTAGTGTATGAATGTGTGTGTGATTGTGAGTGTGTGTGTGTGTGCCCTGCGATGGCTTGGCATTCCATCCACGGTGTATCCTGCCTTAATGCCCATAGACGCCTGAGATAGACACAGACTCCCCGTGACCCGAGGGAAGATCGGATAAAGCGGTAGAAGATGAATGAATGAATGGGATCATTTCAAAGGAAACCATTAACGAATCAAAAATCCCACTGTTCGGATCACGTTACGGTTACAGATCGGATCGTTTTCGGATGGGGGGGTAGCTTTGGTTGTTTAAGTGAACACATGACTGCTCTGTGTAGTTATGAAATAACCTACAATACAATATTGACAATATTCATTCATTCATTTATCTTCTAGCGCTTTATCCGATCTTCCCTCGGGTCACGGGGAGTCTGTGCCTATCACAGGCGTCTATGGGCATTAAGGCAGGATACACCCTGGATGGAATGCCAACCCATCACAGTGCACACACACACACACACACACATTCACACACTAGGGACAATTTTCCAAGGTGCCAATCAACCTACCGTGCATGTTTTTGGACCGGGGAGGAAACCGGAGAACCCGGAGAAAAACCCCCTGAGGCACGGGGAGAACATGCAAACTCCACACACGCACACACGGCCGAGACGGGAATCGAACCCGGACCCTGGCGGTGTGAGGCGAACGTGCTAACCACTAAGCCACCGTGTCCCCATTAAAAATGATAAATATTAAAATTGTATTATTAAACCGCAGGTCAAACTGAACCGTGATCCATACAGATCACGGATCAATGACGAACCCCTTAATATTTATATGGTGCGTTCAAAAAGTCCCTCCACAGCGGCGTGTCGAGCAGGTAGTGAAGCACGGATTTCTTTAGTGGAAATTTTCGGCTTCTCTGGAGACAGGAATACCACGTCATGATACTGTGCATGATTTAATAAAATAAATAAATAAATAAATGCGAGTGTGATTATTGAATTATTATGTATATACTATATTATATATAATAATAACTTAATATATGCGGCCACTGCGGAGGCAATTAAATTCACTAATTAAGTTGATAGTTTTTAACCGATATTCCGATATTAACCGATATAGCAGGGAATGTCGGCAATAAAAAGCCATATTTTTCACTTATCTCATTTTATTAAAGAAAAAGTCATACCAATTCGATTGGGCCTATTAGATCGTTAGAATTAGAATGAATCACTAGGCCTTATTTGTAGCACTGGAAAAAGAATGCCGTTGACTTTTCCCTCCAGGCCAGTAATTTCTTGCGGGCGTTCCGGACAATTCCTGAAGCCTCAGCTCTGGGTTTGATCCTGGCTGATTCCGATGAGCAGACAGGAAAGGCCAGGCTGGGTCGCCTAATCCAGAGCTGGAACTGCTTCATCCTCACACAGCTGCACCAGGAAACTCAGGAGCAGGAAGGACCTCAGGCATACCGTGGGACCAGCAGGTGAGAGGGTCCGTCTCGGATCCTGCACCCATGAACCTCCCTGCGTTATGACTAGGGTAGACGTTCTAGCCAGAGGTGCTGGACTGGTAGCGTTTGTCATCTCTTCAGTCCGTCTTTTTTTTAGTTCCGGGACTAAACAATATAGACGGATCTGTCGGTGCGTATTTGTGCAATTCGCAGTGCGTTGGGTTCCTCCGGGGAGTCGGTGATCGGCAGACTGTTCGGCTGCGAGGTGGAGAACAGCAGTCTCTGTCGCTGCGGGAAGGAGACGGTGCGCTCGTCACTCACCCTGCTCTTCACCATGCACTACCCTGAGCAGAGTTCCCATGGTAACACATCGCACACACACACACACCTACACAAGCCATGAATCGCATATTCATGAACTTTTGAACCAATTAACTGAAGCTAGAGGGAACCGAAAGCATCCGCTACATATCGTCAGGATCTTTCTTTCTTTCTTATTTATTTATTTATTTATTCATTAAATTATTATTATTATTTTAATTTTTTTCTCTAAAGAAAAGTTCCCGGAATATGACTTTGCCGAAATCCTGAAGAAGAGCATTTGTTTAGAGCAGAGCACACAGGCCTGGTGTGAAAACTGTGAAAAATATCAGCCTACAGTAAGTCTCTTTCACTTTTTTTTTTTTTTTTTTTAAGTAAATAACCCCCTCCACCCCCCTTTTGTTCATATGCAGCCTTATACATATTAACTATCACTTATATTTAACTTATACACATAAACTACTTTTCATTCATTCATCTTCTACCGCTATATCCACGGGGAGTTTGTGTCTATCTCAGGCGTCTATGGGCATTAAGGCAGGATACACCCTGGATGGAATGCCAACCCATCACACACACACACATTCATTCATTCATTCATCTTCATACTCATCCTACCTTCTACCCTTCTACCCGCTTTTTATCCGATGTTCCCTCGGGGCACGGGGTGTGTGTGCCTACCTCAGGCGTCTATGGGTATTAATGCAGGATACACCCTGGATGGAATGCCAACCCATCCCAAGGCACACACACACTCATACACTAGAGACAATTTTTTTTCAAGGTGCCAATCAACCTACCGTGCATGTTTTTGGACCGGGGAGGAAACCGGAGAACCCGGAGAAAAAAACCCCCTGAGGCACGGGGAGAACATGCAAACTCCACACACACATTGCCGAGACGGGAATCGAACCCGGACCCTGGCGGTGTGAGGCGAACGTGCTAACCACTAAACCACCATGCCCCCCTGTAAAAGCAACAATGTCAACTAAAATGAAAGTCAGGAGCGACTTAATTATTGCCTGCTGGAGGAAATAACATATTTATACATGAACGATGGCGTTTTTTGTTTTTTTTTGCATATGTGTCGAGAAGCTAGGGTCATCGATGGTACGACACCCTTGGAGCAAATAGGGCTGTTGCTCAAGGGCAGCTTTGGAGATACCGGGGCTTGAACCCCTGACCTTCTGATCAGTAGAGGGGTACGGTGGCTTAGTGGTTAGCACGTTTTCCTCACACCTGCCAGGGTCCGGGTTCGATTCCCGTCTCGGCCATGTGTGTGTGTGTGGAGTTTGCATGTTCTCCCCGTGCCTCAGGGTTTTTTTCTCCGGGTTCTCCGGTTTCCTCCCGGTCCAAAAACATGCACGGTAGGTTGATTGGCACCTTGGAAAATTGTCCCTAGTGTATGAATGTGTGTGTGCCCTGCGATGGGCTGGCATTCCATCCAGGGTGTATCCTGCCTTAATGCCCATAGACGCCTGAGATAGGCACAGTGACCCGAGGGAAGATCGCATAAAGCGGTAGAAGATGAATGAATATGTACCGTAATGAAAGAAATAAAAAGGACATTTCTTAAAGGAGGATATTGAAACCAATTATACGCTTGTTTGTGTGTGCAGGTCCAGACGCGGAACATTCGCTGTCTGCCCGACGTGCTGGTTGTAAACTGCGAGGTGAACAGTGTGAAAGAAGCCGAGTTCTGGAAAGCCCAAGCTGAGGTGAGCTTATCAGTACATCTTCACTCAGGACCCTAAAATACACACCGATAAACATTATACGGAATTTTGGCGGCCTGAACATCTCGCACCAGAGCATCTTACAGAGTTATCTCAGTTATACAGCTGAGCTATCAAATGTTAAGGGCCTTGCTCAAGGGCCCAGCAGTGTCGAGTTGGTGGTGCTGGTGCTCCAATCACAAGTCCAAACGTTTATCTTCTGGGATACCAGTTATCCCTTCCCATTATCCCAAACTGGAATGATCCAGTTTATATCATGCATCAATGTGTCCACAATATAGTGTATATACATGTAACTGTACACATAAACACAATAATGTGCAAATGATATGTCATATTTTATGCGATTCATTGATTCCTTTAATTATTATATACACAATGATAATGAAAACAGAATCCTTATTTATCGATGCATAGAAGTAAATTACGACTGGAGCGCGTGCAGGAAATTGGCAGATCTTTTAACATATGCGATTAGTCAAAATAGTAGTGTAATAGTTTTTATTCTTTATAAATTGAACTATTTATAAAAAAAAAAATAACCTCTAGATCACATGTCAAACAAGGCCCACAACATGTCTCAAGGCCCACAAGGCAAGAGCTTAAAATGTATATGATTTGTCATGAAATAAGGCGATGCTGCTTTAAATCAAGCATTGGTGATAAACTACATTTCCCACGATGCAAGCGACAATGTAACCCACGAAGTGACAGCATCCCGCCACTAGAGTGCAGCGTGTCCCACGGTCGCTATTTTTCAAATAATTGGAATCCCAAAATATCCAGGACACGGAAAATTGATGTGAATCATGTTTTGTGCTCGGAGGAGAAAAAAGCGCTGTGTGTTTTGTGTCATGAGGCGACGTCGCTTATCAAACACTATATATATGCTGTCTTATGGTTACAACTGGACCATCGAGGCCCACCGTAATGCTGATGTGGCCCCACGGTGATGAGTTTCACACCCCTGATCTAGATCGCATTAAACCTCAAGTTAAATCATTGATATTGGATACATACTAGCTGAACTCTGATTGGTCTCTGGGGGGTTGTGTGTGTTTTGTCAGGTGTGTCAAATGGCATTTTATTGGTACAAATATGTTTTTTTATATAATATATATATATATATATATATATATTATATATATATATGTTCTATATATATATATATATATATATATATATATATATATATATATAGGGGGCACGGTGGCTTAGTGGTTAGCACGTTCGCCTCACACCTCCAGGGTCCTGGGTTCGAATTCCCGTCTCGGCCATGTGTGTGTGGAGTTTTGCATGTTCTCCCCGTGCCTCAGGTGGTTTTTCTCCGGGTTCTCCGGTTTCCTCCCGGTCCAAAAACATGCACGGTAGGTTGATTTGGCACCTTGGAAAAAATTGTCCTTAGTGTATGAATGTGTGAGTGTGTGAATGTGTGTGTGTGTGTGCCCTGCCCTTTGATGGGTTGGCATTCCATCCAGGGTGTATCCTGCCTTAATGCCCATAGACGCCTGAGATAGGCACAGGCTCCCCGTGACCCGAGAAGATCGGATCGGTATAAAGCGGTAGAAGATGAATGAATTTAATGAATGTGAGTGTGAATGTCTGTGAATGTGTGTGTGTGTGTGTTGGCCCGCCCTTTGATGGGTTTGGCATTCCATCCAGGGTGTATCCTGCCTTAATGCCCATAGATGCCTGAGATAGATTACAGACTCTCGCCGTGACCCGAGGAAAGATCAGATATAAAGCAGTAGAAGATGAATGAATGAATGAATTGAATGATAAATGTATATTATATATATATATATATATGTGTGTTGTGTATGTATGTATATAATATCTATATATATATATATATATATATATATATAATATATATATATATTTTTTTTTTTTTCCCCTGTACAGTATTCCTTCAACAAGGCATTGAAAAAAGAAGCCGCAGAGCCGCCGAAGCCCAAAGAGCCTCTTCCTACCGAGTGGTGTTTAGAGTAAGACCTCCTGTCGCACACACCAATTAAACGCTCGTTATGAGCTTTCACGGGCGGGCGCGTTCTTACTCTTGCCTCTACCTTTTGACACGAAAAAAGGCACGAGGCCTACGGTGTGGAAGGTTTGACTTTCGACACACGAGCCGAGGACCTGAGGCACGTGTGGATCCCGCAGAGTCTGAAGATGTGCATTAGCAAGACGCACGGCTTCGACGTGTGCAGCTGGACCGAGGCCGACGAGGTGACGAAATCCCTCTAATAAGAACTTATATCGCGGTTTTGTTTTTGTTTGGTGTAGCAGTTCAGTATTAACGGATGTTTGCGTCGTAGGTAAGTCCAGAGGAAGACGCCGACGGAGCTGCCGTGTATGACCTGGTGGTCACGGTTCCTCACGTTCTCGACCCACGGACAGGCGGGAACCTCGTGGCGCATATTAAAGTCGGCGAGACGTACCACCAGAGGAAAGAGGTTAGCTTGCTATTTATTTGGGCTACACGACACGACGAATGTGATTGTATGCTGGACCAGTGAGATTTACCACACCTACGCTCCCATACTATAGAAGAGTGGTGATCCATGTGACATATAGGGAGGGGGTAGCTCAGTGGTCTAAGGCGCTGGGCTGCTGATCGGAAGATCCGGGTTTAAGCCCCGGTATGGCCAAGCTGCCGCCCTTGGGTCCTTGAGCAAGACCCTTAACCCTCTGTGCTCCAGGGGGGCTGCCGTATCATGGCTGACCCTGCCCTGCGCTCTGACCCCAACTACCAACATCAAGCTGGGATATGCGAAGAAAAGAATTTCACTGTGCTGTAATGTATATGTGACCAATAAAGGATAAAGGAAAAGGATAAAGGACATATGAATGGTTGGGTGTTGGTATACTTTTGACCCAATTGATAATAAACACTTATTTATGTCAGAATACGTTTCCATTCCTGTATAGGGAGTCACACATCAGCAGTGGTACCTGTTTAATGACTTCCTGATCGAGCCAATCGATAAGGTAAAGCCAAACACGTGAAACGGGGTGCGTCGTTTACGTTTTTTGTTTGTTTGTTTTGTTGTTTTTTGTTTTTGTTTTTTGCTTAAGAATGTTTGTGTGCCTCAGACCGAAGCGGCTCAGTTCGATTTAAGCTGGAAGGTGCCGGCCATAATTTACTACGCCAAGAGGAACTACCATACCAAATATGACCTGCGTAGTAAGATCTTACACTCTGAAAACGTTCTCTCTCCAACCTGATTCATTAGTCGCATTTATTTATTTTATTTATTGTTTGTTTTATTTATTTATTTTGCTTAATATTACCCAGTTAAAAACCCGATTGAAGCCAACGTGCTGCTGACGGAAGCGTCGCTGGCTCGCAAACAGAGGAAGAGTCATGCCACCTTCATCCCTCTGATGGTGAGCGAGATGCCTCAGGCTGGAGACCTCGTGGGATTGGACGCCGAGTTTGTGACGCTCAATCAGGTCAGTTTTCCCAGTTTTACATACATACATGTATACCACACACACACACACACACACACACACACATCGAGAACATTATTTTATATATATATGTGTGTGTGTGTGTGTGTGTGTATGTATGTATATATGAATGTGTGTATATGTATGTGTGTGTGTATGTATATGTGTGTATATATATATATATATATATATCTATATATATATATATATATATATATATATATATATATATATATATATATATATAGATATATATATATATATATATACACATATATATACACATTGCATTGTAATAAATTGTTCTAGATCACACTGCACATTTTAGGCAAACATGCCTGGAAAAATGTCAATTTCAAGAGTCCTACATTTAAATGTCTGTGTTTAAAAACCATCACCACACACACCACACACACACACACCACCACACACACACACACACACAGTGCTTTTTAGTTTTGGTCACATGTAGATTGTCTTGGTGTCACCACTACCCTAGAAAATCTTTTCCTCATCCGGACCACGATTCGAACCCTGATTTAAGCACCTTCACAAACCTCCATGCCGTAACCCTCTGCACTGTCAGATCTGACCCGCATTTTTGGTTGAACAGGAAGAGGCGGAGCTACGAAGCGACGGCACCAAGTCCACCATAAAGCCGAGCCAGATGTCTGTGGCTCGTATTACTTGTGTGAGAGGACAGGGGCCGAACGAGGGGGTTCCCTTTATCGACGATTACATTTCAACGCAAGAGCAGGTGAGGCGTTTAGGGAATGTTAGGGGTGACGGAAAAGGATTTAATGTTCTGAACAGTTTATTTATTTATTTATTTATTTATTAAAAATGTTATGCAGCAAATATTTCACACGTAGTTCAAGCTTCATTTTTGGAATCATTTTTGTTTTATAGTATATTATTTAATTGCATTTCTGAATATAAAATGTATTATACATTCATTCCATATTTTGCATATTATGAAATGGGTCCCCCCACGCCGGGCCCCCGAGCGCGGGAAAGAAAAAGAGGAGCACACAACACCCACCCACCCCCCCCCCCCCCCCCCCCCCCCCCCGTTGCCGTCCCCCCACGCCACCCCCCCACCCCACCCCTCTAGGTGGTTGATTACTTGACTCAGTATTCGGGAATCAAACCTGGCGACCTGGATGCCAAGATTTCTTCCAAGCATTTAACCACGCTCAAGTCCACTTACCTCAAACTCCGCTTCCTTATCGACACGGGAGTTCGTTTCGTTGGCCACGGATTGCAAAAGGACTTCCGAGTCATCAACCTGCTAGTGAGTCATTTTTCACGTGGTCTGTATAAACCGGTCAGGAAATTGGCCATCCTTTGTTATTCCATGTTAACGTTCTATGCGTTCCCGTTCTTAGGTCCTGAAAGACCAGGTCATAGACACAGTCTACCTCTTCCACATGCCCAGAAAAAGAATGATCTCCCTCCGTTTCCTGGCCTGGTATTTCCTGGGTAGGTTCATTTCTACTGTCCTGTCAACGTCTGTTCATGTAAAATACATATAAATGGACACATAGTTATTTCCTCTGTCCAGTTCTGTTGTATTTGGCTTTTTGTTTCAGACTTAAATATTCAGAGCGAGACCCATGACAGTATAGAGGACGCACGCACTGCTCTGCAGCTGTACAGGAAGTACTTAGAGCTGAGCCGCGGGGGGCAGGAAGAGTTCCGGAAAGTACTGAAGGGCCTTTATGAAAAAGGACGTAAACTAGACTGGAAAGTGCCCAGAGTCCGACTCTGCAGAGAGTCAGGGAAGCCCCTAAAGGTATGCAATAATATGACATACATACATACATATACATCTACTTATATATATGTGTGTGTGTGTATATGTGTATATGTATGTGTATATATATATATATATATATATGTGTGTGTGTATACTTAAATTATTTTATATATATATATATATGTGTGTGTATATATATTATATATATGTCTATGCCACACACACATCAAGAACTTTATGATATATATATATATATATAATATATATATAGTATTACAGATGATATTATAGATATATATATATATATATATATATATATATATATATATATATATAGTATATATATATGTGCACACACACACATCGAGAACATATATTATATATATATATATAATATATATATATGCACAACACACATATATATATATATATATATATCTATATATATACTATAATATACTGTATTACCAGATGTATTACTTAAATTATTTTATGGCATGTATATGTGTGGTGTGGTGGGTGTGTGTGTGTGTGTATATATATGTATATATATATATATATATATATATATATATATCTATATATATATATATATATATATATATATCTACATTGCATTGTAATATATTGTTCTAGATCACATATATTGCTCACTGTGAAATAGAAATCAATTAATTCAATTAACTGTCTGCCAATTAACATAAGGGCATTAATTGAGCCTGCTATTTCACTGAATAATCTATTTTTGCTCTCTGTTTGAGAATTCAACAGTGCTGTGGTACATATATTATACTCCCGTGTTTGGCTTTTTGTTTGTTTTTTTATAATTAATCCCCAGGATTTCTCGTTAACATGACAAAATGCAATTTTGAAAAGAGCTTCTGAGGGAACGGATCGTTCCAGGCGTTACAAAAGACACTAGAGTGACACGTGTGATGAGACTCCTTTTAATAATTGAAAACGATTGTAATCAGAGGAGGAAAGTACTTTAATATGTTCTCGCATAGGAAAATCATTTGCTGTAATTGCCTTTCAGCTGTTTTGTGCAGTTCATTTGTGTATAATTGATTTAATCCAAAATGCTTTTTTTTTTCTTTCCCCCCCACCCCCGTCTCTGTCAGGTACTGCGGTGTTTCCCTCGGTGCTCGGTTTATGATCGGAGTGAAATTCCTTTTGACATTCCAGCCTCAACGGTCTCCATGTTTTTCCACTCGTCCTCGATCCCGATGACAAAAAAAAAACAACAAAAAAGTGGTTTTATCGCTTATGCTCATAGTCATGCTGGTACAAACACTGAAATAACAAAACAAACACCGATTTATACCAGTTATTTTGGGATCGTGTGGACATGCGTTCGGAAAACTTAAGACTAGTGAAAAGAAACTAGTTTTTTTTTTTTTGCACCAGAACTACAAAGTTAGAAAAGTAGAAAAATCCCCGTTTTTATGACGTCAAAAAATTTCCACCTTGTTGTCAAAGAACATCCAGAAATTAAGAGAAAAAAATGCGCACACCGCTTGTTTACTTTGTTCAAGCACATTTTTTTATAATACAGAAACCTACATTTGATTTTTCTGGGTGAAATGGCCCATTTTTGTCCCCCGTCCCCCCCCCCCCCCCCCCCATTTGAATAAGATCTGGGCTCTGATATTAGTCCTTATCTTTTAATATTTCTCTAATAGAAGTTGGATTTGAACTATTCTCAGATCTTTGTTTAAAATCAGGTAAAGAGATGCAGCCTCATAGCATGACGTTACCACCACCATGCTTCATTATGGGTGTGGCTGAGAAGTTTTCTTGCGAAAAAGAAGGTCCTCATTAGGCCATGCCACAGATTTGCCCAAAGCCTGTGTGAAGAATATCATAAAGATTTCTTTATGATAGGCAATGACTCCAAAATACCAGCTATTCTGGTCTGTTGCTCCTTAAATGGTTCCCTAGACAGCCTTCTTCTTGACGGTGTTGAAACGGTGATCTCAAAGTAAGCATATAAAGAAATGTTCAAAACGCATAGACATTCCAGCATTTTAGAATTAGCCGAGCTTCCCAGTCTAGTTTAAATATAATGGCTATTAATGACTCCTTTTGAATTTGCTTTAAATGCTTATATTGAGTTTTTTTCAGTGTGGCATCACAAATGCATCGACGTATTTCTGACATCATCTCGTTTTGGCCTCGAACCCAAGCGGCCAAACCCAAACCCCCACCCCCTCAACAGCGCTTTGATTTTCCTGTCCAGTCAAACACTGCGCTTATCGAATTCTGATGTTGCTACAGGAAAACAAAGCAAATGAACGTTTGGGTGTGTGTGTGTGTGTGTGTGTGTGTGTGTGTGCGCGTGCGAGTGTGTATTTTGTAACCATGATGTGTACTTTGATAAAAAGGCAGCTGAATAAAAAAAAAATGTTTTTGATATTTGAGGTGATTTGGTTTTATTAAAACGTGGATTTTTTTTACAAATCATGAATAAAAAGAGAGGCGGAGAGGACTGATGTTTATATGCAAAATTAAAACATTAAAAAAAAGATTTAAAAACCTAATAATTAAGTTTAAGAAGGCTTCATACCGTTTTGTGTGTGTGTGTGTGTGTGTGTGCATCGTGCGATTCCTTCCAGAGAGTATACAACTATTTACCTACTATATTAAGATAATATACCATAAACCATAATGGACCAAATTCTTTTCTGAATTGTTAAAAGATGTCATTATTTATAAAACCAGATAAATTTTTTTACCTTTTTTTCATATGGTCACATGACGTCTAACAGAGAATGAACTATATATATCTATAGATATATATAATATATATGATATATATATATATATATATATATATCTATATATATATATATATATATATATATATATATATATATATATATATAATATACCACACACACACACACATACATCATATATTATAGCTGTCTATGCATGGAACGCTTGGCATAATGTAGGCTGACTGTCAAAGTGCACTATTACACACTCATTCACACAATTATTAACACACCGGCTTTAACACAAAACTACACAACTCTTAGACTATTTTTTTAAAGCACTAAGTGTGCGTGTGCAAAGGAAATTAGTAGGAGAATTGTGCGAGGAAATGATGAATTAAAAGAATCCTCAGGGAAACATAAACAAAACCAATGAACGAAATACAGGACAAATTTTACACATAAAAAGGAAGCAAGCATTCTTTCCCCCGACTAGTTTCCATTGCACATGCGCACTTGGTGCTTTCTTACTGCGTTCCGTTTGTTCATTTATACTGTTTATTTACTTCGATTCCATGTTCGGCAATACTCTATAAGTCATATTAAATGCATTAAACTAGCATTTCTGTTTAATAAAACATTCATTCATCATCATTCATCTTCTACCGCTATATATATCCGATCTTCCTCGGGTCACGGGGGAGCCTGTGCCTATCTCAGGCGTCTATGGGCATTAAGGCAGGATACACCCTGGATGGAATGCCAACCCATCGCAGGGCACACACACACACATTCACACACACATTCATACACTAGGGACAATTTTCCAAGGTGCCAATCAACCTACCGTGCATGTTTTTGGACCGGGAGGAAACCGGAGAACCCGGAGAAAAAACCCAATAAAAACATAACGACTATATTGTATTGTCATATATATATATATATATATATATATATATATATATATATATATATATCTTCCCTCGGGCCACGGGGAGTCTGTGTCTATCTCAGGCGTCTATGGGCATTAAGGCAGGATACACCCTGGATGGAATGCCAACCCATCGCAGGCACACACACACACACACCACACACACACACATACACATAAAAAAACAGCCCCCACACACCCACATTCAAAACAAGACAACTAGGGACAATTTTCCAAGTTTGCCAATCAACCTACCGTGCATGTTTTTGGACTGGGGGAGGAAACCGGAGAGAACCCGGAGAAAAACCCCCTGGGACAAGGGGAGAACATGCACAACCTCACACTCCACACACACACACGTGGCCGAGACGGGAATCGAACCCCCAGACCCTGGCGGTGTGAAGCAAACGTGCTAACCACTAAGCCACAGTGTCCCTATGTATGTATATATATATATATATATATATATATATATATATATATATATATATATATATATATATATAAATACTACTACTACTAATAATAAAAAAAACACCACAATAAAAATAATAGGATGATCTTTTCGCTGGGTGAAAGGAGCACTTGTGGAGGGACGGGAGCAGGAACTTTATGAAGAAGAAAAAAGGAAAAAAGAGAAAGAACGAAAAAGGGAAAGAAAGATGGCGTGACGTCACG
>JACRUU010000030.1:17296393-17298893 GCA_030449085.1 Kryptopterus vitreolus | reverse complement strand
CAAGCACCAGTGCGAGCGCTGCGGGCGGCGCTTTTTCACCCGGAAGGACGTGAGACGTCACGCCGTGGTGCACACGGGCAGAAGGGACTTCCTGTGCCCTCGCTGTGCTCAGCGCTTCGGCCGGCGCGACCACCTGACTCGCCACCTTGAAGAAGAGTCACGCCCAGGAGCTGGACGCGCTCGTCGCGGCGGCGCCCCCCGGGGCGGCGAAGGAAGAGCCGGGTCCCGTCTTGTGCGCCTCGGGGTCCCCGAAGGACGCCTCGGAAGCCTTTTCCATGGGCGTCTTCAATCCTCAGGGTCTGCAGGGCGCATCTACCTCCGGGGTCAGCCACCATCACGCCGTGGTGCCGGGGCCTTTGTCCGGCCCTATGGGCGTGGGCTGCTATTTTGAGCCGAGCAAGCACCCGCCGCAGCAGTTCCACGAGGCTCAGCGGTACCAGCCCGCGTCTGCTACCTCATATCTGAAAGCGGAGATGGAGAACTTCCTGAATGAGCTCCAGTGCGGCCCGATGCCGCCGCAGGCTACGGTCGCGACCTCGGCGTCCAGGCCGAGCGACCTCCTTCCCGACAGCCTGGGAGGCCAGAGCGCCCACTTCACCCTCAGGAACTCCTTCGCCACGGCCGAGGCTTCTCCCGCCGCTGCTAACGTGGACCTCTCGCCGCTGCTGGGCTTCCTGCCGTTTGGCCTGTCGCCGTACAGCGCCCCCTTGAGTTCAGGAGGCCTGGTGATGGGATACTCTACCACTACCGCCGATTGCTCGCCGACTCCTACCTCTCAGCTCTCCGGGCCTCTCGCCTCGTTCCAGCCGCAGCTGCACGAGCCTCAGGGCTTGGGGCATTTAAATCAGCCTCCCGGTTTCGCTCCTACTCTACCTCGATTTCATCAAGCCTTCCAACAGTGATGTTCCTTCACAAAACGATGGCGCGTGTTCACGCCAACAGGCTTAAACAACACACACACACACACACACACACACACACACGACGCGGTGCACTCGCCGAACTTCGACTGAAGGCTCTTACTTTACAGATGCCTCTCGATAAATTCTGTAGAATAAGATGATTTGTGAGAATTTTGGATTGAATAGAGATTGTTTTTAGAATAGTTTTTTTTTTGTTTGTTTGTTTGTTTGTTTTTTTGGGACTTAGGATATATATTTTTATTAGTAGTTCTTGGCTTTATTTGATTGTAGTGATTTACGCTGTGCTTTAGAGTCGTTTTTAGTATTGAGAAGTCCGCATTGAACTAAACTGAGGAAAAATACGACGACGCGCAAAAGTCAGAGACCGACGTTTATTCCGTCTCCGGCGCCACGAGGTGCATGCAGGACATCATGGGGAAGGGGGGGGGTGAGAAAAAGCAAATTTGGTAAAAATATTATCAAAACAAAGCGCTACCACCAGGTGGCGCATCAAATATACTTCAACGAACCTATCCATTGTTAAGTAGTGCATTTTATATATATATATCTATAGATTATATATATATATATTATATATATATATATATATATATATATATATATATAGATATTATATATATATAATATATAATATATATATATATATATATAATATATTATATATATTTATATATATATATATATATATATATATATATATATATATATATATATATATATATAGAGGACATGGTGGCTTAGTGGTTAGTACGTGGCTTAGTGGTTAGCACTCACACCTCCAGGATCCGGTTCGATTCCCGTCCCGGCCATGTGTGTGTGTGTGGAGATTGCATGTTCAGGGTTTTTTTTTTCCACGGGTTCTCCGGTTTCCTCCCAGGTCCAAAAACATGCACGGTAGGTTGATTGGCACCTTGGAAAATTGTCCCTAGTGTATGAATGAATGTGTGTGTGTGTGTGTGTGTGTGTGCCCTGTGATGGGTTGGCATTCCATCCAGGGTGTATCCTGCCTTAATGCCCATAGACGCCTGAGATAGGCACAGACTCCCCGTGACCCGAGGGAAGATCGGATAAAGAATGAATCATATATATATATATATATATATATATATATATATATATATATATATATATATATATATATATATATGAATATATATCTGAATATATATATAATATATATAAATGCTGGAAATAGAATAGAATAAAAGCCTTTATTTAGTCACATATACATTACAGCACAGTGAAATTCTTTCTTCCCATATCTCAGCTTTTTTTTTGGACCCTGGGGTCAGAACGCAGGGTCAGCCATGATACGGCGCCCCCTAGAGCACAGAGGGGTTAAGGCCCTTGCTCAAGGACCCAAGACTAGCTGGCAGCTTGGCAATACCGGGGCTCGAACCCCCGACCTTCCGATCAGCAGCCCAGCGCCTTAGACCACTGAACTACGACTACCCGCCCCCCCCCCCCCCCCCCCCTTACTGGTAAATTACTTAAATTTACCAAAGGTAACAAAATTACTGGTCTCAAGCACAATAAAGTTTGTAAGCATTTTTGGCCAGATCTCGCTGTGCATGGAG
>JACRUU010000030.1:17263893-17293893 GCA_030449085.1 Kryptopterus vitreolus | reverse complement strand
GATGGTTTACATGGTTAATATGTCCAATCGTGACACTTGTCGTCTCTCAGTCGGCCTTTTTTTTTTCCACATTTCAAATCTTTTTCACATGTTTGGGAAGGGGGGGAAAAGGAAGAAGAAGAAGAAGGCTGAATTCGTGTACATGGTAACAAATTCATGGATGACAGAGAAAATAAAGTATCTTCAAGACACCCCAGTCTTTGTTCTTTACACCAACTTTGTGTGATTTGGAAAAATGCATGTGCCTCAGGGGGTTTCTCTCTGCGTTTTCCGGTCCAAAAACATGCACGGTAGGTTGATTGGCACCTTGTGTGTGTGTCCTGCGATGGGTTGGCATTCCATCCAGGGTGTATCCTGCCTTAATGCTCAGACTCCTGAGATAGGCACAGACTCCCCGTGACCCAAGGGAAGATCAGATAAAGCGGTAGAAGATGAATGAATGAATAATAATAATAACCAAGGGGCACGGTTGGCTTATTGGTTAGCACGTTCCCCTCACACCTCCAGGGTTGGGGGTTCGATTCCCGTCTCCGCCATGTGTGTATGTGGAGTTTGCATGTTCTCCCCGTGCCTCAGGGGGTTTCTGCGTTCTCCGGTTTTCCCAGCTGGTCCAAAAACATGGACGGTAGGTTGATTGGCACCTTGGAAAATTGTCCCTAGTGTATGAATGTGTGTGTGTGTGTGTGCTCTGTGATGGGTTGGCATTCCATCCAGGGTGTATCCTGCCTTAATGCCCATTGACGCACAGACTCCCCGTGACCCGAGGGAAGATCGGATAAAGCGGTAGAAGATGAATGAAAGTGAAATTCTTGTTTTAAAAGCATATAACTGGGTGGGAATGGGGCGCGGTGGCTTAATGGGTGGCTTAGCACGTTCGCCTCACACCTCCAGGGTCGGGGGTTCGATTCCCGCCTCCGCCATGTGTGTGTGTGGAGTTTGCATGTTCTCCCCGTGCCTCAGGGTTTTTTTTCTCCGGGTTCTCCGGTTTCCTCCCCCTGGTCCAGAAACATGCACGGTAGGTTGATTGGCACCTTGGAAAATTGTCCAACGTGTATGAATGTGTGAATGCGAGTGTGTGTGTGTTTCACCCGGCGATGGGTTGGCATTCCATACAGGGTGTATCCTGCCTTGATGCCCGAGATAGGCTCCCCGTGGCCCGAGGGAAGATCGGATAAAGCGGTAGAAGATGAATGAATGAATAACTGGATGGGATGAAAACCAGTTTTCCCAACAATATATTTACAGCAGGAGTCCCGCATCCAGACCAATTTATACTCATATATACATATTATTATGATCTAATTTATACAGCTGAGAAGTTCAGGATAAAGGGTCTTGCTCATTGGTCCAGCAGTGGCAGCTTTGTGGTGGTGGGATTTAAATTCATGACGCAATCACAAGTCCAACATCTTAACCACTCAACTCTGCTTAATACATGGTCATACTTTAGATTTTTTACCGATAAGAACAGATTTGCATTAAGTAGTAATCATTATACTATTAAAAATAGTGATTCTGCATGAAATAAAATATGTAAATAATTCTTACAAGATATTCAAAGTCAAGTAACCAAAGTTGATTGCTCTTTATTTTAATTAAAAGGGAGGGGGTGTGGCTCAGTGGTCTAAGGCGCTAGGCTGCTGATTGGAAGATCCGGGTTCGAGCCCCGGTATGGCCAAGCTGCCGCCCTTGGGTCCTTGAGCAAGACCCTTAACCCTCTGTGCTCCAGGGGCGCCGTATCATTGGCTGACCCTGCGCTCTGACCCCAGCTATCAACATCAAATCTGGGATATGCGAAGAAAACGAATTTCACTGTGCTGTAATGTATATGGGGGCACGGTGGCATAGTGGTTAGCACAGTCGCCTCACACCGACAGGATCCCGGTTCGATTCCCGTCTCGGTCATGTGTGTGTGGAGTTTGCATGTTCTCCCCGTGCCTCAGGGGTTTTTCTCCGGGTTCTCCGGTTTCCCCCCGGTCCAAAAACATGCACGGTAGGTTGATTGGCACTTTGGAAAATTGTCCCTAGTGTATGAATGTGTGTGTGAATGTGTATGTGTGCCCTGCGATGGGTTGGCATTCCATCCAGAGTGTATCCTGCCTTAATGCCCATAGACGCCTGAGATAGGCACAGACTCCCCGTGACCCGAGGGAAGATCGGATAAAGCGGTAGAAGATGAATGAATGAATGTAATGTATATGTGACCAATAAAGGATATTATTAGATTATTATTATAAAATAAAAGACTGATTACTGGTTAGAGTCATGTTATTTATTTATTTATTCAAGAAATAAATGCAATATATTATTTTTCCTCTTATTTTTCTCTCATTCATTTAATTTGCTCATTGATGTGCCAGCTGCCTCACACCTCCCGGGTCAAGGGGTTCGATTTCCGTCTCCGCCATATATGTGTGTGTGTGGAGTTTGCATGTTCTCCTCAGGGGGTTTCTCTCCGGGTTCTCCGGTTTCCTCCTTCCGTACTCAGGGTTTTTTTTTAAACATGCTTGTTTCAGGTCATTTGGAAAACAAACTTCCTGGGTGACATCTTTTATAACGTATATAACAACACTACGTTGTTGTTGTTTTTTTTAAGAATAATAATATTAATAACAGGCGCACGGTGGCTTTGTGGTTAGCACGTTCGCCTCACACCCAGACAAGGTCCGGGTTCGATTCCCGCCTAGGCCATGTGTGTGTGGAGTTTGTGCATGTTCTCTCCCCGTGCCTCAGGGGGTTTTTTCTCCGGGTTCTCCGGTTTCCTCCCCCGGTCCAAAAACATGTACGGTAGGTTGATTGGCACCTTGGAAAATTGTCCCTAGTGTATGAGTGTGTGTGTGTGGTGTGTGTGTGTGTGTGTGTGTGTGTGTGTGTGTGTGTGTGTGTGTGCCCTGCGATGGGTTGGCATTCCATCCAGGGTGTATCCTGCCTTAATACCCATAGACGCCTGAGATAGACACAGACTCCCCGTGACCCGAGGGAAGATCGGATAAAGCAATAGAAGGTGAATGAATGAATGAATGAATGAATGAATGAATGATAATAACAATAATAACCACTTATTACTAATTGATCTGCGTAGTAAACAGGCACGCGCACGGCCAACTACAGCACGCAAGGACCTCTGGTTAACTCTCAAAAGACTCTTTAGTAAGCATATAGCGCACTACGTAGGGCGCACTAGGTAGGGACGACAAGATTATTTAGGGCACTAGTCTAGGAAAGTAGGTGCTATATGGAGTACAGCCAGTCTATTGCCGGAGAGGGGCGCTGCTGATCTGTTTTATACAGTGTATATACACACACACACACACACACACACACAAACATTTGAAAAAAAAAGCTAATATATATATATATATATAAATACAACGGTTTTGTTTATTTGTGTTTATGTCTCGGTTGGTGTTTGTGTTGAGAATTTACACATGATAAACGTACACTAGCCGGTTCATTTCCATAAAATGGCAGACGAGGCTCTTTTCCAGTTCCTCCATAATGAACTTATACAGTACGTGAACAACGCAGAAGGCGGAGAGAACGTAAGTTTATACATATTATTATTATAAAGATGATTTGTTTTATAATTAAAGTTTTTTTTAATCGTTTTGTATGTGCACAGTGTTGTTCTGTTGCAGCCTGATGTTACAACCGTTCAAATTGTTTTTATCTCTCATTAAGCTACACTATCCCATAATAATAACAACAACAATGTGAAAACAGAATACTAGTATTGTCTTTGTTTGTTTGTTTGTTTGTTAACCCCTGGAAATATCACACAAAACATTCTTCTTCAGCTCCTTTGAACAACACTTGAACCCTCTCCCTGATGCTTCCTGAGATGGTCCTCCACCTTGACTGGAGTCTGTATGTGGAAAGGTCGAATGTCATTTTGGAACGACGCGTGCTTCTGGACAGAAAGCCTCGGAGATGACGAAGCATAAACCCAAAGCATGAGGTCAAAGAGACAAGTATTGAATATCCCCAGCGGCTTTCCTATTTCCCATCGTTCTTGTATGGAAAAAAGAGTGGCACAGGACTCTTCCAAAGACCGGGTTGTCTGGTCAAACTGAAAGCGAATTTGGCCTGCCGCTTCACGTAGTGTAGGATTGTCTTAAAATCAAGCTGTGCTGCTTTAAAGCGTGCGTTGATAATAAACTCCCACAATGCATGCGACTGTTACCCGCGAGGTGACGGCATCCCGCCACTAGTGGGCAGCGTATCCCACATCGCCGTTTACCATGGGGCGAACAAGCGGAATTGAGAAATTTCGACAAATTATCCTTTCAAGAAAGACAGAGTGGGTGTAGCTCAGCGGTCTAAGTGTTGCTGGGATGCAGAGCGGAAGGTCCGGGTTCGAGCCCCGGTATGGCTTGGGGTCCTTGAGCAAGACCCTTAACCCTCTGTGCTCCAGGGGTCCATGGTTGACCCTGGTTGTGTCGCATTTCTTCCTTTTGAGAATGACGGAGGTCCGTGTGCTCTTGGGAATCTTCAGTGCTGCGTCGATGGCTTTGCGCTGATCTGCGTTGTCGGCCGAGAGTCCGTCTATACACAGGGTCTCTCCAGTCAATAAACTTGTAAACAGGTAAACACCAGTCGAAATTTGGAAACATCTCGGCAAGAGATTCGAAAGCTACCTGAGGTCAAGTGTTATTGTCATTATGGGGTGCTGAGTGTAGATTAATGAGGAAAAATTCATCTAAAGGATTGGTAGCAGGAAGGGGTGGGGGGGGGGGTGGGGGGGGTCAAGGTGGCTTAGTGGTTAGCGCGTTCGCCTCACACCTTCAGGATCGGGCTTCGATTCCCGCCTTCGCCGTGTGTGTGCATGTTCTCTCTCCCCGTGCCTCAGAGGGTTTTTTCTCCGGGTTCTCCGGTTTCCTTCCCCCGGTCCAAAAACATGCACGGTAGGTTGATTGGCACGTTGGAAAATTTGTCAATAATGTGTGTGTGTGTGTGTGTGTGTGTGTGTGTGTGTGTCCTGCGATGGGTTGGCATTCCATCCAGGGTGCGTCCTGCCTTAATGCCCATAGACGCCTGAGGCTCCCCGTGACCCGAGAGAAGATCGGATAAAGCAGTAGAGAATGAATGAATGAATTGTATCACGAATGCGAATACTTTCCAAATTCAATGTGTTTTTGGTATAAAATATGCATGATAATTATTTGTGTGTTTAGGAAAATGGACGGTGTGTTTCGAAGCTGGAGAACATGGGATTTCGGGTGGGACAAGGTCTCATTGAAAGGCAAGTGAGGATTGTAGGGCCAGCCTGAAGGTTGGCCTCTGGGGACCCTTGATTTGTCCATTTATGTCATACTTGAGAAAAAAAAAGGAGGGGGGGTGGCTCAGTGGTCTAAGGCTGCTGATCGGAAGATCCGGGTTCGAGCCCCGGTATTGCCAAGCTGCCGCCCGTGGGTCCTTGAGCAAGACCCCTAACCCTCTGTGCTCCAGGGGGGAAAAACTTGTGGAAATTAAGGACCAGCTTCCGTTACAGAGTTGTTAGCTAGAGAAGCCATTTGCCAAAGATGTATTTTACCCCTATGTATTTATACGCCGAGTAGTTGGTTGAGGCATGAGAACCTTACTGAAGGGCCCAGGAGTGGCACCATGGTGACCCTTTCAATCAGAAATCCAATATAATAATGTAGAATGCTATGCAGTTGTATAACACGGTTACCATTGCTCGAACCCCGACCTTCCGATCAATAACCCTGCGCCTTAAACTGTGCAATATTTAATAATTAAATACCTGAGTGGGGCACGGTGGCTTAGTGGTTAGCACGTTCGCCTCACACCGCCAGGGTCCGGGTTCGATTCCCGTCTCGGCCATGTGTGTGTGGAGTTTGCATGTTCTCCCCGTGCCTCAGGGGGTTTTCTCCGGTTTCCTCCCCCGGTCCAAAAACATGCACGGTAGGTTGATTGGCACCTTGGAAAATTGTCCCTAGTGTGTGAATGTGTGTGTGTGTGCCCTGCGATGGGTTGACATTCCATCCAGGGTGTATCCTGCCTTAATGCCCATAGACGCCTGAGATAGGCACAGACTCCCCGTGACCCGAGGGAAGATCGGATAAAGCGGTAGAAGATGAATGAATGAATGAATACCTAAGTGAAAATAATAACGAGTTTCCTTAAATGACCTACTTTACTCTGGGGAGTGGTAGCTCAGTGCTTTGGGTTACGGACCAGAAGCTTGCGGGTTCCAGCCCTGCTATCGCTTATTTTCTTCTTCTATTCTTCCACTACGGAGGGACATTTTGAACAGACTGGAATTGACCGCGGTGGCATTTACCGTCTCGGCAGGTTCACCAAGGAAACGGCGCGCTTTAAAGACGAGCTCGACGTCATGAAGTTCATCTGCAAAGATTTCTGGACCTGCGTGTTTAAGAAGCAAATCGACAACCTGAGAACAAACCACCAAGTAAGTGCAATTCGTCGACTGGTATCAGCAACATTTTTCTGATCACAATAGTGAAAATCGTATCGACAGTAAGAATATCCTGTGTACGTTCATATTGCGTCAACTGGTCGCAATATGAATATAGGTGGTCACTCAATGGTTAAGGCATTGGCCCCTTAACCCTAAGGCAGGGCTCCTTAACCCTTATTTGCTCCGGTGTCAGTCGCTCTGTATAAGGATGTCTGGTAAATGCTGTAAATGTAACTACACTCATGTAACTGACTCTATGTTGTTTGTTTTCCTTTTTTGTTTTGCCAGGGTATTTATGTCCTACAGGATAACAAGTTCCGGTTATTGACCCAAATGTCTGCTGGTAAACAGTATCTGGAACATGCTCCTAAGGTAAACGTGCACTCTGGCAAAGTTTTACTTAAAATCCTTTTAACTCTATTATTCTGTCAGAAATAGAAATTATTGCACTATTGGCGCACACACACACACACACACATTTATGCACTCTTTCACGCTATTCTACTTGTTTAATGGGAGTTGTGAAGATACTGAAGAACCCCGGCACACCCGGTCGCATTGTGTCTCTTTGGTTACACTAAAACGACTGGATTTCACTCAAAAACGCCCATTAAACCCCAAAACGTCTTGTCTCCTATGTTGATGTTGGTTTGTCTCCCCTGCAGTATTTGGCGTTTACCTGCGGCCTGGTGAGAGGCGGACTCTACAATCTCGGTGTAAAGAGCATCGTCACGGCTGAGGTGTCCGTCATGCCTGCTTGTACGGAGAACAGTTTTTGTAGTAATCAACACACACACACACACACACACATACACACACACACACACACACACACACTATATATATCTATATATATATATATATATATATATATATAATATATATATATAATATATATATATACTACTTTTAAATATGAACACTGGAAAAGATAGGGAGAAAAAGAATTAATTTGGGAGAGACAGAAACACAGGATGGAAATGGGGAGAGAGAGACCAGATGGGGTGTAAGTGATGAAGATAAACAGAGACAGAAAAGACAGGATGGAGATGAAAAGGGGGACAGTATGAGAGAGAGAGAGAGCGAGAGAGAGAGAGAGATCACTGCACTAATATTGCATGCAACTGAAACATGCTCAACCCTTTTCTTCTTCTTCTTATCTTCTCAGGTAAATTCCAGGTGATGATCCAGAAGATGTAAAACACTGAACATGAAAGCAAATTCCAGTATAATATATATATATATATATATATATATATATATATATATATATACACATATATAGTATATCCATTTCTGCATTCTGCCATTCTTTTTGGAATTCTGATTTTATTTCATTATTAGTTTTTCAATTTTCATTGAAGCCTCTTTCAAAAACCTGTGCATGCAATCTAAAGCATGCATGCTGAGGTCAAGCCTTTATTGTACTGTGTTCACTTGTACCCATAACTTAGATTTTTTTTTTATTGGTATTATACTTTATCTATTAAATCACATTTGCACAAGTTTATCATAAAAATGTGTTATGTTGGATTCTTTCCATCATGTTTTATTCAAAGGTAGGGTATATTATTGCCACAGTTTGTTAAATTGTATACATATATATATATATATATACAGATATATATATATAGATGTATGTATATGTATGTATGTATGTATGTGTATATATATATATATATATATATAGGGGCACGGTGGCTTAGTGGTTAGCACGTTCGCCTCACACCGCCAGGGTCCGGGTTCGATTCCCGTCTCGGCCATGTGTGTGTGGAGTTTGTGCATGTTCTCCCCGTGCCTCGGGTTTTTTCTCCGGTTTCCTCCCCCAGTCCAAAAACATGCACGGTAGGTTGATTGGCACCTTGGAAAATTGTCCCTAGTGTATGAATGTGTGTGAATGTGTGTGTGTGTGTGTGTGTCCTGTGATGGGTTGGCATTCCATCCAGGGTGTATCCTGCCTTAATGCCCATAGACGCCTGAGATAGGCACAGACTCCCCGTGACCCGAGGGAAGATCGGATAAAGCGGTAGAAGATGAATGAATGAGAATATATATATATATAGAGAGAGAGAGAGAGAGAGAGAATCTGCAATTTTGGCATCCTGACTCCGCGTTAACTGCTTGTAGGTTTGGTCATTTTTATCTGCAACCATCTGGGGTCTACTGTACCTACTTAAGTATCTTTTTTAGCATTAAAAAATTATAGTGATATTAAAGTATTTCCATTTGGTAAGACTTTACCCACATTTCAAAGTCAAATATATTATTATTTGTTTTTTTTTTTTATGACAAAATCAGTAATTCATTTTATTCATGAGTAGACCGTGTACACAACAGACTTCCCAGTAAAGATCTACTACTACTATCCAAAATCTGTAATCTCTGGTAGTGTATTTATTTAAAGCAAAGATACAAGTTTACAGTTCTAGCTGTACATTTGCAACAGTAAATGTACTGTTCAGAAAAAAAAGTGCAACAGCATTTGCCATTAAAATATACGTAATCCAGTGTACTATGATTACTATGATTACCAATTGTACATGTTCCAATTGTCAGTTTCACAAGACTGCTTAATCAAGTCAGTTTAAATGCAAGGGCTCTAAAGGCTTTATGGAGTTTGGTCATGCTGGAACAGATTTTGGGAGGTATATACTAATTCAGTGGAAAATTAAATTCTAACCCATATATATGACGTGTATATATACATACTGCCTTTAATTTGACAAAAATTTATAATACAACACGGGACACGGTGGTTTAGTGGTTAGCACATTCGCCTCACACCTCCAGGGTCCGGGTTCGATTCCCGTCTCGACCGTGTGTGTGTGTGTGTGTGGAGTGTGCATGTTTTCCCGGTGCCTCAAGGGGTTTTTCTCCGGGTTCTCTGGTTTCCTCACTGGTCCAAAAACATGCACGGTAGGTTGATTGGCACCTTGGAAAATTGTCCCTAGTATGTGAATGTGTGTGAGTGTGTGTGTCCTGTGATGGGTTGGCATTCCATCCAGGGTGTGTCATGCCTTAATGCCAAAGTCGCCTGAGATAGACACAGACTCCCCGTGACCTGAGGGAAGATCGGATATATTAAATAATTAATTATAATACAACACTGTTCTGTCTATTAAGAGGTGGTAGCCCTCTAGATTATGATCATGGGTTCAAACCCCACCACCACCAAGCTGCCACTAGTGGACCCTTGAGCAAGGTCCTTAACCCTCAGTTTCAAGTCACTCTGGATAAGGGTGTAAATGTAATCAGCTAGGGAGGTGGTAGCTCAATGATTAAGGCATTGGCCTTTGGGGTTCAAATCCCACAACAAGCCAAGTGGGCCCTTGCGAAAGGCCCTTAACCCTCGATTGCTCATTTGTAATTCGATCTCGATAAGGATGTCTGCCAAATGCGGTAAAAGTCAATGTCATTAATGCACAAAATGCTGTAGAATAATTTAGAAACACAGTGAATATGCCAAGACGTCTCATAGTTGCCTTTATTGTCATTGTAATTCTGCAGTATTATTCAGTTGCTTGTGCGGACGTGCTTTCCACGTGTTCACAGAGAGTCTCGCTCGATATGAACTAGAATTATAGTATAGTATACTAGAAGTATAGTAATAGTATGATGACGGATGTGACAGCATTGTTGGATTTAATTCTATCACAAAGAATCGAGTATCAAAAATATATATTTAATCGGAAATGTATTGGGATGTATAGGGGCACGGTGGCCTCACACCGCCAGGGTTCGATTCCCATCTCGGCCTTGTGTGTGTGTGTGTGTGGAGTTTGCATGTTCTCCCCGTGCCTCAGGGGGTTTTTTTCTCCGGGTTCTCCGGTTCCTCCTCCTTCCTCCCGGTCCAAAAACATGCACGGTAGGTTGATTGGCACCTTGGAAAATTGTCCCTAGTGTATGAATGTGTGTGTGTGTGTGAATGTGTGTGTGTGTGTGTGTCCTGTGATGGGTTGGCATTCCATCCAGTGTGTATCCTGCCTTAATGCCCATAGACGCCTGAGATAGACACAGACTCCCCGTGACCCGAGGGAAGATCGGATAAAGCGCTAGAAGATGAATGAATGAATGAATGTATTGTAATGTGTATTGTAATTATTCGCGAAAACAAACAACAGATTTGTGCACAAAACATTTTTTTTAAATACCCCGGAAATAAGTCATCTTTCGTGGAGTAGGAGAAGGGAGAAGTCACGTGGGGCAAAGCGCTCCTTTGACGTGACCAATAGGAACGCGAGTTGACGCTATCCGCCGTCGCCATTGGCTGATTTTTAAACGCGGACCAACGGCGCAGATTTTTCAAACTCATTCGGACTGTTGGGACTCGGACGCGGTCGTTGAGAGTCGTCGTCGTCGTCGTTGTTGTTGTTGTTTTTATTGACATTATTCAGCGGCAATAGACGATTATTTTGAAGGTGAGACGGATTTAACTGAGTTTCGGGGTGTGAATTGTTTATTTATGATATACGTTATAGGAGTTTGCTACGGTAAAGTCGAGTGGGTGGTGTGTGGGTGTGGTGTGTGTGTGTGTGTGTGTGTGTGTGTATGTGTAGAGCCTCCATCTTCTGTTGTATCGCAGGCACTACCGGGCGAACTATCCCTTTATTCCCAGTTAATTATTATTATTATTAACTTGTTGTTGTTATTTTTATTATTATTGTATTTTTTAATCGTTAATTTTATTCACTTTTTTTGTTTGTTAGTTTAGTAACTTTTATATATTTCGATATATCCAACTTCACCATGTGTGTTTTGCAGACGCCTCGGGTTTAGAAGATGGACGCCCAGCAGTCTAGAGACACTGCTGATCAGTACTCATTCGATGCCCCGTCTCATGTAATGCACGATTTTAGCTCTGACTCTGAAGATAATGCTGATCACTGGTTTGGTAAGGTTTTTTTAATCATGTAAATAAATAATTTGCATATATCTTTCCCCTGGATAACCTGTTAAAATGCCTCTTTTCTCCAGTGAAACTCTAATTTCTCGATATACAGCTCAAGCACTGTGTGTATGTGTATGTGTATGTGTGTGTGTGTATATATTTTATATATATATATATATATATATATATATATATATATATATATATATATATATAATAATAGAGAGAGATTGATATTGTTTTTGCTGTTTTTCCATTTCCCCCAAACTATTTCTTTTGCATTTTGTGTATTTATTTATTCTTGAAACAGACCTGAAGCCTGTATTGGTTTTTCATAGTTGATAATAATAATAATAGCCTTTATTGGTCACGTATACATTACAGCACAGTGAAATTCTTTTCTTTGCATATCCCAGTTTGATGTTGGTAGTTGGGGTCAGAGCCATGATACGGCGCCCCTGGAGCACAGAGGGTTAAGGGTCTTGCTCAAGGACCCAAGGGCGGCAGCTTGGCCATACCGGGGCTCGAACCCGGATCTTCCGATCAGCAGCCCAGTGCTTTAGACCGTTGAGCTGATCCCGATCCGAAAAATGTCCACTAAAGTTTTCCTCCTCCTTTTTATTATCCTTTATTTATTACTATTATTATTATTATTTATTACCCTAGACATAATGGCTACCCCGGCGAACGGGGAAATGGAGCAACTCACAACCCCCCTGAGGGTGCCGAAACCTTTTGAGGGGATGCACAGTGAAGACCTGCCCAAAGCCATTGTCTCGCCCATGGTCCATGTGGCCGACACACAGCCATCAGGTTGGACTTGTGGAGCTGATTCTGATACTGATATTGTGTATTACGGTTTTAAGTGTAAGCGTGTAGAAAAACACCGTTTGTATGTCTCATTTCCGCCAGGTGATGGTCATGAAAGCACCGCCCCAGAACCTCCATCTAACATTGTTACGTCATGGGGAGACGGCAGACCGGACGGAGCTCCTAATCAAGCTCAGAAGAATAACATTCCTGCTCAGCCACGCCGGTACAAATCGTTTGTGTTTCGTACTGTATTGAGGTGTAGCTCACGGTTATTGCATTTAATGAGGCAAAAAAAAAGAGGAGTTGCAGATTACACTGATTTATTTGAGTATTAATGTGAATTCCACCTTTTTTTTATTTACATTTTTTTTAATGTACTGGGGTGTGGACGGGGAATAATTGAGAGAATTATTAGATGTGTAAAGCAGGGTTTTTTTTTCCCTCCCCTCCCCTACAGAGTATTGAAGCGTCCTGTGGTCAAAGAGCGACCCCAAGCTCCTTCGACGCCTCCCGTAATAAAAAAGAGAAGGTAAGGACATCTCCGGGGTACAAAATTGGACTGGCTTTTATTGCAGTGCTCAGCTTGAGGTGCTGTTGATGTTTCCAGAGTTATTCCGATCCCACGGAGAACAGTTACTCGTCCATCGAGGAGGTAAAAGTGACTTCTCGGTTTGGTGCACCGGGTTCACAGTGGTGATTTAAAAAAAAAAAAAAAAAAAAAAAAAAGAATATGGGTTGTGGTCACCCGTGACATGCTTTTAGATCACGACTTTAAAAAGGAACATTTGAGTCGTTGCAATTTGCATTCGATGAAATGTTGCTAAACGTGGACGGCACTTTTTTTTTTTGTGCAGGAGCTCGACGAGTACAAAGCAAGTTCGCCGTAGCACTGCTGCGGCCAGGCGTAGCGGCAGGCTAAAGAACAAACCGCCCGTGCCTTCAGCTCCTGCAGCAGCTCCCTCTACTAACCAGTAAGTGACGGTAACGTGAAACTTAATTGACGATGGAAACGAATGCCATTGACAAAGCCGATGTTTGTGACCCGCAGGCAGAAGAGCACCGAGCAGCAGGAGCTGGAGCGCATCGAGGCTCTCCAGAAAGAAGTGGCTGAGCAGCGCAAGAGGAATGAAGCGAGCTTTAGAGCCGCACTGGCCGGAAGTAAGTCGGCAACCAATTTGCCGGTGTTAATTATTTTTTTGTTTTTATTCGTCTGTTGAACACGACTGACTTGACTGTTAAAGGTCAGCCGCCAAAGAAACACATCCTGTCCTCCACCATTCCCAAAGAGTTCAACTTCCGCTCCGACAGCCGACCGAAAACCCACACGGAAGCTTCGGACACGACGTATAAAGAGTGCAACTTTACTTCGCAACTGCGCAAGCACCCATCCTCACCTGTGAGTATCTGCGCTTGAACATCTGGGACAGGTGTTCAAATATTTCTCATGTGATCTGCTATTATAATATAAATGGTCACGATTCGGATTGTAAATCCCACACCTGGTTTGTTATTCATTCAAACCAAGGGGCAATTAAAAAGAATGTTCTGGCAAAACTCCACTTGGAAAATGCCATTTGATATTGCTGTTTATATTTTAAGTGGTCAAAGTAGTGAATCTGTATTATTACATCCGACCATGTATTTCTTTTGATTGAGGAGTTTGTGCACCAGTTTATCTCCTGGTTTCTTTCCCTCTCTTTCCTCCTCTTATGAAGTCAGAGATGTATTTAAACAGGACCCGAGCAACTGTTCATACTAACCGGTTTGTTTCCGCAGTTAAAGGCTCACAAGGGCAGCACGGTGCCCAAGCCCTTCAATCTCTCCACCGGCCACAAGAGGAAACTGGAGGAAGGCAGCTCCTACGTGTCTATGGCCGAGCAGATAGAGCAGTTCCAAAAGCGCACACCGACCCGTTATCATCTGCGCAGCCGGCAGAGTCAGGAAAGGGGTGTGTCCAATCTTCTCTTTGTGCTGGTTTAATTTTTCTTGGCTTTCTAGTACCCAGAGAGAGAGAGATGGGTATCATGATGGCTATAAGGTGTGTGTGTGTGTGTGTGTGTGTATGTATGTATGTATATGTGTGTGTATATATATGTATGTGTGTGTGTGTGTGTGTGTGTGTATGTATGTATATATATATATACATACACACACACACACCTGGCTATATTAAAAGGCGAAATTATTTTTAATTTTATTATACATTTACTTAAAAATAAAAAAATGAGAAATACTGCTGTAGTTGTGTGTTGGGCTCTAGGGGGCAGTGTGTACATAGTTTTCTCTAACGGGCTAATTAAAAATGAGTTTACCTTTTAATAGTTTACTGTTCTTTGTTTCAGATGTCACATTGGCTGTTAACTGTTTATTATTTATTAATAAAAATGTATTGTTTGCATTGCCTCATATAAAATCTATTGATGTGCTGCTAGAATTTTTCCCCACTCATCACACAGTGCAGAAAGTAAGATTGCGTTTTTGTCCTCAGGTCCATCACCAGTGAAGACTGAGAAGCCTAAGGTCACTCACCCTCATACCCCTCAGCTCCTGACCCGCCAGAGGAGCCGCCCTACCGCGGTGAAGAGCGCCGCCGAGCTCGAAGCGGAAGAAGCAGAAAAACTGCAGCAGTACGTAGCGCTCGCCTGTTCCTGCAAAAGGCGCCGCTATCGAAGTTACACGGTCACGTGATTTTCACATCCTTGTCTCTCAGGTTTAAATTCAAAGCACTGGAGCTCAATCGCAAGATCCTCGAAGGGGCCTTGGCTCCAAAGAAACCAGCTCCCAAAGAAGCGACGCGTCCCGAAGGCTTCCAGCTGGAGGTGGAGAAACGTCTGCAGGAGCGCCATGCCGCCAAGAAAAAAGAAGAGCAGGAAGACCATACCTTCCACTCCAGACCCTTACCAACACGGATCCTGGAGGAAGTCGTGGTAAGAAGGAAGGATTAATCATGGGATATATTTCAGTGTTGCATGTATTGGTTCTGGTCCACCAGGAAGGACGTGATCTGTGGGTGCTCAATGCTTTTCCTTTGTTTTTTTTTGTTTTTTTAAATAGGGTGTCCCAGAAAAGAAAACCCTGAACCCTACAGTCCCCGAATCGCCTGCTTTTGCACTCAAGAACCGTGTGCGTGTGGAACGCAGGACAGAAGAGGTACAGATTCGGATTTAACACAAGAACCCTTTTTTTCAGGCCCCCCCCCGCCCGCCCTGAAACTATGGATTCGTATTTTCCCAGGTGAAGGCACCGGCTCCCGTGAAGGCACTTCCCGTACCCCATTACGTGCCCTTCCAACTCAAACCTGCAGCAAAGAACCACGTAGAGGCGTGTCCTTTCTCTTTCGAGCAGCGCGAGCAAGAGCGCCGAGCCCAGAAAGAGAAGAAACTGGAGGAACTGAGACACGAAGAGGTAACGTTTTTCTCACATGTGTAGGGAATTTTGAAAGAAAACTCTGCGCTAGATTTTAACATTTATTTATTTATTTTATTCCTCCCACACACACACACACACACACACACACACACAAGGTGCCCAAGTTTAAAGCCAGACTTCTGCCCCATTTTGATGAAGTGAACCTTCCGGAAAAGAAAGTGATCGGACCAACCAAACCTGCCCCTTTTAAGCTGATGGTGGATGAGCGTGGATCTGTAAAGAGCGAACGTTGGGAGCAAATGGTACCCTTTTTTTTTCTCTCTCTCTCTCTCTCTCTCTCTCGCTTTTTGTTTTTTTTTTTTTTTTGAGTGTGAAGGTCCTGATGGTAGAGGTTTTGCTGGTAGCTAGGTTAATTATACTCGCTGATAACCGAATTATCGATCGATAGTTTACACTATCTATAAATGTATGAAGTGTAAAATATAGAAATATAACGGTGTAAAAAAAAAAAGACCGAAAGGGACGGGTGTGTGACGACAGATGTAGTCCCAGTGTACTCGTCCCTAGTATTCATGTCATGTGATGCTAAGCTTTTCCAGTTCAGTGTTGATGTGCGACTATTAAGGGAGAATAAAGACTATTAATGCATTTAAACATACCAAAGGTGACACTGGAAGCATGGCCCTCTTCTAGCTGTGTTAATATATTGTGAGGTTAAAACCTATAATGAATAAAGTCGAACGTGTGTGTGTCTGTGTGTGAGCTCATCTTCCCATCCTAAAGCACGCCTACAATCAGCACCAGTGATATTTATCATAACGAGTTTGTGTACATATTCCCATAATGACTCTGAACCTTCTCGGATGCTCCCCTGGGGAAAAACGCTACCGACCGGTTTCCACTACCAAAAGCTTTTATTTCTGTTCCCCAGATAAAGGAGGAGTTGAAGCAGCAAGCAGACGCAGCCTCTTTCAAGGCCAGACCCAACGCGGTCGCCCACAAGAAACCTTTCCTTCCCAAGAAAGACTCTCGCTCCATCTTGGGTATGTTGCCTCATTGATTCTCTGGCACGAGGGCTTGCAGCTGACCATCGACACCTCACTGCTGGTTCTGCTTCACTGTGGTTTTGTCTGTGCGGTCCATGCTGAGCTTGCTAACTTCCCACCTCCTCTATTTTGCTTCCAATCTTATCCCCCCCCCCCTCGTCTGTTCTCGGCTTTTTTCACCCCTCCCTTCTCTCTTACTTTGCCACCCCGTTTGGTCATCTCTTTATTTTTCTCAAGCCGATACTACCCGTTCTGTAGTTGCCGAAGGGTTCCAGCTTTCGACGGAGCGGCGAGCCAAAGAGCGCCTGGAGTTTGAGCGGGGTCTAAAGGAAGAGGCGGCGCTGAGGGCGCAAATGGCGGTGCAACAAGCCAGAGAGCAAGAGGAGCACGAGAAGGAAGAAATCGCCAGATTACGGAAGGAACAGGTATAATCGCCTGGCTTTAAACATTTCCTGTAGTGTGTTTTAGTCACATGATCTACCGGGATTAGAAAAATATCATGATGCCTGTTTGTGGATAGCGATATAGATAGATGGAGAGAGAGAGGTGGACAGATAAACGCCACACACATAGCCGAGACAAGAATCGAACCCGGACCCTGGTGGTGTGAGGCGAACGCGCTAACCACTAAACCACTATGCATATATAATAATTATTATATATATATATATATATTATGTGTGTAGTGTAGTATATATGTATATAGTGTGTGTGTATATGTGTATGTATATATATATATATATATATATAATATATATATATATATATATATATATATATATATATATATCAATCTCGCAGTCATTGTGACTTCACCTACTATGTTTATCTTTTAGTATTCACTGATCAGTAAGAACTTAATGATGTTTCTAAACTTTGCGACTGAGTTTGAGAGCTGTTGCCAACTAATATCCTTTCTTTTAAAGGTGCATAAAGCCCAGCCAATCAGACGCTACAAGCCAGTTGAGCTGAAGCACAGCGAGGTGTCTCTCACCGTGCCCCAGTCTCCAAACTTCTCTGACCGCTTTCGTCTGTAAATACTCAAAATGAACTTGTACATAACCCCCTCTTCCCCCTCTCCCTGCCTTTTAATTGCTTTTTTTTTTTTTTTTTTTTTTTTTTTTGGATTTAACAAGCTTTTTAAAGATTTGCTTCACTTTTTTTTTTTTTTTTTTTAATAAATACATGAAAATGTGTTCCTGTGCAACCTGTTCTACACTCGTTCTCAACTGTGATCTATTACATTAAGTGTTGTACCATATTTTCTCTCGTTCTTCTGTACATGTAGCCGAAACTCTTAGTCTTTTCTCTACAGCTCTCTACACTACAACCCCCCCCCCCCCCCCCCCCTTTTTTTTTTTTTTTCTTTGTATTAAAGGTGTGCTAGAATGTTTTTGATGTGTTTATTTCAAGTCCCTTTCTTTTTCCTACATTCTTTTTGGGGGAAATTTTACCGAATAGAATCCACACATGCACTGGACTGGTGTTATCCAGCCCAGTTATCTGTAAAAATCCATTATTGGTCAACCTCTAATACAAATTAGTCTTGGTAAGGTTTTTACGAATGCTTGAATGTAAATTCTTCAGTTTTATCTTTAAAACACTTTTGCAACAAAGTTTTCAGGATTAAATACTTTGAGAATGTGATTTAGATTTATAGTGATCATTAAATCGTCTCTAATGAGAAAGCCACAGAAAAAGCTGTCGGATGTGTTAAGAGGGGGGGAAAAAAAACAATGATATAAGTTTATTTGCTAGTGTAATCTTTTTTTAAAAGGCAATTCTGTAACTACTATACAAATTGGCCACATTGAATTAAAAAAAAGCTTTTAAAATGTGTCTAATTCTTTAGGGTTTAATTAGGAAATCATTTTGCTGAAGTTAAATTTGAATGGTCTTTATTTTTTATTTTTTTTTATAGATATAACTGAAGGTAGACATCCATTGGATCAGATTTTAAATGTGATTCCAATGCCATTTTTCATTCATTCATCTTCTACCGCTTTTATCCGATCTTCCCTCGGGTCACGGGGAGTCTGTGCCTATCTCAGGCGTCTATGGGCATTATGGCAGGATACACCCTGAATGGAATGCCAACCCATTGCAGGACACACACACACACACATTCATACACTAGGGACAATTTTGCAAGGTGCCAATCAACCAACCGTGCATGTTTTTGGACCGGGAGGAAACCGGAGAAAAACCCCCTGAGGCACGGGGAGAATGCATGCAAACTGCACACACACACATGGCCGAGACGTGAATTGAACCCGGACCCTGGCGGTGTGAGGCGACTGTGCTAACCACTAATCCACCGTGCCCCTAATGCCATTTTCTTTATCTTTATTCAAGTCTAATAATCACAATGTGGAAATGATTTAATTTAGAACTTGGCAGTCTTTTCTATGTGGACCTACACACTATTGGAAAGAGTCTCCATTGTACTTTTTTCAATCAGTTTTCTGCCACATCAAATTCATTCATTCATTCATTCATTCATTCATACCGCTTTATCCGACTTCTGTCTCGGCTCGTTGGGAGCCTGTATCCATCTCAGGTGTCTTTGAGCATCAAGGCAGGATACACCCTGTATGGAATGCCAACCCATCACACACACACACACACACACACACACACACACTAGGGACAATTTTCCAAGGTGGTAATCGATGTACCGTGCATTTTTTTGGACCGGGAGAAACCCCCTGAGGCACGGGGAGAACATGCAAACTCCACACCTACATGGGAGAGGTGGGACTCGAACCCTCAGCCTTGGAGGTGTGAGGCCACCGTGCCCCCTTGCAAGTTCTATTCTAGAGGGGAATAACTCTCAAATGAGTTGTTTTTATTTGACTGAGCAGCTATAAATACAACAACGACATGAGTTAGATGTTTGATCTCCATTCATTAATCAATCAGGACAGGTAGTTTCTTTATATATTTAAAACTTCTTCATTCATTCATTTTCTACCGCTTTATCCGATCTTCCCTCGGGTCACGGGGAGTCTGTGCCTATCTCAGGCGTCTATATGGGCATTAAGGCAGGATACACCCTGGATGGAATGCCAACCCATCGCAGGACACACACACACACACACATTCATACACTAGGGACAATTTTCCAAGGTACCAATCAACCTACCGTGCATTTTTTTGGACCGGGGGAGGAAACCGGAGAACCCGGAGAAAAAACCCCTGAGGCACGGGGAGAACATGCAAACTCCAACTCCACACACACATGGCCGAGACGGGAATCGAACCCGGACCCTGGCGGTGTGAGGCGAACGTGCTAACCACTAAGCCACAGTGCCCCCCTATTTAAAACTATATATATATTTTATTTATATATATATATATATATATATATATATATATATATATATATATATATATATATATATATTTTTTTTTACCCAGTAATAGATAAGTACAAATCTTCAAACAAGGCAGAGTTAAATAAATGCACCATTAAAATGTAGAAGTACAAAAAAAAAGTTC
This sequence comes from Kryptopterus vitreolus, assembly GCA_030449085.1. NCBI lineage: Eukaryota > Metazoa > Chordata > Actinopteri > Siluriformes > Siluridae > Kryptopterus > Kryptopterus vitreolus. Next base: position 17,273,852 of record JACRUU010000030.1, on the reverse strand, counting down.
AATATCATGATTTAAACAGTACTTTTAACCTCCACTGGTAATACTTTAGTGACTCAGCAGTGCATAAAGATCGGATGAAGATCGGATAAAGATCGGATGAAGATCGGATAAAGATCGGATGAAGATCGGATAAAGATCGGATGAAGATCGTGCGCCCCCGAGGTGAATATGTCCAGGCTTACATACTGTGTTTATCAGTTACTATTCGGAACTCTCCTCCAATCGTGTCCTCTGTGTGGTCTGGCTATTTCGGGTGCGGTGGCCTTAGATAAAGGAAGAATCTGAATCGGGTGGCAGGCTGAGTGTGTGTGTGTGTGTGGGGGGGGGGGTCCAGTATTTGTCCCTCGCCTATTCTCTGTCTTTCTCTCTCGATGTTCCTGAAGACCTGATGGTAGTGGCGTCGTCTCTATAGGTAAGCGAGTGTATGTGGTCGTGCTGATCGTCGACACGATTGTTTTGGAGATTTTTACTCCAGGAATTCCATTCTGTTCCAATTTTTGTTTATTTCTACCTGCTCATTTTTACTTTGTGTATGAACTTAAAAATTGTATTTAATGTTGAAGGTCATCACTGATCCCGTGCCAGTTCGGCTCGTGTATATATATATATATTCGAGGTTCAAAGGTTAGACGGCTTGACACTAACACCTGTGTACGTCTTGGCGGGTTCCACTCGTCTCCTGCTCCGGCTGCAGGGTTCGTTTGATGTTTGGCGAGCATGCGGTCAGTAAAGTGGCCTGCTTCTCCTGCCTGTGACCCAGCCGCTGTGGAGGTCAAGATGGATGACCTGCATCGTAAACTAGACCAGCTTTTAGCACGCAGTTCCGGGGGAGGCTGCCCAATGTGTGCGGTCTGCACCCGACACAGCCGGCAGCAAGAGGCTACGGCAAGCCAGCTCTCAGCTCAGGCCAAAGTCCTCGAGAGCCTGGAGAGGAAAGTCATGGACCTGAGGACGGCATTGGAGGAACTGGCTCAAGGTAGGGTATAACGTGGCACGCTTTACAATTCTTGACTATAAGTGACGTTTTAGGGAGGTTTCTATTGTACTAAACTATTAATATTGGGCGCATAATTGCTCTTGTCTCTCTTAAACATTAAAGGACTGGAAGAACGGTCTTGTGATATAATGCCTGTACCGTTAGAGGCTCTGCAAAGAAGGAAATCTTTGCCTGTACGGACATCTGTAGTAAGTCGCTTTGGCCTCGCTTGACCCCTATTCATGCCCGTTGCATTTAACAGCTATACCGTAAACTTGTCAAATGGCGCTGGGATTATAAGTGGCTGTGTCCATTCGTCCACAGGATGAAGTCTATGTGCAGCTGGATAAGCTCAGAGATCAGAAAAGAATCCAGCATACTTGTAATGCACCCTGTGGGAAAGGTCAGGAAGGTACCTCGCTCGCGTCCTATCACGCTCTGTTAGACATTGTTCACTTTGGAAATTTGGCGCAGGTCCAGTTCGGTCCTGACGTGACACTGTGAATGTGATTGACAGGTAGGTTTTAACTATAGCCACCGTGTCCCCAGGACACACCTGTCAAGGAGTATAAAAAGCACATGACATCACCCATACAGTGAGACAGCACGATGGCATGGACAACGGTGACTCCGCTTGGCACCGAACGCTGTTGTTTATTCTCTGTGCAGACAACCTGATGGAAGACGCGGAAGGCGAGGGGCAAAGAGGCAATGGGTCGCCCCTTGGGAGTGAAAACAAAACTCGCAACGAGCCTCGCTTACGCAAAGACATACTCTGGGCGACAACGCAGCCCGGGACTAAAACGCCAACGAGCAGAGACGCAAAGGCAACAATGTGCCAAAACACATCCAAAACAACAGCGCCCCCTTCGGAGGAGATGTGCACAACGCCGAGTAAAATGGAGACAATTACGCCTTCCCTTCAAAAGGCAGTACCAACAATACCAACACAAATCCTAACACCAAAGACTACACATGCCCCCGTTCCCTTTAAGGTGTCTCCGCCTAGCACAACATCCTCGGGTGCACGCTCGACAGCGCCGAATCAGAAGATCCCAGCGATATGGACCCCCACACGACCAACGTCGCCAAATCGGAACACATCCTCGGCCAGTAATCAAACTGCCTCACCACCACCGTCTAGTCTTCGAAAGGCAGGTCTCGGAGATCCCGATGTCCTGTCCCAGGGGACGTCTTTACTTCAATCACCTGCGTCGGAATCAGTAGGCTCGAAATTATCCCAGCCAAATGGTACCATCACGAGACCGATCCCTACAAGAGATGAACCGCTCCCTCCGAAGACTGCAGGACTCACGGGTTTGATCACCGCCACGCCCAAACCTTTACCAGATTCCCCGGCTACAGAGAAAACGGAACCAGGCCATAACGTTCCCAAAACGCTAAACCCTGGTCCTCTTGTCAAGCCTTCATCAATTGCCCAAGCCACAAAAACCATCGCGTCGAAGTTGTCGACGTTATCACCGCCCGCTCCGTCAGCAGCCACCGCTTTTCTCAAACACATCTACAGCTGCCCCGATTCCTTGCAAAGGTAAAAGTACGATTTTTCGACGACAATTTGCGCTCAGTTGGCCAAAGCGATGACTTTGGGGTTTGTTTTTTTCACTGTTACCCAGCCTTCAGACCCCTGGAGGGAAGTCTGAGTCTGCTAGCACAGGAACGCCATCATTCGAGAAGCCCGGCAATGCATCAGGATCAGGATCCACATGCTGCGGGCCGCTGAAGACCGGCGGAGTGCAGATCAAAATAAGCCCGGCACCTGAGAGATCGACAAATCAGACCAAAGTCTCACCCAAAACCTGCTCCAAAGTTATAGGTAAGGAATTTTAAAAAAAACAAAGCCAAAAACAAAGCCTACATTTGCAAGGCAACCTTAGACGGAACTTTCTTAAAGACATCTTTCAATGTCTTTATATCTTTCAAGATTCATTCATCCATTCATGTTCTACCGCTTTATCCGATCCTCCCTCGGGTCACGGGGAGTCTGTGTCTATCTCAGGCGTCTATGGGCATTAAGGCAGGATACACCCTGGATGGCATGCCAACCCATCACAGGACACACACACATTCACACACACATTCATACACTAGGGACAATTTTCCAAGGTGCCAATCAACCTACCGTGCATGTTTTTGGACCGGGGAGGAAACCAAAGAACCCGGAGAAAAACCCCCTGAGGCACGGGGAGAACATGCAAACTCCACACACACACACACACACATGGCCGAGACGGGAATCGAACCCGGACCCTGGTGGTGTTAGGCGAACGTGTTAACCACTAACCCACCGTGCCCCCCATCTTTCAAGATATATCGATTTAAAAAAAAAACATTATGGGACCTTCTGGCATACTAGACATTTATTTATTTATGTATTTATTTATTTATTTATTTATTTATTTATTTATTTATTACTAAGCAATAGCAATGTGCACGTGTGTCTCCATAACTGAGACCGATACGGTTCACATCGTGATGCACATTTCTTACTAATGATTATGTAACTACATAGCTATTTATGGATCTGAGCTACTAATCAGAAGGGTGAAGTTTTAATTCCCTCTACCGCCCAGGTGCCACTGTTGGGACCTGTTTCATTGCTGACCCTGTGCTCTGGGCTTTGTGAAGAAAGCAATGACATTCTGTGCTTTAATACATTTGTGACAAATAAATTTGGGTTTTTGGGTCTCGTTTGGTCTTGAATAGGGTTTTTCTAGGTCACTAGGTCACATGTTTAGCAAATGGTCTTGATTTCTTTTGCCATCCTGGACGTCTTTCACTAAAAATCCCAGTGATGGACGAAGCACTAGATGTCCTAGAGTTAAAACAGAGACACGGTCGATAAAACACATCAAGTTTTCTAAATTTGACCGTACACGATTTGTGGTGTCCAGAACAGTCTAATCCCTTCTGCAATCAATGCCCCTAACATTACCTGCAGCTGTTCAGGTCCTGGTACAATACCGAGACAAATAGGGACATGGATCGGGTGTCAGCATGCCCCGCATTCCTACTGTACTCTGTTGTGTTGCGTCATGCACGATATCACTACAGCACTTAGTAATAGTTTTAAATTCTTTGGTTTCTGTCGATGTTTTACCTCATGATATTTCAATTCAATTTATTTGAGTCTCGGGTAGAGTTTTGGTGATTAAACATTATTTTTTCGGTGGAGGTTTTTATTGATTTTTTTAAGTAAAGAAAGGACGTAAGTTTGTTGAGTTGAAGGTTTTAGTTTCGCCTCTTTTATATTTATTATTTATTTATGTTTTTAATAATATGTTTTTAATTTACTCAATAATAAATGTAATTTATTATTTTAATTATTTGTAATTTATTTAATTTACTCGCTAATAAGATTAGTGTCATCAAATTAATTTAAATTATATATATATTTATATAGGGGCACGGTGGCTTAGTGGTTAGCACGTTCGCCTCACACCGCCAGGATCCGGGTTCGATTCCCGTCTCGGCCATGTGTGTGTGTGGAGTTTGCATGTTCTCCCCGTGCCTCAAGGAGGTTTTTTCTCCGGGTTCTCCGGTTTCCTCCCGGTCCAAAAAACATGCACGGTAGGTTGATTGGCACCTTGGAAAATTGTCCCTAATGTATGAATGTGTGTGTGTGTGTGTGTGTGTGTTGTGTGTGTGCCCTGCGATGGGTTGGCCATTCCATCCAGGGTGTATCCTGCCTTAATGCCCATAGACACCTGAGATAGGACACAGACTCCCCGTGACCCGAGGGAAAGATCGGATAAAGCGGTCTTTAGAAGATGAATGAATGAATGAATATATTATATATATATATATACACATGTGACATCTCCAGACATATATGTATATTTATATATTTCTATTTATATATCTATAAAGGGAGGTGGTGGCTTAGTGGTAAGGTGTTGGCCTCTGGACCAGAAGATCGCAGGTTCAAACCAGGTCCACAACCACCAAGCTACCACTAGTGGGCCCTTGAGCAAGGCCCTTAACCCTCAATTGCTCAGTTGTAAGTTGCTCTGGATAAGGGGCGTCTGCCAAATGCCATAAATGATAAATGTAAATAAATAAATAAATAAAAACACATATATTAAAAAAAAAAAAAAAAAAAAAAATATATATAATATATATATATATATAAATATAATATATATATAGATAGAGAGATAGAAAGATAGATATGAGGATAATGTAGGACATTCAGTGTATTATATACAGTATAGTTGAATAGAATGATCCTATTATGTACCAAATAATTGTTCTAAAATAATATGGAATGTGCCGAGTGGAGCAGAACTGAAGATTATTGCGTCAAAATAACTAGGTGTCATATAAACCGCCATCTTTGTGTACAGCACAAACACTCATTATCTAACCTAATTATTCAGAACCATGTGGGATTTGATCACTTAGACGTATCTCTTGTTTTATGTAGATGATGTTCCACCGCTGCCTGCCCCTTTCCCACACCGGTGTGTGTCTCTAAAGGCGAGTGCACCGGCTGACTTCAGCATTCACACCCGAGAGGTTTTGGGAGGGTGAGCTCGGATTAATTACAAGATTTGCACCGAATACTGTACTATACAATATTTAGGTCAATATCAGTCAGTAAAACAAGTCATATGAACAAGTTATAATGAAATAATAATAATGTAATGTCCATTTCTTACTGTATGATTGCTCTGATTATAATCTGTTAACACTTTTTAATGGTTTGTTGCATGACACTGGTAGCTTACTGTTTAACACAATGGACTGAATCGGAAGGTTATGCATCCCAGCCACGCCAAGCAACCACTCTTGGGCCCCTGAGCAAGGCCCTTAAGCCCATAGCCGCTCAGTTCTGGATAAGAGTGCCTGCCAAATGTCGTAAATTGAAGACAAATTAAGTGGCAAGGACGTGTAACGTTATCATTATGCGCTTTATCATTAAGTGCATAATGAAAGTGCATATTTATCATTAATTTACTTCTATCCCAATTTTAGTGGGCGTTTTGGCAAAGTGCACAAATGCACAGAGATCAGAAGCAGCCTGCGTCTGGCAGCCAAGATTATTAGTTCAAGAAGTGCCAAAGAAAAGGTTAGTGCTTCTTCCTTTATGCCACCATCTAACTTGGAGTTGATGCAAATGAATGAGAGCATAATTTCTGTGTTTCACAGGAAATGGTGCTGAATGAGATAGAAGTAATGAACCAGCTGAATCACGCCAACATCCTGCAGCTCTTCGATGCCTTCGAGACCAAAAATCAAGTGGTGCTGGTACTGGAGTTGTAAGTATCGATCTGGACTGTGACTTATTGGTATGATATTTAAATGGATAGATACCCAAATATACGTTCATTATAATGAAGAAGGTAAAAAAAAAACCCACCAATGATATCATGCACTCTCGGCTATTTCATTTATTTATATATTAGGAAAACCCCCGTGCCTTAGGGGGTTTTTCTCCGGGTTCTCCGGTTTCCTCCCCGGTCCAAAAACATGCACGGTAGGTTGATTGGCACCTTGGAAAAATTGTCCCTAGTGTATGAATGTGTGTGTGTGTGTGTGTGCCCTGCGATGGGTTGGCATTCCATCCAAGGTGTATTCTGCCTTAATGCCCATAGACGCCTGAGATAGGCACAGACTCCCCGAGGGAAGATCGGATAAAGCGGTAGAAGATGAATGAATGAATGAATGAATTTGTTTATATTCACTCCTCATTATCCCTTTCTCTCATTAGAAGCAAACCTTAATGCTTTGACCCCATTTGTAAAACATGCAGAGCCGTTTCTAGCCTTTCCAGCACCCTAGGCAAGAATCCTATTGTCACCTCCCGAATGGCTCCGCCCTCCTACAAACAAATGACCCACAACCGTTGAGTTTGAACGCATTTAACAATCATTGATAAAATTGCCAGTATATTAAACATCAGCAGATAATAATAATCACATGCATGAAGGTGGCAGTGAGAAATTGGGCCCTCAATGGTGGCCCCTTCCCATCTTGATGTCTCCTAGGTGATATCTTGGTGTTATCCCTTTAGTTTGCCTATACAGAGAAACCGTGCTGCTCACATACACATTTTTTATTTTTGCATTATGGCACTTTTAATGCATCGCCTGCTGTAGAATGCATGCAAAAATCTCTGCCTCACTGAGCCTCTGCCTCACTGAGCCTCTGCCTCACTGCTTGCCCTATTTTTCCAAGCTCATGAGTGAAAATGCCAGCGATGCAACAGCCATACCTGGCCAAGAGCCAAGAGAACAAAATTGGCCGTGCTGTCTCAATGCCCATCAATCCCAGTAACCGGTGAGGCCATGTATGTGGAAAATAGCACGTCCTACTTTTTCCTAAGCAAGCCTATGCAGGCCTGTTCCAGCACGAGCAGCAGTTCGGAAAGATGGGGTCGACTGGGAGCTCATATTAAAAGTATGAAAATTGCAAAAGGAAAACAATTTGCACCTGTAACTTTCCTGCTAAGAGGGGCACGGTGGTTTAGTGGTTAGCACGTTCGCCTCACACCGCCAGGGTCCGGGTTCGATTTCCGTCTCGGCCATGTGTGTGTGGAGTTTGCATGTTCTCCCCGTGCCTTAGGGGGTTTTTCTCCGTTTGGTTCTTTTCTCCGGGTTCTCCGGTTTCCTCCCGGTCCAAAAACATGCACGGTAGGTTGATTGGCACCTTGGAAAATTGTCCCTAGTGCATTACGTATGTATTAATGAAAAAACGGTACTGAACCATGTAAATATTCATTCATTCATCTTCTACCGCTTTATCCGATCTTCCCTCGGGTCACGGGGAGTCTGTGCCTATCTCAGGCGTCTATGGGCATTAAAGCAGGATACACCCTGGACATTCATACACTAGGGACAATTTTCCAAGGTGCAAATCAACCTACCCGTGCATGTTTTTGGACCGGGGAGGAAACCGGAGAACCCGGAGAAAAACCCCCTGAGGCACGGGGAGAACATGCAAACTCCACACACGCATGGCCGAGACGGGAATCGAACCCGGACCCTGGCGGTGTGAGGCGAACGTGCTAACCACCATTAAGCCACCGTGCCCCCGCATATAATTATAGTAATTCTGATTAAAATGTATAAAATATCATGAATATAATATAGGGCTCTCCATTCAGTGATTTGCCCCTAGTGGCCGCTCTCGGTATGACAGGGGACCGGTAGCACACTGGAAAAACAACTGGTATGTTGTTTTTTTTCCAGCAAAACCAAGCAACTTTATAACTCTCCTCTAAAAGGCTGCTGTGTCTGTATGTGTGTGTGTGTGTGTGTGTGTGTGTGTACATAGTGCCCTAAGATGGACCATTGTATCTAACTCAAGGTGCTCCAAACCCGTAACAGACTTCACATTCACTACTACTATGACTAGAATAAAGTGATTACTGAAAAGGAGTGAATGAATAAATGTATTCCTGAATAATATGCTTTTATTTTATTTGCAATTATTGGAAGGGGTAACTCAACAGTTAAAGTGCTACGCTACTGATCAGAAGGTTGGGTGTTTGAGGCCCTGTATCACCAAGCTGCCACTCCTTCTGTGCTCCAGGGGGCGCTGTATCATGGCTGACCTTGCTGTAATGACAAATATAGGCTGTTCATTCATATCATAATAAGATCAGATGACAAGGGGCACGGTGGCTTACTGGTTAGAACGTTCGCCTCACACCGCTATGGTACGGGTTCGATTCCTGTCTCGGCCATGTGTGTGTGTGTGGAGTTTGCATGTTCTCCCCGTGTCTCGGGGGGTTTTTCTCCGGGTTCTCCGGTTTCCTCCCCCCGGTCCAAAAACATGCACGGTAGGTTGATTGGCACCTTGGAAAATTGTCCCTAGTGTGAATGAATGAATGTGTGTGTGTGTGTGTGTGTCCTGCGATGGGTTGGCATTCCATCCAGGGGTGTATCCTGCCTTAATGCCCATAGACGCCTGAGATAGACACAGACTCCCCGTGACCCGAGGGAAGATCGGATAAAGCGGTAGAAAATGAATGAATGAATGAATGACAAACACATTGCTTTTTATTAAACAACACTTCAGAGGTTCAGCTCAGTGATCACAAGGACCTTCTGAATGATCCGCAGTGTGGAGGGAGGGGAGCTGTTCGAGAGGATTGTAGACGAGAGCTGTCCCCTGACTGAAGTGGACGCCATGGTGTTTGTGAAGCAGATCTGTGAAGGCGTCCATTACATGCACCAGATGTACGTCCTGCACCTCGACCTAAAGGTACGACCCGCAATCGCACAGTGAACGGAAGTAACGAGGACGTTTTTTTAACGTGAACTGCTTCGACTTTCAGCCAGAGAACATTCTTTGCGTGAATCGCTCGAGCCATCAGATCAAGATCATCGACTTTGGCCTCGCCAGAAGGTAGAGCATTATCACATGCTTGTATAAGTCTATTTTTTACAATCTATGTTTCATTGAAAGTGGGAGAAAAATACACATCAAGTGGCTCGCATGAAGGGGGAGTATTTTATTAACCCTTAATAAAGTACAAGGGGCACGGTGGCGTAGTGGTTAGCACGTTCGCCTCACACCGCCAGGATCCGGGTTCGATTCCCGTCTCGGCCATGTGTGTGTGGAGTTTGCATGTTCTCCCCGTGTCTCAGGGGGTTTTTCTCCGGGTTCTCCGGTTTCCTCCCGGTCCCAAAAAAACATGCACTGTAGGTTGATTGGCACCTTGGAATAATTGGCCCGAATGTGTGTGTGTGTGTGTGTGTGTGTGTCCTGCGATGGTTTGGCATTCCATCCAGGGTGTATCCTGCCTTAATGCCCATAGACGCCTGAGATAGACACAGACTCCCCGTGACCCGAGGGAAGATCGGATAAAGCGGTAGAAGATGAATGAATGAATGAATAAAGTACATTGCATTAACTCCATTGACTATATTGTTAAAATAAAGCTTCTTAAAGACGTTTTTAACATGCATGGAACTTTTCCGTTGTTCTTTGTAGTGGGAAAAGGTGTTCATTTAAA